>CAEMYA010000117.1:1760383-1771834 GCA_903131615.1 Diplodus sargus
TTTTTCCCTGTGGAGATATGAGCTGCCAGCGCCCTCAGCGGGTCAGAAGAATGACATCACAGCGTGGCAGGAGTGTGTCAACAACTCGATGGCCCAGCTTGAGCACCAGGCAGTCCGCATTGAGAACCTGGAGCTCATGTCGCAGTATGGAACCAACGCGTGGAAAGTCTACAACGAGTATGTGACCGTCAGCAGCCATCTCTGCCCTCTGCTCACTGCATTATAACTGCTAACATGTTGTCTTCCTCCTTCAGTAACCTGGCCTTCATGATTGAGATGGCTCAAAAGGAACTTCAGAAATTCAGGTGAGCGATCACTTCATGTTGGTTTAAAGAGTTTTCAAACCAGTTTTCTGATGTTAACCACTGTCATTTATTTAATTTTTTTACCTAGGAAGCAAATTCAAGATTTAAACTGGCAGCGTAAGAACGATCAGCTGGCAGGAGGAGCCAAACTGCGAGAGCTGGAATCAAAGTATGTTGTTTGAAGATTTTACGTTTACATCACTGCACACTGGGAATATGTTGGTTAGATCTTCCTGTGTTGTAACATCTGTATCCGTTCCTGAACAGCTGGGTGTCTCTGGTCAGTAAGAACTACGAGATCGAGCGGGCCATCGTCCAGCTGGAGAATGAAATAACTCAGCTCAGACAACAGCAGGGGGATGAAAACAAGGAGAACATCCGACAGGACTTCTAAAGCGCAGCAGCTGTCGCCCGCATATCGCTGATCTACAAACTGAGATGTCATCTCGTTTGACTGGGCTAACAAGCAACATGAGGAGGGAAAGAAACCTGTGTGGAGGAGATTTAATGTGCAACTGCGTATGTTCTGCATCATCAAATTACTTTGACATTCAGAATGAGTTGCCCTGAAAACCTCAGTAAGAACACACATTTTTACAGATTTCACGCCTGTTATTCTGCTGTAAAAACAGTGCAGGAATAACACATTAAGCAGGGTTTTTTTACTGTACAGATGTTTAAAGCGAGATTATGTACAGTTTGCAATAAAACAGATTCATCGTCATACAAATGGATAGTTGCATTCATAAGCAATAGGACATCTTTTCTTAGTTCAATAGAATGACAGGTTTTATTGATACAGCCTCACTTAGACTGGTGTGACCAGTAGCCAATGCTAGCTAATATTAGCTAACTTGACATATTGGTGGGTACTGTTTACTGGATATCACTGAAGCAGTGTGGTGGCTTAAAGATTATTTTCTTCTTGCGCCACTGTTCAAGGTGATATTTTTAAGAAAAGTTGATTTGAGTCTCATTCCTAACTCGTCAAAAACTGACGTTTTGAGACACTGACAGACCAGTCCAAAGCATCAGTTTTTCAACTTGTCTTACAAGTGGCACCTAACATTATTCCATTAATGCTGCAAGAACCAGCAACAGTGACACAATCTCGCTTTAAAATGTAATTCATACCAGCATGTAGGTTTCACATTTTGAGTCTGCCTACCAGGACGGGTGTGTTTATAATTAAGTGTACATAGTTCGTCAAGTTCGTCGAGGACAAATTTATCTCTGTGAGTCCTGCCTTGACTTCTGTTCACGTCATTTTTTATGCTGATTTAATAAAATGAACATTTCTTATATCAACTTGTGTTAATTGGACTTTTGCCAGATCAGCTGTGTGACCAACTTTGGTCAGATTGCATATGTTACATTTTTGTAAGAACTTTTGTTTGATATTTGATATATTTATTTGAAGCTCAGTGTGCTCTACCTTCCAAATATAATATGCAGCCTCAGAGTCAAACGCTTTGACTCATTTCTCTTCCCTAGTTGTCATTTTCAACTGCAGGCATATTCAACTAAGTTTGTCAGAAATCACAGCTGTATTCTTAGATGGAAACGCTGTAACCCCATTTAACAATTTACAACAAGCCATTAACTGAAATCCCAATAACCTGACCAAAGAAGACAGCTAATAATTATAGATTGATCACTCAAGAGTAAAGCCAAGATATCTCAAATCAGAATAACAGCCACATATCCACTGACTTTAAATTCTCTGGGATCCAATACAGGATAGCAGAACTAATCACACTGTATTCATCCTCAGTCCTGCTTGTGCATCATACACTGCAGTAAACATGTTATGTTTAAAGGTTAACTGCTGGAGCTGGAGTGGCTCTGACATAAAGGGGAATCATATTTGTTTCATATCTCCTCGTGCTAAAATGTGTCTGTTAAATTTTTTATTTGTGGCATTAGATTGTTTTTATTTACACCAAAGGAAATTAATGAAAATTAAATGAATGACTTAACATCTTTTAACACTACCAATGATGAAAATGTATAATGCATCTCTAATTTAAAAAATGTGTCACAAACACACGTCCCCCTGGATAATATGCGGCATATCATCTGATGCACACAAAAACAACATTATCATTTATTATTATTTATTGCCACATTCCTTATACAGTGTGCATAACAATCATTCATCCACCACTCTTCTTTTCACTTCCCTCGTCGGTCGGATCGAACAAACAGAACGCGCTGAACAGCCGAGATCCATATAAACTCAATCTGTGGCGTTTTAAAAAGCCCAGCTGCATGAGATTATCTGCATGGTTGTCATGAAAAGCCAGATGTCCAGCATAGAAAGGGGCTATGGTAGCGTGGTAGGCAGACCAGATCGGAGGAGTTTCTATATACACCTACCTTTGAACTAAAACACTGAAAGTCATGCTCTTTCACTCTCTCATCTTTTACAACTTTCACACATCGCACGCACTCGAGTTTGCAGGCACCGTTATACCGTTCGCAGAGTGTTCTCTTGAGGAAAAGTCGTCCGCTGTGACTGAATCAAATCTGACTATGTGCAAAACTTTTGTGAACAGCGTCAGCCACCGGTAGCTAGAGAAGCAGAGGGTTACTTTGGCCATGCTCCAGTCTATATACTGAGAGTGTTGAGGGCTGGTACTAGAGTAACAGCCTCTGGCAGGTTCTGGTTCTGGTCCTGACTCCCTTTGCTCTGGAGAAACTTCTGCCGATGCCTCTCCTCTTGGCGCTTCTTCTTCTCTTGCCGCTGCTGCTCTTTCCTCTGCTTGGTTGATACCTTGGAACCACGGGAACAAAAAGCAAGGTCTTTAATCTCAGTTTAACTGAATTCTGTTTGGACCTCAAATAGTTGTTTCCTCACATAACGAGGGGAAATGCTGCAGTCAGTCTTCAAATAATAGTATAAAGACTGGCCATTTTATGAGGAAAGAAAAGGTTGAAAAGAAACAGACTGTACACAGTGACTCTACCTTTAGTTTTTGTACATTGCTGCCCTCTGCTGGCTGTTTCTGCTCACTGCAGTCCGTGGCTGCAGCCCTGCAGGTTGAGCAGGATCCTGAGGAACACTGGCCCTGGCAGGACTGGCCCAGCATGGAGCCCACAAGCCATTCAGCATTGATGGTTGCCGCACTCAGCTGGAGCAGGTTCTCCTCATCACCTGAGGGAGGAAACACACACATATAGACATGAAGTGACCAGTCAGTGTGATGTGGTCGTTACTGTTCATGTCAAACTGTCTACTTCATAAAGGCTGACGTGTTCACGAGATCCATGGAAATTTGAGCTGAACAGACAAGCTTGAATGCCTGATGGTTCTGAAGCCTGTAATAAAGTTGATTCTCTTTTGCCCTGGCGGACTAATTCTCCCAGCAGCTAATGAGTCAAGTGTGACTTCTGACCCTGGATTCCTCGGTTCTTGATGGAGCTCAGGATCACGTTGTCCTCCTCTGAGGCTGTGGGAGATGGGTTTTTCTGTCTGTCTTGCTGACCGTCACCAAACTCACGCTGCTGGCCTCGTGAGTTCTGTAGATTCTGGGAACAGTAATAGAGGGAAATTATCAGTGAAGGGGTAACCGTATTTGCTTTGTGATGTCATATGAAACCTCTGCCTCTTGCTATAATGTGTCCGAGTTCAGTAAATGGTACTCTGAAATCAAAATCGGTCATCAGTGTAATCGCGCAGGAACAGATACATGGATAAGAACATGGCAACACAAGCTTGTATTTAAAGGGGTAGGCTGAAATTAATTAAATCATCTCAGCCTCTTTAAGATTTAAGGGATAACTGTTCCTAAATGCTGGGCCATTGTACAGTCTCAGACCTCTATGCGGAGCTGGGCAGGACTCTCGGAGTTGTCTCCAATCCGCCTCACACTGTCATAATGATCGCCGTAGCGGTAGGCGATGTGCAGCTCTCTGCACACCTGCTTCTCGGCACCATTTATCTGCAATGAGAACAGCCCGTATAAGCTGAGTGTTGTGCCATAAGGAGGGAAACATTCCACATAATAATAGCATCTTAGATGACATGATGTCATTTGAAAGTCTTCCTCTGTCCTTACCTCCCACAGTGGCGTGTTGAGCTGATGGATGACCACTCTCACCTGTTGGCTACGGGCAAAAGCCACGATGGCGTCATTGCCAGCGAACGTACCGGGTTGAGAGAGGTTGGACACTGGGCGGAAAGGCGCAAAAATAATTACTCACGAGGTAATGTGATGAGAAGATTTCTGCTAGAACTTTCTATAGTGTCATCACAAATACATATATTTTTTAAATGTTTTTTAATTGTTTACAAATGTCATTCTAGCGAAATATATCATTCAACTAGCTGTTCTAAATGAAGTCAAGGTCGATGCAACTAGTAATGAGTCCCAATCTTATCATGCGGCATCTTAAAACAAAGCAATGTCTGTGTACAACCCTTCATCAGCAGTCGCATATGTCTACCTGTGGATAATTGTTTAACCAGTGAATGAAATTTCTTCTCTTGTTTTATAAATATTTGACATTCTAAGAGGCCTGAAAGAGGGAAATAATCCATTAAAGATACAAAAAAAGTCTGGCAAGAATCCCCACATTATTGTGCCCAAGAGAAATGTTTTTATTTATTTATTTTTTGTTCTTTCCAGAAAGGAAGTAACAGCCTCTCAGATTTTGTCAATCAACTGCATACACGGGTTCCAATCCAAGGCTGGGAAACTTTGGGCCTTTTCACACGTGACAGTCTGAACCAAGGGTCACATTTTAGTTTCAGTGTCTATATTTAAGCGGGTTAGTTTTGGTTTCATGTTGCAAGAATCCAAGCACACTAAAAAACATACATAGCATACCCTGTAAGCAACTATGTGAGCTGTGTCACCTTTTACTTCAAAGTGATTAGTTTATACATCTGTTTATGCGCCTGACGCCCTCAAACAGTAATTCTTTTAGAAGAATTGAAATGTGTTTGAATTTTTATAATTACTTATTTTATAAGCCAATAGACCAGATGTCAGTTAAACATATGGTCTCCTCCTCAACCCAAAAACTACCTAATTTCATTTAGTTTAGTTGTTTTTCTGTTTTGGGAGTTCTGGTGACAGCCCTGCTACGAACGTCAGAATCAAAACATGTTCACACTAACATCAAACCAAATCATGTTTCAATGTAAATGGGCCGAGTCCACCTCTTTTCACCACATCGAGGGTTTGATGTTTGGTCAAGTGGATGTTTCACACCTGTCATATTTAGTTTAGATCATACTGAAAAGTCTGAAAGCTCAGCTAACCTACTGCATCTTTCACGCCATTGCAAGCTAAGCTGATGGCCACCAGGGGTCACTACATAGTTGCTGGTCAAATTCGTCTCCCATTGAAATCAATGCACTTCCTATGCACACTAGATGACAGAATAGTCAATTGTGAATGAGACATAAACTAGTGTTATCTGATGAGAGTATTTAATTTCATCTGTTGATTTACTCAGTGTCACACACTGGGTCATTTTCTTACAATGCTGTGTGAAGGGCACGTCGTCCTCAACGAACGGCTCAAAGTCTTGTCGATGGGACGTCATATACTGGACCGTCTCCTGCCGAAGCCGGAGGTGACCCCGGGAGTGACCCTCTAACTGGTCGCCCAGAGCTCTGAACAGGCAGTTCCTGCAAGGAACAAAAACAGTGACTAGCATATCTACACTTGGCTGCCTATGGTTAAATGCCTCGATTTCAAGGTTCTTGCCTGACTGAAGGTTATGTTGTGTTTAAATTAGATTCATAAGAGTAAGCATTAGAATTACTTTTCTGGGTGCTTGCCAATAACAATGACTTAAGTCCTGCAAATCAAGAGACTCCCTGACCTTCTGTGCAGTAGTTAGCATGACTGATAGATGCAAGACTGTATAGTTGTTAATTAAGGTCTCATCAGGATTTTTCATGAAGCTAGAGTGACGTAAAGACATTTCCCTTGCTGTTTTCTTATCTTAAATGGCACAGTGGTGGTGTCAGCTGAGGAAAGTCAAATTATGTTTCAACAAAGATGAGGCCTGTCAAATTATAGCTCTTGTGACATTTACCGATAATAAGCAGCAGACGTGCAGCTACAAATACCTTGCAGTTTAGTTAACTGTACGCTGTCACTGCCTGTGAGCTCGGGAGAAGTAGACAAAGTGTTCTAAGAGATTACGTTGATCTATCGAGGTATCCTCATGGTAAGACAGCCGTCTCCGGCTTGAAAATAAGCTTTATGTATGTAATACAATTTAAGAGACATGTTTCAGTATCAGTGGTGGAGGACAACATGGAGTAAGACAAAGCTTGACGCCACAGTCTTTTTCTGGCTCTTACCCATCTCCGGGGACCTCTCTCAGCTTGAGCCCCAGAGCCTGGAGCTGATTGGAGAAACTGACAAACTCTGCTCCTTCATCGCAATCCTGAGGCCTGTTCTTGCGGTCCTTCACGATGGCCCTGCGCGCTGCCCGCTCATCCCTCTTGCGTTCCAGTTCACTCTTTTTGTTGCTCCGCACAGGTTTGGGCGTCTGTTTTCGTGACATGTTGGCTACAGCCGTTTCTGCGGGCCAACAACACCAAAATATGTCTTCTTATAGTAGTAATGAGCTAGTGCTTGCATCAACCACTGCCACACATCTGGAATCTATTGAAAAAGACACAGAGAAGGGGGGGGGGCAAGTTTTCAAAACAGATATATTATAGGGTATATTGTTTTCTTAGTATCACAACATACTAAGGTTGTCATTTCAGTCAGTTAGTCTTCTCTGAAGCGGTAATTTGCAAGAGATATATTGTACATGCTACGATAGTCTTATTCTTGATGTAGACGTTATGGCAAACTCCATCAGGAAATTTAATAGCATTCATATCATTTATTTTTCTTCTTAGACAATTTTACACATATGGAGAAAAGCTAGAAAGTAATGCGCCAGATATTTTGGCTGATTTTCTAGTGCAAATTCCTAAGTATAAATAATGTAATAAGCAACCATTAGTTCCAGTATAATCCTAGGCTTGGTTAACACTGCTAACTGCCACTCTCTGTTATGATGAATGCATATTATCTTTGTGACTGGTAAGCCAAACTTAAATACTACAGCTATTTGATCCCCATTTAGTGAAGTGGTGTTTGGTGCAAATGTTTATCAAATGGAAGACTGTTTTCAACAGTCATGACACGACATTATTAGTCTTTTGTCGAATTATTTCACAGTTTTGGGATGTGCCCCTTTAGATAAAATGTCATAAGGCCGATGGTGAGATAAACTGTTATACTGATTTAATATTCTTCACAACGTTTTTTTGAAGCTAACATTAAATAGCAATTCGTCAAGTTTAATTTAATGGCTAACTTTAGCTGACTACTTAGAAGTACTGATGTAAACTAGTAACTTTATACTTAATAGTACAATTACTGAGTATGGTTACTTTTTAGCTGACACAAACAGAGTATTATCGGCGTCAGGTCAGTTAGCTGCTAGCTAACATGAAGTTCGACAGCTAGCTAGCTAGCTAGCATCTAGCGGCTGGGTATTAACCCTCGTTACATAACAAATCATATCTTCTCGTTTGTAGCACTCACAACACAGTAAACTATTAAAGAACTTGACGCAGATAATATAATGGTTCTTACCTTTGACGCGTTCCGTTCCAAAAGATATGTTTATGTTTCGTTCTTCTAAATTTTTTTGGCTCAAAAGAGAAAGGTAGTGATTGTCCGTTTTTGTTTACAACTGAGTTTCCGCATACGTAGGTACGTGTACGTCAAAACGTACGGAAAGCGGCGTGGGCCAAACTGCAGAGGCGATTAAAAAAGAGATTCTATTGAGATGATAGTAGTGGCAGTTTTATTCAATGGAAACAAGGCGTATCTATCTATCTATCTATCTATCTATCTATCTATCTATCTATCTATCTATCTATCTATCATTCTATCGTTCTATCTATCATTCTATTGTTCTATCTTTCATTCTATCGTTCTATCGTTCTATCTATCTGTCTATATGTCTATCTGATAATTATGACAAGCTAAAAGGCTCTGAGTCATTTCATATAGCAGACTGTGACTCAGGACAAAGTAGGAGGCTGAGTTACGATCTTGAAAGAAATTTTGCTTCTGAAAATCCCTCCACCTCCTGCTCTCGTCGACTCTAAGAAAATCTACTCACCACCAACTCCATCTGATGACTCCACACAGTTGGTGAAAATAATGTGGGGGAGGAGTGGGCTGAGAAGCAATAAACAGGATGTTTGCAATGTAAAAAGACCAGCAGACACACTGAGACAAAAACACACAGCCTCGAGACAGAAAACTGCATCAGAGAACAGAAGGGAAGTGGTAATACAATTTAATATCCTAAAAGTAGAAACATTACACAGGGTTGTACGAAAGCAGCTGGCATGAAAGAAACAGGGCATACATCTGCAGATGTTAGCTGGCGTGTGGTTAACTATAGACCCAAGTCCGTGATGACGCTGTGTGTGCACAGATGTAATGGCCTGAAGGCTATGTGAGCATTCGTTCATATGAGGCAATCAGCGTCAGTCACCTGAGTGGAAAAGAAGAGCGGTCAGCCAGGCATGGACAACAAATCATTTATACTATATCTGAGCACATGTACAGTATGTTTGTGTGTGTTGGTACGTGAGTAAGTCCAACATCGAATCATTACGCTATAGGAAAATAGTACACCATGTCAAAGAAAGTCTGTTCATTTCACAATGTTTTATTTAAGACTGATACTCTTTTTAGACTTACAATTTCTTTGACTTGAAGGAAGGTTAGGAGATATAATGGTAAAATAAGAGATCCTTTTAATAATGAAAAACCAGATTTTGCACAACCAACAAACTTCTGAACTGTACGGCATATGCAGCTGATACATTTAGGTTTACAGCTGTGATTAAGTGGAATAAATTCCCTCCCAATTTTACAATTATTTACCAAATATTACATGTCGGGATGTTAACACAGGAGACAGACAAAATTACTGTAGGTACACATGAAAGAAGACTAATGGGGCAGTTCGTCTAGTTTTCTGGCCCACTGCTAATGGTATCAAGCCATGTAGATAGTGTTGAATCCATGTATTTAAGTTTTCCAAATATTTGCACCCGCCAAGTCAACAGCAACGTACATATGTTTCCAGAAACAGGGTCATTTGTTTCCTGAGGTCCTTGGCCCCGAGGCTTGTTAATAATAACTTTGTTGTGGTTAAAGGAGTGTTTATAATGCTCATTTTCAGGATCAATCTTTTTATAGTAGAAGAGTTGGAGTAGGTTTTAGTACCCAAGAACACATCATTTTCTCAAACTGTCCAGTGCTGCGGCCCTATATTTCCCCTCTGTTTAATCTCCTGTGTCTTTAAGCCCCCCCCCATCATGAACACCCAGTCTGCTCTGATTGGTCAGCTCACACATGCCTGAATCAGCACCACTGACACCAACAGAGCAGCCGAGCTAAATCAATTTGTACATGCCAAACTAGCTGCGAGGCATTAATTATGCAAATGTATGACTCTGTGACCTTTTTAACTTTCAAGATCTTTTACATGCACAAGAACCTTTATAACCTGCTGAAGGAAAGGGGAGAGCACCTTTAATCTCGGTTGCTTTGTCAGTCTTTGTTACAAGTGTATGGCTGACCACTTGTAGAAATGATAAATGCTCTTAACACTCATTCATCGTTGCGTTCTTAGCCGCGCTCATAACTGTGACGCACAGGTTTCAAGTCCTTTCACCATTAAATGTTTACATTACCCCCACTCTACCCCCTGTGGATTTTAATTAGATCCTTCTACACTGGTGCCCAGCTTGGGTGCAGCCTTCGCTGGGGGAGGTCGGAAATTAAGTAACACTAGCAGCGTGCCTGTGGGTGACGACAGCAGATGTTTTCAAGCCAGTGGCAGCAAACAACACCTCATGTAGACTAACATGAGACTGGTTATTGGTTATTGGTAGTTTTGTCACCATTTTTCTATTTTAGTTGTAAGTGTAACCTGCATGTAAAATGGTGGTGAAACAGTGTTTGCTGTTCGTTTTAGGTATTGCCACCTTAAAAAAAGATTTCTCTTTCAGCTCACAGCTGTTAAATCGCTTACTGAGGGTGATTGGTTGGGCTACTGGATATGTTTGATCTTGACATTTCTACCCAGGTTTGACTGGTTTTACCGCCTGGTTGGATCTAAATAATATATGGTTTTATGAAGCTGTATATTTGTAGTGTCCAGATGTTTTATCTGACATGTATGTTCACATCAGATCAGATGTGTGTGCGTGGGGGGGTTGAGCCATCTTGGATGCCCCATAGATACATTATAAAGTGGCCTTTAGGTTCCAGTGGACAACATGTGGTGAGGTGCCCTCTCTTCACTATAAATATAGATCGCCCAGCCCTAGAAAGAAACCCACCAGAGTTTTATTCCAAAGAAAAGGCTTTGGATGAAGATTTTGTATGTTTTTTTCATTGACTTATCTATTTTTAAAAAATGTTCTCAGACACTCACTTTGAACATTAAACATGCCGGATTGTTGGAGTAGAAACAGGAAGGAATGGCGCAGGGTGAGGAAGTGAGGAGCTGCAATGTGTGTGTGTGTGTGTGTGTGTGTGTGTGTGTGTGTGTGTGTGTGTGTGTGTGTGTCCAAGTGGCGGTATAGAGGGTTAAAAAGGGGTTAAGCCTCTGGAGGGAAAAGGAGGTTAAATCATCATGAAGAGTGCCATTTCTGAAGCCGCTCAGTGCATCTGCAGGTATCCACTATAAATAATGAGCCTATAGGCTGATGCCATAAAGGCAGTTTGCAGATCTCCCCTCTCATACCGCCCACTATACTCTCTCTCTCTCTCTCTCTCTCTCTCTCTCACGCTCACGCGCACACGCACAAGAGGTGGGAGTGGATGCTCGTGTAGCTGCTGGAAGCCAGGATGGGATAATCATGCGTGTCTGGCTCCGGGCGTTGATGCAGCTGCCGTTGCGGGATCCGGACTGGACTCGGGGCGCAGGGTGGGTCTAGTTCCCGACCGGAGCTATCTGGACCTCATGTCGATGTTATCAAGCATTCCGAGAAAGACGAGGGCGATGGCCGTGAGAGGAGCTGTCGGTGGTGCAGCTCTCTGAGACGTCCCGGCCGACTGAAATCAAGCGGGTTTTTTTTTTTTTT
>CAEMYA010000117.1:1771902-1803327 GCA_903131615.1 Diplodus sargus
GTTTGGAATAACTTGGAAAAGAGGAGGAGGAGAGGATACCCGTTAGAGGATATCAAGGGAGCCCTTCACTTGCCTTTTCTTTATGATTTTTCTTCTTCAAACTGGGATAGAGACAGAAACCTCACCTGGGAGAACGGATCACTTTTGCATCGGTAATTAGGAGAGGACTGCCTCCTTGGAGCGAGCGGCAGCCGCATCCGACCGACCGGGGAGGGGGGGGGGGGTACTTGGATGGAGAGAGGGCGCAGTGAGGGCTGAGAGAGCGGGCTTTGCCGTGTGTGTGTGCGCGTGTGTGACTGTGTGTGTGCGTGTGTGAGTGTGTGTGTGTGTGTGTAGGAGGGGACGGAGGGAGACCGGGCAGTTTGAAGGGACGGGGAGCCAGGAGCGGCGCGGCGGCTCCATGAGCGGCGCCTGCCGGGACAGAGCGCCCAGAGCCCAGCCGGAGCGTCTCCACCGCCGCGGGTAGAAGCCCGGGCTACAGGACGGCGGCCAGTTTGGAAGTTTTGATGCATATGATCACAACCACCATGATTTTTATGATTCTTGGTGCTTCAGTTGTAATGGTAAGACATATTCACCTCCCTCAGCCACAATAAGCTGCATTAGGCTAGCACTCGATCAGATTTTCACAAATGCCCCTGAATGTAGCACATTTTTTATTTTTTTTATTTTGAAAGGGACTGCCTCACACAGCAGGGCCTATCAATGACATGTGGAAGTAGGTTAGCCTACCTATAATTACCTGCTGTCATAAATAAATAATCTAAGTCCGTTTCGAGGCAAGAGTCCCCCCTCTTAGGATCGGGAGGATGTGCCAGGGCTGTTTCCTCTCCTCTCTAATGACCCATGTTGTTGTTATTTACCCTGACATGATGGCGAGGAGCATCCTCTGCTGTCTGCAGGAATAGCCTAGCCTATTGCTTGACATGTCCCAGCTGACTCGCATGGTTCTTTGCAGGCGATAGCCTGTTTAATGGACATGAACGCACTACTGGATCGCTTTCACAACTACATCTTACCGCATCTACGAGGGGAGGACCGCGTCTGTCACTGCAACTGTGGAAGGTAAATGCCATCACCCTCGCACGATATATTTGGGATAAACATGGTGCTGTGTGCTTTTTTTTCCTCCCCCCCTCTCCCCCTCCTCCTCCTCCTCCTCCTCCTCCTCCTAGCCCCGTCAATTCTTAATTGCCGAAGAGGCCTCGAAGATTTTGTGGCGGTGAAGCCCCCGCAGAGCCGCGCCGCGCCGCGCCGCCACCAGCCCGTCTGCTGCTCTCCTCCGCGCGTTTACCGTCGGCTCCGACGCAAAACACGATGACACGTTCGGTCGCCGTGTGTTTTTTTTCTTCCTCTTTCTTTTCTTTCTCCTCTCTTTTCTCCACACACCCGCCGCCTTTTTTTTCCCTCTTTTTTTTTTTTGCTGCATATACGAAGGTGTGCGTCGGAGCCATAAATAGGTAATGAACTGTGAGCGCGACGAGGCCGTTTTGAAAACAATCTGAGCATCAAGTGCGCTGCGCGGTCCACGCAGGGGCCTACACGGCGAAGGCGAGCGTCGAGAAGAAACAACAAATAAAAAAAACAACCCTCCGACGGGGCCAAATTACGAACATATGAGTGTTGGAAGTGAAGTGGTTATGGCTTGAGGAGGGCTGGCGGAGCTGGCTCATCTCAGAGCCGACCTGCTGTTTGCTGTCACGGTGAGAGGAAAGCTTGAAGTGGGGGGTGGAGGACAGCAGCAAGACACTCATTAATACATTAATTCGGATATAATCAGCTTTATTATGCGTTTTTTTTCCTCCCTCCACCAGCAGTAAGCATGCGATACAGCAGGATGTGGGCTGTGTGAATGAGCAGAGACACAAGTGGGCCTCTGTGTGTGTGTGTGTGTGTGTGTGTGTGTGTGTGTGTGTGTTTTCATGGTCAGAAGTGCCTGAGGGTATGGCAACAGTGTTGGAGCAAGATTTAAAGTAAGAGTCCTGTTATCCAATAGATGCACACCTATAGCTTGTCCTCGTATTAGATCCTGGTTGACTCACTGTCCTGCAGGCAAACCCACAGCTCCTGTACAGCCACCAGGACACACGAGTGTTACAGGAATGCTTGTTGCTGCGAGCCCCCGGAAAACAGATGCACACTGAGAGCAAACAGCAGCGTGTACTGTGCATACTGCAGTGAGGGGGTTGATACAAGCAGTTCATTAGCAGCATTAAGAGGCCAGTTCCAGTGTGTGTGTGTGTGTGTGTGTGTGTGTGTGTGTGTGTGTGTGTTTTAAATCCAGAAATGGGTCATCATCAGGTGCTGTTAGATCCTGCTTGTCAGTGAGGGATATAATCCTGAGGAAAAGTTTTGGAGAGGCTCCCCGCACACACCCAATTGTGTCATTTTTGATACCGCCAACAGGGGCTTGGTTGTGAATACCAGCAGGATTTTTCCAAAAATAGTCTTAACTAGTTAGTATCTTCTTCCCTCAGTGCAGATCGAAGGTCCAGTGAAGTGTCATCACGAAATGTTTCTGGAGCTTCACAGCAAAACAACGTTGCAGCGTCCTACTAAACAAGTGAAGTAGACGGGGACTTGTATTAAAACGTAAAAAGAACGGCTGCAAAAAACTTAAAACGTCACCGCGCTGCTCGTCCAGGCTGATCCAAGTCTCAGGAAACCTAGATATCTCAATTTGCTTTGAATAGTCGTCGTTTGCAGCCTTTATAAATCTGAAGTCCTCATTGTAGCTGCTATAGCTAAAAGCGCAAGCACGCACCGAATCTGAAGCGAGTGCAGGAGGTTGACTGGCGTTGAGGGTGTCAACATTATCCTTTCTAATCAATCTGGGATTTCAGGGCTTCGAAAGAGTTGGATTATACCAGACGAGCTGTATGGAGCCATTTAGCGGAGTTTTTCAGTTGTTTTGTTACATTTTGAAACAAGTCCCCATCTGCTTCAGTTGCTGAGGAGAATGCTTCAACGTAGTTTCGCTGTGAAGCTCCAAGAATGTTTTGTGGACTACAAAACACCCCCCGGCTTTCCGTTGGCATCGGGGTGTGGAGATATTGACTACATTTTCATTTTTGGGTAGGCTTGTCCTTTAAAGGTCCACTTCTTAAGATAGTTGTTGGTTGAGTTGCATTCCCAAACTTCAAATAATGACCCTTTGGTTTAGTGGCCGGCCCGCCCTGTCAACCCAAAGCGCCTGTATCACCACTTGGGAAACACAAAGTGCCGGTGTTTGACACGTTGGGAATGAGACTCAACTGACAACTATTTTACAAGGTAAACCTTTAAGCGGCGATTTCTATATTTATAATGCCCAAATGACATTTTTTCCTCCACTGTAAGTATTTGTCAGTGCATAGGCACTGATGAAACCGAGAAACTTCAAACCACAGTCAGCCCAAGACCCACAATGCCTTTCACTGACCTGGATACACCCCCATGAATGAGAGCCACTCTTCTGTTCTCTCATAAACAGCAGAAACACAGGATACGTGGATAAACGGAGCAAAACCTGAGCTCCACTCGCCTGCCCGTCCATCCGTGAGGCGTGGAGGTGTCGTGACGCCCACAGCGCTCACCTTATCAGCCTCGAGGACACAGCCAGTGTCATTTTATTTGGCAGCCTCTGTGCTCTGATTTTGGATGTAGTTGTAGCTTCTCTGACTGGCCGAGGCCTGGCCTACAATGACTGCCTCCCTGGCAGAGGACGAGACCGGAGGAAGTGGAGCTGTGGGTGCTGCCGGGTGCACCCTGCTTATCGGTGTCATGTTGCTGTGAGAGGCTGGAGGATAGCTGGCCTAAGATGATCTAAATTTCTCTTATCGTGGGCCGTGGCGCTTTTAAACTTAAATCCTACAGAAATACTAAATAGTTAAAATTTTCATACCGGAAAAGAGGACATCATATAGTATGATGTACAGGGGGCAGCTGCACAGGACTCAGTCAGTCTACAGGAATAGAGACAGCATTGAATAAACCTTTATTTTATTCACAGGCACTTGGCCAAAAGCCTCCTTCAGGGAAGTGAAAGAAACCTGGAGGAAGATTTTGGCTTGTCATATAGCTTTGGGGTTTTTTTTTTAGGAAATATTTTGGTGTTAATGGATCTCGGAGGCTGAATGGCTCGAGTTAGCGAGGTCCAACAGGGGGTTCGATCCCCCATGTGGCGCCACCACTTCCTCAGTAAGATACTTAAGCAGCTAATCTGCGAGATCTGTTTTTCCTCCCCTACATATTCAGGACTAAGTGGCTGTGGTGTTTCCGCACTGCACCTCCCAGAGATCACCTGTCAATCAGTCGGCATGGGTGGGTTTTCTGTTAATGAAGTTCTGTAGGTGGGGAGTCTTTCAGTAAACTGGAGCCAGTGCTAACCGAGCTAAAACTTTTGTCATGGCTGATCATGAGACAGAAGAAGAAGAGAAAAAGAAATCGGCATAGTATATTACATAGAAATACAAATAGATACATTACCTCATCCATATGCATGCTGCAGATAGCTGCTAAAAAAAAAAAAAGTTTTCAAGGCAAGTCCCGTCTTCTTTCCGACGTTTCCAAAACAAATCTACACGTGCCGGCCAGACAAACGTCTTCAGGACAGTGGGCGCTAGGGCTCATGGGAAATGCAGTCTTCATTCTGGCCACCACCACTGCTTTCGTCCACCGGGGCCACCAAAATCAACACTAAATGAAAAGTCTGTACAGGGGATTTAAAGGGATGGTTCACCCCAGAATCATAAAAACAGATTTTTCCTCATACCGAATGATATTTTTATCCGTCGAGATTGTTTTGGTGTGATTTGCAGAGTTTTGGAGATTTCAGCCATCGACATGTCTGCCTTCTTCTCAGTGTGATGGAACGAGATGGCACTCAGCTTGTGGTGCTCAAAGTGCCAAAAATAATACATTTAAAAAAGAATAAAACAACAGCTGTGTCTCTTTCCAGAAATCCTGACCTGGCAACTTAAAATATGCCAGAGACATTGTTGTGAGCGGTTTCATTTAAGGACTACTTTCTCTCAATTGAACTACACCTGCGCATCGAATCACTGCGCAGAAGCTAAACTAAGTTAACCGAGATAGCTAATGCTATGGGAATTGTGCATCTACTCGCTTAGCTAGCCTCTCCACCACGAGTAGACACGTGCTTCCTTGATACATTTGGCGGGCGTAGTTCAGTAAAAAGAATATAGTCCTCTCATCAAGCTGCTCAAGGTCTGTGTGCTTATCTTGAATAAACCAGGTCATACTTATTTATTTATTTTTTTGGTTCTTCAACCACCACAAGCTGAAATCCACTAGATTAAATTATTTTTAAGCAAAGGCAGACGTCTCTCTTGCCAATATCCCCAAAGCTTGGCGCCTCACACCAAAGCAATCTAGATGGATAATTTGACAGGAAAGAGGAAGAATTTGTATTTAAGATCTTGGGTTGAATTGTCCCTTTCACTTATCAGGTGTAATGTCAATTAGAGATAGAGATGAGCAGAGCAGACATTTATTTCAACATGTAGGAAGCCTGTGTTGCAAAACTGGGGGGGTGTGGTTTCAAAGATACTATCACTGGTTACATTAAAGGTAGAGTCCGCATTGTGATATCTCGGTCTCTGCTCCCTCATTTCTGACCATTCCGTTTTCTTTTTTAATTCAGCCTCCCGAACATCTTTCAAACATACAGAAGTGCAGCAACAAACTGCCAGAGTACTCTTCGTAAGAGTCTTAATGGCCTTTAAAACCCACATCGGTCCAAATGTGTTATCGGTATTAGGTCCCAAAGTGTGTGAGCAGAGGTGTGTGACTGTACTCACTTCCAGCAGTTAAATCTCTCGGCTCCCACTGTGTTTCCCTTACAGTGTTTGTCAGACAGCTGCCTGTGTTGTCAGATGGGAATGAGTCTCCGTTCACTTTCAGGAGGGCCAGTAATACTATTGTGAACAGTGTGGGAGGGTGGGTGTATGGGACTGGATGACTGTTGATCAGTAGCTTTAGGAGCCGATGTACTGAGCTGCGCTGTGTGGTGTTGCCATGCAGCGTGATGCATTCACTGACCTACTACGACCAATCAGTCGTCTTTAAATTGGCCGTCTCTCAGCGTAACATTTCAATATTTTTCACCACAGCTCGTCTTTCTACTCCCGCGAGGTGTGAGCACCTGGTTAGCAGCAATCACACACCCTGTGGAGTTGTGGGAAAACAATTAAAATTGGATTTATATCGAGTCCTCTCATTTCTGTAACACGTGGAAGAAATGTAAAGAGACTCTTTCATCAGAACGTGTTTGGATCAAGGATTACTTTCCAAAAGACGTGAAAAAGTCTACTTTGACGAATGCATGTTTTACGATAACTCAAGACCTTGAACACTCGGGGCAAAAACTATAATCTATCCAGAAAGGTTTTTACCAAGCTGGTATGACCTTTACCTGTTAGTATATTGTATTATGCTTCCTTAACAGTAGTCAGTGAAAGAGGTAGTGGAGTGTTGCTTATTATACAAGTCTGTCTTCTTAAACTTGCCTAAAGTGCAGCCTGGGGACACCCAAGAGTCCTTGAGAGGGATTCGGGGGGTGTCCAGCAAAGTGCGGATTAGTGCAATTTGATTAGAATTTAGACAGAAATCTCTGGACATCATCCGAGATAGAATATCCACATATAGGATGGACAGGTTTATATATAGGATTCTAGGATTTTTAGTTGGTTTCAGTGTATCTAACACTTCCATCATCTTCCCCTGTCTGTCCTCGCCCCAGGCATCATGTCCACTATGTAATCCCATACGATGGGGACCATTCCTTGGTGGACTCATCAGAGAACTACTTTGTGAGTGACAGTGTGACCAAGCAGGAGATGGACTTGATGCTGGGGTTGCTGCTTGGCTTCTGCATCAGCTGGCTGCTGCTGTGGCTGGACGGAGTGCTACACTGTGCCGTCAGGGCCTGGAGGGCGAGCCGGTACTACGGTAAGATTGACACTATCCGCCGGTCTGCTGCTGAGCGATCCCTAAAATATCATAAAAGTCTTTTTCTGGTCAGTTCCATTGTGTGTGGTGACGCGTGGATGCAGGAAATAACAGGTCACAGCATGGAACAGGAACAAAGCCTTGAATAATCAACATTTTGACAGGTAAAATACTAAAAATATCTGTAATTAAAAGCGGGAACTGGGCAGCAAATGGTATGAGCTTGAAATATATGTATCAGTATCTATCCACCATGTGTCTGCATGAGCAAGAGCTTGCCAGGTTAACACAGCAGTTGGTGGAGCTCTGGTTAATGACCTTCCCCCCCATCGCTTGGCCCAAACTTGGCTCCAGTCGCCGTTTTTTTCTCTCTCAGTTTACTTCGACCTCTTGGAAAATCACAGCTAAACCTTCCAACCGCGTGATGAGTCAGATGTCGCCTATCAGTTGAGGTAAAACTATATTTAAAACCGCTGACTCCTTTTTTGGACAGCGAGGATACCTCCTCTTAATTTGTTTTCAGGAAACAGCAGCAGTCTTATGCTAATGTAATAGCACCGTCATTAAGTGTCATTACTATGTTCTGCATATATTATTACAAATGTATTTGATCCGCAAACAAAAAATCAAGCCTTAACGAGAACTGCGATGCTATAGAGTCTATAGCATCTATAGCATCACACTTCCCTCACTGACAGTGAGAGAAGTGTGATAAAACAGATGTGATTGTAATTACCATTTTATGCAAATTCAGGATAAAGATTAAGGTTAGCATTCAAAAAATAAAAGGGCTGTATGTAATGATTAGTAGTAATTTACATGGATAAATATCTTTTTTATTGGCCATATATGAGCGGATTGTAACCTGCCGTGAAAAATGAGACCTTCCCCATCTTGACTTGCCTATACAAGCCTATGGACAATCTCTTTAAGTTGTTCAAAGCTGCTGGACTGTGGATGTCTTTGTGAAAGACTGATCTTATTTTCCATGACAGTCCAAAGGATGTAACTTCGTGCCGATCTCAAGTAGCTTGTCTCAGTGCTGCTAACAGAGAGCAACGATAGCTGACGTAATCTTAAAAATGAATTACGCTAACATAGACTAGCGACCGTCCAGCACAACACAGAAGTTCCACGGAGCCCCTTTAACCAAAATTATAAACAGAATGTGAAGAAATAAAAGGTTTGACGCCATGTCAAAGACGTCTGCGTGCTGTGTTAGAGAGATGTCTGCTAATGTTTGCAAGCTAACGAGCTAGCCCCAGCCTATCTTTCCTTATCCTTAGCTCCCAGTCTGGACCGCTAGCTGCACAGCTAGCTGAGCTGACTAGCTTAACCATGGCTACATTTAGCAGCAGTTAGTGGTTACTCCGGTGATATGCTGCCCCCTATCTGTTTGGAGTAAGAATCCAAGAGGTGGCCAATTATTACATATTGCACGTTTAAAAGAACACTTTTATAGTCTCTGTTGATTCTTCCACAAACTGCTCATTCACAGTTAAGATCATTTTGATGAAACACAGCAGAGTAATCACTACATGAGATGCCCCAGCAGGTCCTTCAGTGTTAGCCTGTTAGCTAAAATGTTGAGTTATCACTGATCCACACAGAAAGTTAATGTCCTTGTCTCAGCTGATGTCAGACAACATCGCTTCTCGGCATGTTTGGTTGAGTCCCTTTTCAGCAATGGTTTGAATTAAATATCAAACGTTTAGTGTTTCAAGCCAAAGCCTGACAGAGCACCCTCTGCTTCCTGTAGCGTCTGTGCACCATTGTGCGAAGTTAAACCTTTAATGGTCTCATTGGGGACACTGCAAGAGCAACATTGCAAAGCAAGTGAAGTGAAATACAATATTAATAGGAATAGAAATAATGCAGATGATGCGGACCCAGATTAACACTTGGGTGAGTTAAACCTCAAGGGGAAGACTACAAAAACATCTTTGCAGGGTACAAGTTGGCTAACGGGCAAAATAGCAATCCCCTCAGTTTAAATACGTGATCATAGCATCCATGACTTCATAACTTACTTTTATTGTTGGTTAAAGGCTACAAATGTTTGAAATTTTTACTTTTAGCTTAACATGACTGTACGTTAAAGTGAAAACAGACAATATTTAACATTTTTGAGGTGGTATTACTGTCACAAAGACAACTATCACCTTGCGTTTTCCTTAGAAAAGCTGCTACTAACAACACAGGACAAACCATGAGCTTATTCAGTCATTTAGTCTTGAATGGAGACGTGGAAGCGGATAGAAATGGTGCCAGGCTGCCAGCCTGACTACATCACCAGTCAGCCTTTCTTTTCCCGGGAGATTTCATGCCCGGTGGTAGACAAATTGGCAATGAATAGTTAAAGCAAATGTCTTTATCTCTTTTGTCTATTCCCAGTTTAATAAAGATTTTTTCTATTGCAAACACAAACACATTACAATGACATTTACAGGGAAAGATAGCACTGTATTATTGAAATAGTGAAAGTGTTAAACAGAATTAATAAAATTACATGTAAATAAAATTGAAAAAGGGGACTGCTGAAGATAGAAATTAGTTTGAGTAAGGATTTAACATAGGACACTAATTCTGCAAGCCTGAGATCCTCTAGCATGGATCTGCACTGCTGAGGGACCAGAACAGCAAACACAGGTCTCCCATGGCGATGAGGAGAGACATGGGACTCACTTGAAGGTCCTGAATGAGGATCTCAAGCAGCAATCAGACTCTCTTGGGGTTAACAAATCACACAAATAAGCTGACTTAAAACCTTAAAAATCAATTCTACAATTGACAGGCAGTCTCTGAAGGGAAACAAGGATTTGCGATCACCTGTCTTGGAGAGAATGATTAGCACTGGGAGCACTGCTCTGAATTAACAATATTAAGTTGATATTTCTGCTGCTAAGAACACAAGTGCGTCACAACAATCAAGCCTGGAGGAGATAAAAGCATGAATGACCTTCTCAAAGGCTGCAAAAAAAAGAAAACCAATCTTGTCTTAGTAATATGGCCGAGTTAAATGAAACACACCACTTGAACTAATGACTAGACCTGTGATTATGGTCTTTTGCCTTCATGTTTGTTGACAAGCTAGACAGACAACACATGTTATCATTCATAACACTAGTACAGGGATTAGGAGAGATTATTGTTAGGATCTCTGACACCATAAAATGTTCAGACATTCAGATATAATAATGAGGGACATGACATAATCAGGGTTACATCTATAACACTTAACTTGTAAATCCCGAGTAGAGCCCAGTTGGGCTATTTTTTGAGCACCTATAGTATATATTATATTCTTATACATCTGAACAAATATTTCAAGTGTTCCCTTTATTATGATAAATTGATTATTCACCTAGTCAGCTTTGTTATACCCCAAAAATGTCATTTTAATGAGAATAATCGGTGACCCAAGATAAACCCTTGGGGGACTCCTCAAAAGGCCCGTCAACCTCAACAGAAGAAAAATGCTTAATAATAACTTTAAAAATAGCTCTGTTCTATTCAAGGGTCTTAATGAGCCAAGATAGTGTGACAGTAATCCATCAGGTACAATACCACAGCAATTAACCCTCCTTCACAAGCAAATGGGCATTTTTTTTAAATAGCCTATTCTATGTTTTGGCCTTTCGTCCATACACAAGCCACAAGTCACCGAAAATTGAAACTTTGGGAAACCCACAGGATAAAATCAAACACACATTCCATTTTCATTTGCTTTTTGGCTTGTGACATCAGAGTTTGCACCGTTATTTCTTTGTTTACATGAGGCAGCATTTCATGCAATGGCAGAAATGACCTAAATAGTGATTGTTAACAGGACTTTGTAGGCATTTATACATGAATGTACAGTTACTCTTCCACTATATTGATGAACAGAGGCTTCAGAATGCGAATTTCGATGTGGATCCGGATAAACGGAGGGGATCAAAGAAATTCTTCTCACTTTCTTTAACACTGCAATATAGGGCGTTTTTCCGGATTTTTGTTAATTTGTTAAGATTCTAGATCTGGTGAGCTTAGATTAAGAATAGGGAGCAGTAATGGGTGGTTTAGAATTAAGACTGATACAGGATATCGGGTATGACGTTGGATTGAGCTTGATTGAATTAAAGGAGACTGCTGGACCTTGGCTGAGAAATGCGCTCTCCTTATTGTATTGTAGTCTGAACTGAGATTTGATTGGACAGGATTTTTTTTAGAACCAGGGATGAAAACCGGGCCAGAAACCAGTCCACCCATTCAGCCATCATCCATTTTTATCATTTACACCTGAGCTTTTCCTACTGTGGCATGTCAAAATGTCCTTGATGCAAAAAGGCCTATTATTTGGCCCCGCCCACAGGTGTTTCCAATAAGTGTAGCTGATTAGACCTCCCCTCTGGTTGAAGGTGGGCACAGCTATACCAGAAATAACATGATGTCACCAGACTTTATAAATTGAAAATAATAGCTTCGCTCCATTTGCCTGTGCTACTTGCTAAGTAGCAGCATGGGTGGGGGAACCCCCTTAAATGGATTGCAGGCAACAGGTACGAGGTTGAATCTCTAATGTAAAATGAAATGAAAGTAATCTTTTCACAGCTCTTAAGTGTTGGTAGAGCCGGCACAGTACAGTTTCTACTCGAATTCATCCAAACAAGTTACCTGAAATATGTATGTATTCATCTGTATTATTCACGAAGCTGTTGGTATCGTTGCTGCTTCGTTTTCTTGCTGCACAGAGCTGTAGACACAAATATGACGCGGCATGTGCCATCTGCGAGCCTAATAGAGGCCGAGTAGAAGCAATGCCTTACCGTCACAAATCAAGATTTCTGAAAACTGTTGTTAAATTCATATGTGTTAAATTCACTCGTCATTTACAGGTCTGACGGTGTACTTAAGTTTGATTCATATGCAGGTTTTAAGAATCCCATCTGTAACTTTCAAACCTCAAATCAGCTTAAAATTGATGCCACCTTCCTTTGTGATTAGCCCTTATATAACGCCCAGCAAAAATGAGGATTAAGTCAGAAATAGCCACGGACCAAAAGACAAGATGAGACGTACTCCGTTGGTAGGGAAGATTGAAGCGAGGGGAGCATGTATTATTAGGTAGGATGAGCCAACATTTAGCCTTGGGAGTGTGTCACTGCTGCATGCCGCTGCATGCCGCCCCTGCAAAGTTCGCCACAGGCTTGGGCGCAAACTCAAACTCCAGTCCCCCACATAACAAGATGGAAAATCACTTACAAGTCAAGACTTTGCGTAGACATAAGATCAATATAACATCAAGGTAAGGTTTTATAAACAACTACTTATACATCCTGCATTTCTGCTGAGGTCATACTTCAGATTTGATTGTAAGTCTGTTTTTATAAACGAGGCCCCTGGTTTTGCAGCACGCCCAGTGATAACGGGTGTATGTGTCCCATCCGACAAAGCTAACAGGGATCAGGAGGATATTATTCAAGCTCACACAGTCCCAGATTATCTAAAACAATTAAAATCACATGTGCAGGGTTACCAAGGCCTTTTCTACCACTAACGTTATTACTTCTGTCTCGGGAGTAGCCGTGTGCCCCAGAAATGTCCAGTCATTGGGAACAGTTTAACCGCTGACTGGTTCAGTGGTTAGCGCTGTCACATCACTGAGGAGGGTCCTGGTGTGAACTCTAGCCCCGTCGCTCTCTGTCTGCATGGATTTTCTGCTTTAGTCCAGAGACAGTTGAGGTGAAATGAAACTCAATATTACATCCATAGAAGACAAAAACAAGAAAGATGTGGTAATATATTAAGAAATTACTCATT
Source organism: Diplodus sargus (assembly GCA_903131615.1). NCBI lineage: Eukaryota > Metazoa > Chordata > Actinopteri > Spariformes > Sparidae > Diplodus > Diplodus sargus. The sequence continues at coordinate 1,784,656 of CAEMYA010000117.1, forward strand.
TACAGTGACAAAACATGAGGTGTAATATGTGGATTATATGCAGAGTCACAGTCTACACTGAAGATAACTCCAAGCTTAGAGGTGCAACATGTATGTTCAAAACCTTAAACAATTAACAAAAATTTGAAACACAGTGTAGAAAGAGTAGATAAATAACAGTTCTGATGTGAAATCAAAGACGTTAGCATGCTAACCAGCTAGCCTGTGCAGCTAGCCGTCCAAAGCACCAACGCTCCCGTGGTAGTCGGGCTAGCTGCGCAGCTAACTGAGCTATCAAGCTAACAGTAGCCGCAGTCATAAGTGTTTTAAGAGAATATACAGTCAGCAGCATTTTGGCAGGCCAATTGTTACGCGTTGCACCTTTTTGAAAATTGCTGTCTGGCGAGAAGATTGAGCCAAGCTGCCAAACTGGTTTTCAAACAAGCATTGATTTCGTGTGGCACCGACACAGTACGTCTATGAATACACGAGGCTGGTTCAAACCAGGCTCGAGGACCAGAGACTGAGGAATGACTTCACTCCCACCATCTGCCGTGCTTTGCTGAGAGCTGCATTCCCACATACCATGTGTTTAAATCCAAGTGTGATAGTTTCTCCTCAATTTCCTGCCTCCTGTCAGCGCTCTCTCTGAAACATTCGCGAAACTTCTCTCGCCACCCCCCCCGCTGACAGATGAAGGATGCATGTTACTTTAGCGAGAGTAGAGCAATGCGGCAGGCGTAATGAGGCAGAACATGTGGCGTGCAGTTCACCGACGACGTTTGCCATGCGTGGTTGTGCAGCCACGAGCACAAGGGAAAAATAAAAGGCTTTCAGTGACGCTAAAGCTAAGCAGCTATTAGACGCACGTGTGAAATCACGACATGGCAGCATGAAATCCCTCATAGTCTGGCGCTTTGCTGAAGACGGCGCAGACGATTCATCACCGCGCTCTGGCAAGATGCTCGCTGATGAGCCGAGCATTAGCATTCTGGATTACAGTTTTTCTTCTTCTTCCTCTTAGTTTCTCGCGATCATGGCGCTTTTGCAGGCTTTTCCACCCGAGCTAGGGTCAAACTCCACAGGGAGACACTCGCAAAGTTGTTGGGTTTTTTTGCATCCATTTGGCACAAATTAGCTAAATTTAGATATACTGAATATTGCAGTGGAAGCTCTTAAAATCAGGATTTGGAGGTTGAGGAGGTTTATCTCTCTGCAATGCTCAGTGCCAGTGGCAGGCCTGTGTTTGCGGCGGTGGCCTGGATCCTCACTTTTTACGATAAAGTAGGTGATGTGTGACCTGGATACTTGGACCGGCATGGAAAAGCTCCTCAGGCGGGATGGGGAAGAGTCAAGACACAATAAGAGGATGGTGGTTGACGCGGAAGGTTGAAATCAAACTAATGGCGGCTTTTCAGGAGAGAAAATATCATGTGGGGTTTCTATTTTTTGGTGATTTTTAGGAGCTGCAACATTGAACACAGGCCTTGAGTCTTCGAAGCTTTGGTTTGCTGAGAGGTGTGGATGATTCTGCAGCAGCGAGTGCAACGACGCCGTGTTCTCCAGTGCATTAGTACAACACTGTAAAATACATCATCATAGAAGAAAAAAAAACACCCAGAGAGCAGCGAGCATCCATATTTATTAGCGGCAGTTATAGAGTGGGGTATATAGGCTTCTTTCTTTTGTACTGGGAGGGAATGCCCCTCGCCTCACAGTGTGTGTCTATGTGTGTGTGTGTGTGTGTGTGCGTCGACTGTGACGTTGATGCTAGGTCAGACTCGTTTAGCCTTCCCGATATGAGGAGTGAAGGTGAGGCTGACAGAGCGGGGAAGGGTGTGTGTGTGTGTGTGTGTGTGTGTGTGTGTGTGTGTGTGTGTGTGTGTGTGTGTGTGTGTGTTGGGTGCAGGATGGAGATGCTGTCACATCCCCCACCCTCACTTACACACACACATACGCACACTCTCTCCTCCAGAGCTATAAATAGAATGAGAGAGAGCAGCTGGAATGGCAAGTGAGAAACACACACACACACGCACACACACACACACACACACACACGAACAGTGCATTGAGATGCACATTGATTCCCATTGCTTTTTTCCCCTCCTCCTAATTCTACCTCTAGCTCCTCCCCCTCCCCTCCCTCTTCACTTATTGAATCTACTCCTGGCCATTTCCTTTACAATGCTTCCTGCTGCAGCTTTTTTTTTTTTCTTATCGTTGATGTGCTGCGAATATCCGATACCAGAATCCTTTTTTTTTTTCCTTTTTGCAAGAGAAACGCAAAAAATGTCACACAACTGGGGAAAATGGTGACCCGGTGTTCAGCATTAACCCTTGTCTCCTCTCAAAGATATAGCTTGACAATTGTGCCTTCACCTCCCATTTCCCTGAATTGCATTATATTGTCTCTATCCCCACCTCCACCTCCATCCCCATCTCCATCCTTTTATTCAAATGAGAGAAACCTGTCTTCGTTGCCCCCCTTTTCCTTTGGATACCCTTCAGAGCAGTCCTTGTGGACAGCATACCCATTCACAGCTATAAATAACTCACTCTCTCTCCCTCCTCACCTCCCCTCCATCCAACACCTCACCCCACCCCCAACTACACCACCACCACCACCACCGCCGCCGCCTCCGCCACCCCTCCTCACTCATCCTCTAGCAGGGCCATTTGCTTCTGGGTTTTGCTGTCTGGGGCTCTCCCTTCCTTCTCCCTCTCCCGGCTGTCTCTGTGGACCTCGCTCCGCCTCGCCGGCTCCGGTTTATAACCTGACAAGCACGAATGTCTGCTCCGCCGTTCCCCTCCTCACGTTTTTTACATCTCGCATTCATGAAACCCCACTTTGTTTCCCAGGCGGTCACTGATTTCTCGCCGGGTCGGCCAAGTGTTCCGTGTGTGCCTCGCGGTGGCTCCTAATTGTTCAGAAACAGTAAAGTGAGGGTTCAACCTTCATCTCACCTGTAAAGCATTTTTTGACTGTAGATAAACGAGGCAAGGAGACGTGTCACATGCGTACCAGCCAAACACAAATGTGAAGAATCAAGGGCAACGCCGCGGTGCACTTGAAGAGATTGACGCCGTTCGCCATCCTCATCCAATATTTTCCATGTCCCAATCTTTTATCTCATCGCTGTCACTCTGCCCTCACAGTAAAAAGCTCACCCTTACTTCCCAGAATTAAACGCGGTTGCAGTCATGATGAAGCCGGTGGCTAAAAGACATATTAAACGCCACAGCTGCCAATGCTCGAGCTAATAACTCACTTTTATGCTGCACAGTGTAGAGACACAAAAACCTTACGGCATTGGATTCTGGGCCATGTTTTTTTTTTTTTTACTTTCACTCTCCCATCTTTCCAAAACACTAAATGTTGCGTGAGAGATTTAATTTCGAAATGCATTTCACTCAGAATTGTATTTATGTCAGAGTAGAAAAGGCAGAATTTAGACCATCAACTGTGCTCTGAAAACTAGCATGACAATAAAAGGGATCATATCGGAGAGAGACGAAATGTCAAGTCAAACTCAGCTGCGCTAAATCCATATGTACAATGTTAGAGGAGAAAATGGGAGTCAAAGTGGAGTCGTTGACATTAACATGGAAAAGGACAGTTGACAGCACAGCGATCAGTCCTCTGCGTCGCTGGTTGTTGTGTCTTGTCTGCCTCTAACTGGATTTAGAGCCAGAAAAGCCAGGCTAAGAGGGATTCTACACCATTGTGTGTCTTGATCTCATGAGTGTGCCGTCGAGCTGTGCTGTCTCTGAAAGCCTGCGTTCAGTTGTCTGCGCTCACGTCTGCACAGCTACAAAAGCAACACAGTGTTGGTGAACAGAAAGCCACGTAATGCATTTATTGTCACACTTTATAATGTATGCCAGTGAATGGAAGCATAGTAGGGGAGCCGAGCATGAATTAATTTTGTGACACGTTTTGATCATGTACTGTCTGTTGCATTACGGATGTAGAGGTTTTTTGTTTTTTTTTCCTTTTTGTGTGTTTAAAATGATCTCATTCTGATCACACACATGAGAAAGTTATCTAAGGCACACAAAGTACGATGTCATCTTAACTTCCCCAGTTCAGTTCTGGGTGGGACCTTTGCTGCGTGTCATCCCTGATTTCATCAGAGATCATGGTTTGGGTTAAATAATCACTCTTACGGGGACTTTCAGGGGTTTCCATCTCAACATGACTGCCATTTACCTTAAACTCCACGTTTCCTGTCTTTTCCTTCTGTCAACTGTCAACAAAGGCAAAATGCTCCCAAAAATGTGCTTAAAGTTGTAATATATAAGAACTGGCCACCTGTTGAATTCATACTTCATACAAATAGGGGGCAGCAGATCACTAGAGCGATACTGCTAACTGCAACTGCTGTTAGCTCGTTAGCTCAGTTAGCCATGCAGATAGTGGTCCTATTAGCTGACATGAGCATGACCAGACTGAGAACTCGGCGCATTGGAGGAGTGTTGGTGTTGACACAACTAGCACAGGACTGCCTCGGATAACTAGTTAGCATGCTGACTTTAATAGACGTCTTTGAAATAACGCCAAACTGATATTTCTTCACATTCTCTTGATAATTTGGGATATGTGTACTACGTTTTAAAGAAGAATTCTTACTCATTGCACTTTTAAAAACTGCTTAGACTCAATGGTACCCGTTGGTCAGGGCGGTAGCTAACCAGTCTGCTACAGCCGTAGACAGTATATCACCAATCGTTTTGTGTGTGCGGTGTGATGTCATGTGATTTAAAGATGACCTCGGATGTCATATGTGATTAATAAAAAATAATGGATATTGTTAATGTATATCGTCACCAATTGTGTGTACAGGTACCTGCTTTCTAGGTGTCAGTGCTTGCATTGAAAGCTTGAATGCTGGGATTATGTTAGGCTGCTGTTTTCGAGGTTGCAGGTCATATAAACATATGGAATCTGACACATTTATCTCATTTCACCCCATAAAAGATTATGGATAGTGAAAGTCTGAGGGGGCCATATTTCAAGGTACAACATATTTGATAACCCGTGATCTAATGTAAGCAGTCAACCACTTCAAAGCAGACATTACTGTTTAATTACATCCAGTATGTTTTCACTTCCTTAATAGGCTTAAATTAATATGTCCAAAATTTTCGTTGCTGTGCTTTAATATTTTTTTAATAATTTAAAGATTTCATATAATCCTTGAAGTCCAACACTATTAGAAAGTAATGTGAGCCGAATGTTAATGATAACTGTTGTTTAATAGAAAGAAAATGGGTTTCAATTATGTCTTTGTATTTTGAAATATAGCCCATGTCCCTCTGGATTTTCATTGTATTGCCTTATTAGCTGCTGATCAATCAGGAAGTGGTGAAGTCATAAAAGCTTCATTTATTGGACTTATGAGCGGTGACACTGCAGTACAACATTAGAGCTTTGCACATGATGTCAAAAGAAAATGGCCGCCCTGTGAATACGATCTATTGGCAGAAGTATAATCTCGGAACCCATAGGCTCTTTTCTGGTGACGATTTCGCATTGCATTCGTTTTTTTGTGAAATAATCCGATTATAAATGTCAGCGCCCCAAGCTGCCAATAGCACTGTAAACAATGACCTACACACAGAAGAGGAAGTCTTGGCCTAGATATATGTTATCCCCGTATCCGCCGGCTCTGACAGAACCCCCGGAACACTGGCCATTGCCTCGAGAGGCTAAATCATTGTCAGTTGATGGCATATGGGTTCCGAGATTGCTTTGTTTGCAACATTTATATAAAGAGTCACTTTTAAATACATGAAATACTGTAAGAGAATTATTCTTAAAAGCTGCAAGCAGGACTCATGACCGCAGTATTTCTAAAATGTAAAAGCTTTTTTAAATTTCAGTTGCTTCACTTGAAGTGTTTGATTCCTGCTTTGCTTGAAATTTGTTAATTTTTTTTGCAGTTTGCAGATTATATTTTCCACTCTAGGCTCATAATCTGCATTAGAACAATTTCAAGTTTGTGTCCATCACAGGTGGACACAGACCAGCAAGCAGTCTTTAAGAAAAGGTCATTATAAGCTGTTGGTCACACTAACGCCTGCCCCTGTTGCTTCTCGTCTCCTTCCTCCAGATACCCCGTCCTGGTCATGGCTGCCGCAGTTCTGCAACCTTCGAGACCTCCGTCGCCGTGCCCAGCTCAGACAGCTGGAAGACTCCAGCGGCAACATGGTCCACATCAAGCAGAAGCTCTACCACAATGGCCACCCCAGTCCCCGTCACCTCTGACTCTAAAAAAAACAAAAAAACAACAACAAAAAAAATACCTTAGACCCCCTCCCCTAAAACCCCTTCTCTTCTCTCCAAAACCTCTTGATCCCCCTTCCAAAAACTGCCCCTTGGCCAACTGTTGCCTCAGAGACCCTGGAAAACTGCCCTCCCACTGTTCATAACATGGCCCCCTTAAAACCCCACGACAGGACTTTCTTATGACTAAACCCGGCCCCTGTCAGCACTAAAAAAAAAATCCCAAAATGGAGCAAGATGACGATTATTTGTTGCCACTGAAATCTTGTCTTATGTCCATGTCCACCATTGTGGGAGGAGGAAGAAAAAAAAANAAAAAAAAAAAAAAAAAAAAGCATTTTTAAGGGTGTTTTTTCTGTATAGAGACATTTTCTGTGTTCATTGTTAAACTTGGCATGCTCTTTTAGAACAGGGTAAGATGTGGGCAGCGTATGGAGCGGGGCGGCAAAGACAGGTGTCAGGTTAATTTTTTTCCGTATCGGGTGGGAGTGGGACTTTGTTGGCGCGGGGTGGGGGCGAATGAGTCTGGCGGGTGGGTGGGTTTTTTGTGATGGTTAGATTGCTGCTTCTGTAAATAGTTATAAATACGGGCAAGTGGGATTTAACAGTCTTTAAAAGGGGGTGCGTGGGGGGATTTTTGTGTGAGTCGTTTATCAATAGAAAACCCAATGACGGATTGTGTGCGTAAAGAGTAATAGGAACGGAACAGGAGGACGAGTCTGTTTGAAAAACTGGATGTGAAACCATGTGATTTCTGCTAAAAACACAGATTAATTAGCTTTGTTACTTAGTGAATTAACTGAATGTATTAATTTTTCCTGTAAATACATGAGGGGGAGGGGAGCGCGTACGGTTGTGGTCGGGGTTCTCTTTGCTATATTATCATTCTTTAGTAGACACGGGAGGAGAAACAAATGCCAGCCAAGATGAGTCAGTTCAATACGCACACACCCCTCCATCTTCCCTGCACTGTGCTCGACAGCACAGTTCAATTTTCTTTATCCAATTCCCTCTCACTTATCAGGAGCAACCAGCCTATCAGCAGAGGGAACCCTCACCCAGCCCCCCCCTCGTCCTCTCTGTCCAGACATTGCTGTTGTGAGGATGAAATGTCTGTTTTATTAAAAGTGCCATTGAAGCACAACAGTGACCTCTGATGTTTGATTGTGTCATTCCAATCATATGAGCGCCGATGAGAAACACATTCTCATAGTGAGAGGTTATTTGAGAGCAGTGACAACAGAAGGATTATACAGAGAGGTCCTGCTGACAACTTCAGCTCCGTGTATTATAATTCAAACAGGAATTTCACAAGCGCTGACTAACGACACTTCTGAAATGACTAACAATGCCAATGACATCCTGATGGAACTGAGAACAGCCCTTCACTACTGTGCACTGGCACAATATGACACGTTCCAGTGACAGCGAGGGCATTTAAGAGTGCTTCCACCTTGGATGGGTATTCTTTAGATAATCCATGTAAAGCTCTTCAGCATGCATCGACAGTCCCAAATATTACCTGACACAGGTAATGATGATTTGAAGTATTCTTTGAAAAATATAAACTACAACTGAAACCAACGAGTATTTTCATCAGATTTTCATTTTCAAGTCGTAGTGTAATCTAAAATATGTGCATACAATTTTAGCCTAGTTGACAACTTCAGATTCTTGTACTGTCAGACCTGACAGCCAAAGATATTAAAATTACAGTGACATAAAACTCAAAAAGGGCTAAAATCTCATGTCAAACAAGCACATCGTCCTTGTTTAACACCTGACTCGCTAGCAGCAACAGATAAAACAAATCTCAAACACTGACGTAAACAGTATTTTTTTTTAAGGATCTAGTGTCAAATTGTCAGACCTAAAGTATTTCCAAACTACTGTTAAATAAGGGTCTGGCAGAGCATACAGTCATTCTCTGAAAGATGAATATTTGTCAAGGGCAGGTCTCAACTGCACCAGCACTCTTGCTAACAAGTGCAAGGGTAGAAATGTTCTGAACATTTTGCAGACGTGTAATTGAACTCCTGCCAGAACTGGTCAGCAAACATGGGAGAACATTCCTTTTAGAGGGCACATTTTCAAAATGTCAGACAGATGCAGCTTTTGAAAATGGTAACGATGACAAGAAGAGAGAAAGGAAAAAAGTGGAATGAAACAGTCAGGCAAAGATGATGATTTACACATTATTTTATTCAGATCTCTACAAACATACAGACCATAATCAATCCATTGCATTAATCATGGCATTCCAGTCTAAGAAGAGCCAAAAGAAGTCTTCTGAGCGCAGGGGAGCTCTGGAGGAGAAAGCCGGGCAGAGCTGGAGCTTCTGGAGGAATAAACACCTGCACTGACACCAGATTCTCCCCTGATCCGGAGCCGTTTACCAGCAGGAGTAGAGCTCAGAGTTTATTTTTTACTGGGATTAAAAAGTAGAATCATCTCCACTCTCACTTCTCAACCCGTCTGCAGCAGCCAGCCACAGAGGGGCCGACCTCCACTCTCAGGTGTCATGTACTGCAACGTTAATTAGTGTCTTTGGCCATGTTGACGGCTGACTGGAGGGGACATTTACTCTATAAATGTACAGAGACAAGAGGGGATAAAGAAGAGCGACTGAAGGGAAATAACAGGAGTCTCTGGTGAGTGCTGAGTCCAGACAGAGGCTGAACACAAAGACACACACCCTCTGTGTGCACCTTTGCCTACAAAATTACAGTTAATGTTCCATTTGTTTTTGATCTGAAATGCTCTTGCTCTAGTGCGACCTGTAGTGGCAGTGTGTGCTGTTTATAGAAACTTGAATAATTACCCCAGCCCTTTATTACCAATACCATTTCATCAAAGATTCCAAGTGATCATTTTGTTGGACTAGACTTGGCTGGTGGAGGAGGTTTCTCAGATTGACTGGGTTCTGCTTCTTCAGTGCTGGGAGTCTGAGAGGCAGCCGACTTCTCTGCGGTTGGGCTCTCAGGTTTCTCAGACTGCTCTGGCACAACAGTCTCTGTATCAACCTTGGTTTCAATGTTGGGAACTGCTGCTGAGTTTGTCTCATCTGTTACTTCAGTTGCTGCGGTCCCCAACTCCTCTGTAGCCTTTGTCGCTTTCTCCTCAGCTCCCTTAGCAGCAACATCAGTAGTCTCAGGCAGTTTCACATCTTCTGTAGCCTCAACATCAGCCTCTTTGGTTGTTAGGACTTCTGCCTCCTTGGGAACCTCTGCTGGGGCGACTTCTGCCTCCTTGGGAACCTCTGCTGAAGGGACTTCTACCTCCTTGGGAACCTCTGCTGGGGTGACTTCTGCCTCCTTGGGAACCTCTGCTGGGGTGACTTCTGCCTCCTTGGGAACCTCTGCTGAAGGGACTTCTGCCTCCTTGGGAACCTCTGCTGAGGTGACCTCTGCCTCCTTGGGAACCTCTGCTGAAGTGACCTCTGCTTCTTTGGGAACCTCTGCAAGGTTGACTTCAGCTTCCTTGGCAGCAGTTCCAGTCATCACAGGCTCGACCTCCTTAACAACCTCTGTAGCAATACTTTCAGACTCCTTAGGAACTTCCGATGCCTGAGACTCAGTTTCTACTACAACTTCATTTGCTTCCCTGACAACATCCCTTTCCACCGCTTCAACCTCCTTGGTAACTGCTGCCTCTATCTCTTCAGCAACGGCTGCCACAGCATCAGCCACCTTGGCCACATCAGTTGCTATCGCCTCAGCCTGTGTTACGATGTTTGCCATGGACCCAGTCACTTCAGTTACATTGTTTGCAATTTCCTCTGCCACCTTTGCAGCGTCAGTTGCCACTTCCTCTGCCTCAGCAGCTTTACTGGCTTCAACTCCTACACCGTCAACAGAGGAGGCAGCTGACTCTCCCTCCGGGACAACAGCATCTGATTCCTTCTCCTGAGCTACAGCAGACACTGTTGTTTCCAAGTGTGCAACAGCATCCTTTTCCTCCTTGAATAGTTCTGTGGCCTCACTCTCTTGCGCAGCTACATCGGTAGTTAGCTCTTCTTTGGTCACAGCAGCAGTTTCTTGGGCAGCAGAATCGAGTATACCCTCAACCTCTTTAACCTCAACGACAATATCCTTCCCTTCAGGAACAACAGTGTCAGTAACTATAGCTGTGCCTGTAACCTCCTCAGTCAGGTCCTTAATGGCTTCAACCTCCTGCACCAATGGCACAGCAGTAGCTGTCTCAACAATGGTTTCAACTGTTCCTTCAGTTGCCTCTGCAACAACTCCACTTTCCTTGACTAAAGTTGCTGCCTCTTTGAGAATTACCTCTGCCTCCACTTCCAGAGGTACAGCGGCTGCTTCTGCCTGGGCAGCGTTGCTCACAACCTCAATGAGTGGAAGGACTTGTTGTGTGGTCAGGGTTGTCTCTTCAGTTTGTCCAAGTGAATCAGCTTCCTGGGCTGTGATCCCTGCAGCCATTTCCTTTGGGAGGAGCACACCGACCTTGCCAACCCCGGCACCTGCTTCCATCAGCAGCCAGTCCATTTTCTGTGCATGCTGTTTGATGGCATCATCAACTCTTGAGTCAATCATCACTTCGGTCAAAACTCCGTCTTCAGAAGAATATGCAGCAGCCTACAAGGAAACCAGTTTCAGTATAAGTTTGGATTTGTTTTGAAGCAGATTCATATTTTGTGTCAACAGACTGTTCTACCCACCTGCCAGGCAACACCGAGTTTGGAGATTTCACGACCAGACATGCCTTCTGCTCGCTTTGCAATGTCAGAACACTTCAGGCCATAGTCGAACTGAGCCAACTTTAATCTCCTGTTGAGTTAAAGCACAATAGATCTGTACAGGATGTGAGCTTTAGCTTGTTTCTTACCATTGATCAGTCACACATTTAATGGTTTCAGTTGACCAATACACTCTGTAACGGCTTCTGTACTACATCTCTCGAGGACTTAAACACCATTTCATGAAAGCTCTGAGTAAAGAATCAGAGACCACTTTGGTTTCAGCACTGAATACATTATATACACCATTAAGCAACTTGAGCTAGCAAGGCGACCTCTAGGGACCAATGCTTTCCTTTGCGGTAGTAAATTACCTCTGCAACAGAGCAACAACAGTAGCTGTTATTGAAATACAATAAGTGTACTCACTGTCTCCCTGTAGTGGCAGGACCCAGCACAAATTTATCGAAATACAGGCGCACCAATCTTTCCCTCTCCTCCAGACCCGGCAACGCAAAGTTTACAATCTCATCAATGCGGTCATTAATGGCCCAGTCGAACTGTTCTGGCTGGTTACTAGCAAGCACCAGCATGAACCTGAGGAGAGAAAATGAGACCACTTAGACTCGGCCAGTGACCTTTTCAGTCATGGCAATGACCTTTTCATACCCAGCCATGCACACGGAATAACATGAGATACCAACTTGTTGCTCTGCTCCCCAGTGCGGTAAAGGAATGCATTGAGGGCGGCTCTGAGGTCCTCACTGATTTTCTCCTGCAATACAAAAATCATGACTCATGAATAAATGATCAAAACACAGGGCACCATCACTGTGCACATGGACTGCAGCTGAACTCACAGTGGATCGCTTACGCAGGAACGCATCAGCTTCATCTACAAACAGCAGGACGCTGCAGAGAATCAGAGAACACCATAGAGAATGAGCTCAAAAGCTGCCATTTTCTGAAAGACCTTGAATGTTATTAGCAAGTAGAATAACAGGAGCTCTGCATGTAACAAAATATACAGGGCATTTTAATGAACTTCAGTCAACAGTCAATATCTGACAGCTGATACATGTTTTCTAAGGACTAATTACTAATTTATTGAGTGACTGTAGAAATTAAATGTGCCCTACCCTCTGCTGCTGGTGCTTGCCCAGTCAAACACCTTGTGCATGGCAGTGACTCCATCGCGCCCCAGGGGTGCCACGTCTCCACCTGTCATGATGGCATAGTCCATCCCTGAATGAAGAGCCAGTTTCTGAAAGGTAATGGAAAGAGCTTTGCTTAAAAAGCCACAGAGAGGCAAAATAGAAATGCAATCTTAAAAGTCTTAACAAGCTAAATGAATAAAAAAAATATATCAACTAACGTAATTTCATCTTAAAGATTTTTTTTTTTTAAGTAACTATTGTTATGTTTATATGAAAATAAAATGTTTGAGGTTAATCTTTAAGCTCTGGAAGGAATAGTGGTGAAATGTTTCATAACCAGTCACTGCTGTGGTATTTTCTGTGTTTAGTCATGACTGCTTGTGCTAAGAATCCAGTTATTTTTCTATTGATCAAAAACCAGAAAAATATAGTACAGTACATGCCGTGGGCAGAGATTCTGCCAGTAAAAACACCTTACTCCAAGTGTTAAATCAATACATACAGGGACTTTTATGAATTGGTCATAATGGTTGGTCAATGCTGTAGTATGTAAATCAGCAGTTGGAGGATAATATGCTTTTTTTCTTTTAAAGTATTTTTTTGGGCTTTATTGATAGCACAGCTGAAGAAGGTGACAGGAAACAGGGTGAGAGAGAGAGGGGAGTGACACTCAGCAATGGTCCCCAGGCCAGGAGTCGAACCCGGGTCCGCTGCAGCGAGGACAAAGCCTCTGTACATGGGACGCCTGCTCTACCAACTGAGCTAAATGGTGCCCTAGGATAAATGTGCTTTTATTTATACAGAAAGTCCTTGCACTCATCTTTAAACATCAACTAGAGCCACAAAATGTCAAAAAAGAAAAAGACAGTCAATAGGTGTCTGACCAAACCTTGGCGAAGAGAGTTTTTCCAGTTCCTGGGGGTCCATACATCAGGATGTTTCTGTGCAGGCCTTTGTTCTGCCTGGTATTCCGAGTTGCAATGGCAATGTCCCTCACACGTCCCTCCAAAGCTGCCTGTGAGATCCACAGCAAAGTGACAGCATTCAGCATTTTTCACATAGTCATGAAATTTGAATATATTCATACAGCGAGAACCATGAAACGCAAATGACTCACGCTGAGCACCACACCCTCTAAGGCATCCTGCGGTCTGCTTCTCAGACGCCTGGTTGTCTAAAAACAGAAGAAAACAGAGAAAATTTCATGGTGACTTGTTTTTCGCTCAAATCAGTTAACAGCTATTCACAGGAATAATATCTAAAATCTGAGATGAACATCTTCTGTTCTTCTAAAGATGAATTCAAATGTTCAGTTTCTTTTGAGGATATGAACAAAAACCAAGATAATTTGGCAGGATTATCTGGTATGTGTGACCTTGATTGGATGTTTGATGGCCTCTGCAACAGTTATCCTGGAGGTCTCTCGGACCAGTGAGGGTTTGCCCAGACGAGACTCTATGTAGCGCCCGGCAACCCCTGTGGCGTTTCTGGCAGAATACACTCCAGCTGCCAGCAGGGTCAACCCGGCAGCCTGTGGCAGAAAAAGCAAACACACACATCTTCAAACTAACTGTGCGGCATGTCAAATAGGAAGACAACTGCATCCAATAATCCTCTGCAGTCCTCCTGTGACCAAAGTGTGACAAAGCGTGACAGGTAGGACATGGATTTACCGTGGCTGTGAGTTTGTCCCAGTCCGAGACGAAGGCCCTGAATCCCTCCCCAAACACTGTTCCTGCCGTCCTGCCAGGAACAAAACACAATTATCACACCGACCGCCTCCACTGTGGCAGCCACACTTGCTGCTGCCCTATGGGACTTTAGTTCAACACCTCCTTCCAGCTGAGAGAGATGCTAGAAGATAACATGCCAGTTACTCCGAGGATTAAGGAAAGTAGAAAGTCATTCTGCCCTCACTTTATAGATTCAAGGACAGTTTGTCTGTGTTCAGCAGCTTTCAGGCGAATCTGTTCCCTGATCAGGTCTGCGTTCTCCCGCTCCACCTGGGCACGGGCTTTTGCCTCCGCTTCAATGCGAAGCAGATCGTTCTTGTGTCTCAGATCCATCTCATGTTCAATGGTAGCTGGGAGGAGAGGAGGCAGGTATTAATAAAGAAAAATGATTGTTTATCTCAGAATCAGAATCAGAAATACTTTAATAATCCCAGGGGGAAATTATTATTATCATTTATGGCTACTTTTGAGAATGTCTGAGAATTTGACCTACTTTGAATCAACTTGGTTTAACATTTTATTACACCATGTATAATGTAGACTGAAACTGACTGAACGATACAGGTCCTTTCAAGTGACAGGCTCTTCCAATATATGACTTTTCATCAGCCTTTCAGTAATGGCAATTTCTTACTTGCGATAAAATATTAAAATAATATATTATATCAATCTGCATCTCATTCTGTTCAATTAATATCTCTGTCTGTTCCTTTATTGAACTCCTGAGCAGAACTGTTAACAGGATGTCATTGAGAGATTGTATGATCAGTCAACCTACTGTGTATAAATAAAAGTTAAAGTAGCATAAGCCTATTAATGTCCACTTGGGGGCAGCAGAACACATTGTAAACATGTTCCTGACATTCTGAATTGTTTTGCTTTTGAGAAAATGTTGCAGCTAGCGGACACAACGCAACATTGACATTCTTTTGGAGTCGTGTGTCCTGGTGAAAGTAAGTCCAAAACCCCTTTTGCACTTTTCAAGAATCCCACTTAAAACATGTTATGGAGATGCTTCTTTCACAATGGGTCTATTGTTTTCTCTGATGTTACAAATGTTTCTGGTGCATTGGTAGCGTGAAACATGATGTCAGTGATGTACAACATAACGCTTCAGGTAAAAATCACAGATGGGCTGCCTTGCCTACGGGAAGTGGGAATGGGGTCATTTTCTCATAAGCTTACATACAATCTGAATCCTTGCTGCAACCAGTGGAGCTGATCATTAGAACGAACGCAGGTTTAAGGCACTTCTGCGTCGTCTTCATTTTTCAGGACTGGAAGCTCCATCCATATTATATACTGTCAATGGACTAAACCATAACGGTATAGTTATGGACGGAAAAACCAAAACTGAGCGACACGAGGCTAAAAGCTCTGTAGAGATGAATGACACTGCAGAGTCTATGTTTCACTGGGAGCGACACCTTTCAAACTGTACATAGTCATTTGATAAAATTTTAATACAGAAACACTGATTAGTGCACTTTAGTAGCACTGCAATTTTTACCTCAAATATGATCTATGAGATCCATCAAAAACAAAAGCAGCATGTTGTCTCTAAATGTGCCTCTGCCCTATTTGCTTATTTTTGTTTATGTACTTATTAAGACACCATTAAATAAGGTCTACCCTGTGTCCTTGTCCTTGGAACTAAAAAGAGCGGCTAACTGGAGCAGAGACCCAATGCAAATGTCTAGTGCCAATTCATCAACCTGATAGATACTAGTGTAATGCCGTGGGTGTCTTGAAACTCCACCGGGTTGGGTAGCTTTCTTCTAACGCAGAGTCCGGGCCCCAGAGAGCCACAAATCTCACAGTGAGCCACGTAACCGCTGAGTCATCTGTACTGATCAACAACCTGCAGATATATCAGGGTCATTCTTTGCTTTGGAGCAGCACAAATCCTACTTACTGCAACTTAAAGTATGATAATTAAGGAGCTTTTACGTGACATTATGAGTGGGTGAATAAGGTGTGTTTTCAAGAGTGCGTGTGGTTTTTATCTTTCACCTTTTCTCATGGCCTCTTGCTTCATGACCGATTCCTCTTGTTTGCGAAGGCTCTCCTCGTTCATGAATTGCTGCGGAAGAAACACTAATATGACGAACGCTCCATTCAGGAACTAAAGCACTCATTTCAAGTGGCCATTTCAAAAGGTTTACCTGTTGCCTGAGCTGATCATCATACCTCTGCCTGGCAAGTTTGTCTTGATATTGTGCCCTCTAGGGGTGATAGAGGACATTTTTCATTACATTCACATGTAAAATACATATTACATTTGTTTCACTGTCAGAATAGTAGAGTGTGGAGTGTTAATCCCATACCGCCTGGTTTTGCTTTGTCTCCTCTGTGAGGGTCTTCCGTCTCTCCTCGCCCTGCAGTTGGATCTGTTCGCCCTTCAGCTGCTCCACGGCCGCCTCATATTCCTGTTGGGGGCGGGGGGTTGGTTTGTGTTAAGCTCACCGACATCAGCTTTTAGCAGGTACACAGTATCAGCTGACCACAAGATCACATCAGAGGCACTTCCAACTCTTCCAACACCTACCTTCACTTTACTCTGATGCTCCAGCTGTACGGTCTGCTCCTGCATACGAGCCAGTGCCAGCGCGTCTTTGGCATGTCCTGTTGAAATCAGTCAGAAGAAATGATGCAGTGTGATGCAGCTTATGGTTACACTGTTGCCTACAGGATACTGTACTTTAAAAAAAGGTGCAATATGTAAGAATTGACCAGCTGCTACATTCAGTCTTTTATGGATGTCATATTACTGGACACTCAACTTCCGGGCTCTGAAAATACCTGGACCGCAGACCGAGCCGGCTAACTTACGGCTTTGTGTACAGCTAACTATAAGGGGATGAAGTAATTTAATTGTGCCACCTCTTCTAGACTTTCCAAATGTGACTGAAGTGACTCAAATAATGACATTGAAATGTGTCATTTTGTGGGGTTGTGATGCTCAAAAGAAAAGCGGTACAATATTCAGTCTCCTTTGCTTTTGACTTTCAAAAAAGTCACTGGGAAGCATATCATCGTTAGCCGTGAAACCAGTGATCCGAATTGGGAGCTCGAGGCCACAGGGGAGTGTTGGTGTTTACACCTCTAGCACAGAATGGGATGTTTGGATTGAGTCGGGGGCTAGCTGATTAGCATGCTAACTTGGGTAGATATCTCTGCACCACAATACACAGAGTTTTCACACTATATTGATCATTCTGGTTAACGGAACGTATTCACCAGTGTGCTTGCACGAGAACAGAGCTGAAGCTGGAAAGGTGAATGAAGTGATTGTTATAACATGTACTGTGACGGTAAAAATACACACAGTGAACAGCAGAGAGCATGTTCATGTGCACATGCTGACACGGAGTGACGGGTGTATGGGACAGGTGATGGACCGAGCTCGAAGCTGGGACACTTTGTTCCCTGTTCGCTCGGTGAGTGACACGCCCACCAACTCTTCAACTTTCCTGCGGGCTGTGGAGGTCATATCGTGTAGCACATGTGTAGCAAGTTCTCAGCATTGGAAGTCATTCAGCAGCCCGCAGGTAAAAGAGCTGCAAGCCGAGTCAATTACACGACGTCAAAACTTGAGCATTGCTGAAGTCTCAGGTTTAAGTTTGACAATACGCCATTAAAGGAGAACTTTTTGCAACAGTCGGGTCAAGTTGTTTCATTGTTTCGTGGGTGTTTGGTGGATGCAAACCTTAAAAAACATTTTAAAATGTTATTTATTATGCGCCGAATTACAGAATAACACCGGAGAGTTTAGAAGTGCTCATACTTCATGATGTCCAGAGTGTGCACACTTGTCTCTGAGACAATTCATTCAGCTTATTTTACTGAGTGGAATTCGGCCCGAGGGAAGAAAAGAACACAACGTGCCAACATGGGACAGCTCGTCACGTGCAGCAAATTAATAGTAGACTTAAAAGATCAATACACTATGGTACAGGGGTTATGAAAGAAAGTAGTTCACTACTTGGTAAAGAGTGAATACACACGTGATTTGTCGAGATCTCTTGCAGCTTTAGCAGCTCTCTCAAGCCCGGTCGGATCAAAGTTGCTCCACTTGTCCCCGGGTTTGCCTCCCCCCGGACCACCCGGTGCTCCTCCGGCACCTTCACCGGGAGCAGCCGGTGTCTGCTCCTCCGCGGGCGGAGACCCGGAGCCCTTCCCCCAGCCGAAGAGCCACGACATGATGCCTCAAAAGTGTCGGAGCAACAGGCAAGACTCCGAGTTTGGGTGCCTCGACTGTAGTATCTAGTCCATGCTGACTGGACCAGAGACAAGTTCAACAAAAGGTGAAGAACTTCCGGCCAAACCTTCAAAATAAAAATAATTATCGACGACAAATACTGTCCTTTTGCGAGAATATATGTACCGGGAATCTAGAGGAAAGAGGAAGAATGATGAATGAACTGGTCATGTTATACATTTGTTGTACAAACATCTTCGTATTGTTGTTTATATGGTCTATAATTTTGACTTTATCCTGTATCCATGGCAAAAAAAAAAAATGTTTAGATCACCAAAGTAGACATAAAGAAATCATTAAACGAAAAGTCAGACAGATGTTTCCTATACAGGAATACTAGTTTTATCCTATGTTGTGAATGTTAGGTGAGTGCTTTGCATCTAAGAATGATTCTATCCGCTGACAAAAGTGATGCTTTTATTCTGAAATATGAAAACATTAATGTAGGCGCGGCTGCATCTGATGTGGTCCAATACATCCATTTATTAGCCACGCATTATCACTGTAAGGTCCAGGGCTCTTCGCTTTATTTGTGTGTTAATGGGTTATAGAGGGTT
>CAEMYA010000117.1:1813775-1827942 GCA_903131615.1 Diplodus sargus
ACCGCGCAGGTTAACCGCACACACACACACACTGAGGGGCTGTCGCAGCCGGACTGGAGCTGGGCTGTAGCAGCGACAGCCCTTGTCTTTAACTTAGTCTGCACACTGACTTTACCACTTTTGGGAATATATTTATGTAAGACTTCCGGTCTCGACTGACGGTAAGCTCCGTGTCCTCTCAAATGTCTTTTTGAACGAAGGAATTTGGTTTCGTTTCGACGTTTTTCCAGCTATTTTGGAAGCGGAAGCGAGCATCAGGTTAAACAAACAACTTGCTTTACTGGGCTTTTTTTTTTTTTTTTAGCTCCTCGGCGGTTGTATACTATGTATACATGGACTTTACTATGAGTTTAAAGCGAATTTATAAGGCTTTACGAGGCAGTTTACTGTCGTCCGCAGCCCTTTAAACGTTCATGTTTCTTGAGGAGCTCGAAGTGTTTTCCGTCGGGTTTCCTGACTTTATTACAGTTGATGGCAGCTCTTGAATCTCCCACTATCTCACATATCTGACTAAAGTTTGGTTGCAGAGGGTTTTTTTTATGACTCGAACATCCAAAAGGACTGTTACAACCATGATAACCCAAACTGTATATGCTGTCTGAGGGGTGTCTGATCAAGTGTAGACTTTTTTTTATAAATTATAATTGTACACACAAAACCTGCCACGTTTTTATCTTCCACCACTGACCTCATACAGACGATGTGATGCTTGATTGATGATTTTATTTTTTCCTTTCTGATTTGTATGTATTGTTAACATTTGCAGACCTCTGAAATTCTATCGACTGCTCTCTATTTTAGTTTTGACTTGTGTTGTTTTAGCCTCGCTACAGGCAGAGTGTTTCTGTGAAAGGTGCTGCATGAAGAAGCCTGAGTTGAGTGTTAATATTGACTGAGGGTGTGATTGTGCTCATCTGTCCACGTGCATGTTGTAGCAGAGGTATTGTTGTGTTTAATGGTGCCAAACCTGTAACCTGTAGGTAGTGTGGTGGAGCCGCTGAGCGGACTCCCCTCGCCCAGTCCTCGAGACCCCCTGCTCAGCCCTGATTCACACATGGTAAGAACCTCCACAGTGCTTCTGCTCAATTGACCACAAGTGTTGCAAATTAAGTTTACAATAAATCTCTGCCACATTTGGTTCAAGTATCACTGTTTAAACCCGATCAAGCCGCTGTCGCAATCTGGCTTTTCTCTTATCTCAGTATGACTGCAGATAAATTAACCAGCTGTATGGAAATGAACCTGTATTTGAATCTGACCGGACTCTCTGACTATTTTGCCCCACCAGGATGCTCAGGGGTATAAGTGGGTGCGCTGGCGGGTGTGGTTGTGTCGCCTGGCTGCCCTGCTGTCCTTGGGTCTCCTCCTGATTGTGTTTCACTGGCGCCCGAGGTTTGGTGTCCTCGCCCGCTGCTGCTCCTGCCCTCTGGCTTTGGCAGATATTCTGCTAATCAGAGTGAGAAAATAATTAATTCCTACTCAGATTTGAAACTTGCTGAAAATGGAGTTCTCTCGGCATTACAAGAATTACAGCTGACCTGTGTGCCACTTTGTCCTACATTCATTTTTTATGCTCTTTAAGACACAAACAGGACGGAGTTCAATCTCATAATGGCAGTAACTGCCCAGTTCGTAAAACATTAGATTGAGCAGTCATAGCTATTATAAAAGCTGCACTGGAAATGTTAATTTCTCAGTCCAGTCTATATATTCACTTAATGTTCAATTATGTGTAATGATTTCCTGATTTTAAAGTACTGCTCTAACCTTGACAGATACACTTGAGTTTTAATGTATATTGATGTCTGAACTGGTGTAGCAGTGTCTTTTCCATACTGGCAGAAAAAACACTATACTTTTTGACAAGTACATACATCAGCGCAAATGATGAGGAACTAGCAGCTCCAATTTAAAATATCTACCTTAAAACATCTATGTCAGTCAGGTTAGAGGAAATGCTTCGTCTTTTTTAAGCAGACTGGTATCACCACCATCAGTCTGACACACACGTACTTACTGAAGTATAACGGTGGATTCAGTTCTCCATTTTGCACATTTACCATAAATACATGCATTCACCCTCAATGTTGCTGAAGTCGAACTAAGCATATTTATACCTTGACTTCATGCTTTACTTTATATCTGTTGGTTGTGTCACTGTCTGAATGCAAGATGTAAAAGAGGACCATGTCCACAGCAGTATTCTGTCTTTTTGTCTCTGATATACTGCAATTTAATGCTTTTATTTCTTGGTGGGTCAGGTGCCTCATTTCCAACAATCACAGATGAACTGTGTTGTGGATTTTTGTGTTATCTTTCTTCAGGACGGTTTCGGCCAGCAGCATGTGGTGGAGGTCCTCACAGAGGAGATGGAGGAGGGCAGGTCAGCTACATGTCTCATCACTTTTAGCCATTCAATACCATGTACACGTCTGATAAAATTGTGATAAAAGTAAACAAGCTTACTTTGTTTGTCTGTTTCAGTTTGGATTTGTTGGGGGAGCTGGAGGACAATGAATGGAGAGATACAGTTCAGCTGTACCAAGAGAAGGTAAGGGGGGTGCAAAGTGTTTTTTTTTTTACCGATTAATGTGATCAGGGATCTTTTTTCCAAGACTGAAAGTGACCTTAATGTGTTTCAGAAAACCCTGCTGCGCTACTACCTGTTCGAAGGACTGCGCTACATCTGGCTGGACAGAAAAGGAGCATTCTGTCGTGTTAGGTACTGAAACCGGAAACCCAGAAACTCATGTGATTTGACTGAATGCTGAACAGCTGGATTCTTGCTGTATATTTAAATAAAACGTGTTTTCTATGTGTTGATAACCAACTATGTCTTTCCTTTAACCCTTTTTTATTAACCATAATGGGGAAACCTTCTGTCTTGGTCTGTAGTGTCCTCAATGAGGACTGGACCTGCAAGGACCTGTATAGCTTCCAAAAGGGCCTGAGTCACCTGGAGCAGAGCTTGAGGTTAGAAAGGATGCATGAAAGGAGAAACAACTTATTCTTGAACATCAGACTGAGTAATTCATGACATGAATTCTTTCAGGAGACGCATCTATGGGCCAAATCTTATTGATGTGCCTGTGAAGCCTTACATGAAGCTGCTGTTTGAAGAGGTGAGACGAAAAAAGCCGGTCTTTCATATACTGCCTCTGATTTTGATGTGATGTTTAAATGTGTGAAATCATATTTTATTAAACTAAACCTGCGCCTTCCTTTTTGTCTCTGTCTTTATCTGCGTCTTCAGGTTATCAACCCTTTCTATGTGTTCCAGTTATTCAGCATCACCCTGTGGACGGTTGATAATTATTATATTTACGCCATATGTATATTCATTATCTCCATTGGGTCCATATTTATCTCACTTTATGAGATCCGCAAGGTGAGCTTACGGTTGGATACATGATCTGAAAATAATGTATTTGTCTAGGCCTCAAAATGGATGGAAAAGTTGTTAAATAAACCTTATTGTGTTCTTACTCCACAGCAAAGCGTCACTCTTCGCAGCATGGCGCGGTTTGTCACAAACGTCAAAATAAGGACAAACTCAGAAGGTGAGTGTATGCAGACGCTTTCTGTGACATCCAATCTGAATTATTTTTATCGTTCTTTTCTTCTCTGTCTTTGTGGATACGATATTTGATTGACATTTTAGGGACATTTTGTTCACTTGGCATTAACACTAGTCCTGCAGTCAGGTGCTTCCTCTGAAGGTGGAGCAGTGGCAGATCTATTGAAACAAAATGAATAGCTAAAGGCTTTCGGCACAGAAAGAGTTTTGTTGGCTTGGTGAGGAGGGTAATAGTTTTGACCTGTAGGCATGGTTTTATGTAGTGATAAATAACCATCATTCAAAGGGGGTCAGAAACTGTAAAACATGGTTTTGAGTTGCCAGCTAATACCATACCCAGGTGCTGCTTGAGACGGTAGACAATAATAGTTGCCATGTGTTCTCCATAAATAGGTGCATTACTGCAACCACCCCTGTTTCAGTTTCCCAAGCAGTGGTTTAACTTGTACCTCTCTTCAGGCATTGTAGTTGTCAGTTCTCCATCTTTACAGTTCAGATGTGCTGAACCACAGATTAAAAAAGATTTCCATGGATCAGTGGTACTGTGGTAACTGAAATCAGTGGTAATGTCAGGATTTTATTTTGGAAATTTGCAACATAAAATAGTTTATTTTAAGGAAAAGGTACCTAGAGATTGCAGTTGCGTAGTGATTGTACTAGTCTCTTCTAACTCTCTTGTTAATTTATGTAAAGATACGGCCGTAAATCAGAAAGTAATTGCGTTTTAGTAGGCCAAGTAATGCCAGACTGCTTCTGTCTAGTCATTCTATATTGAACTCAGAATGCTTTAAAAGGATATTCATTTCTGTTTGTGTGTTTTCTCAGCAGAGGAGTGTGTGAGTTCGGAGGACCTGGTCCCTGGTGACTGTATAATCATCCCTCAGGAAGGTCTGATGTTGCCCTGTGATGCTGCCCTGCTGGCTGGGGAGTGTCTGGTGAATGAGAGCATGCTCACAGGTGATCCACAAAACCACCAGGCAGAGTGCAGAGGCAAAGATGTGTCATATTTTATAACTTAAACTATATTATTATTGCCACGAACCCTCAGCCCTTGACACACCTACAGACGTCACTGGGCTTCCTCATTAAGTAACTTTAGTGTTTAAACTGGGTCAGGTCACGACCTTGAGGCTGATTGGAATCACAAATTGGTCGTCAAAAGTGATTTTCAAGATGACTGCAAACTGGTGCTAGTTACTCCAGTGGTATGTGAGGGTTCAAGCCGGAGATTTCTCACCTGTCAATAAAATTGGTACATGAATTTCTTTAGACATTCTGTAGATCAATTTAACAAACTAAATCTGAAATGAACAAAAAATTGGCATTTCTGGGCAATAAAAGGGAAACATGCTGGAAAAAAGGCAACAAAAGCCTGATTCTAGAGCTCTGAATAGCATCTCTCATATGTGAACCTGAAGAGAAACAATTCAGTATGATGTCAGCTTAGAAAGAAAAATCAGCCTCCCATTTTCCAGTTCCGTGTTATTCTAGAGTGAGTTTGATCAGTGCATTCTCCAAATCCAGTTTCATCCATCAAATCTAGTCCAGCATCAAGACAAAAGCATTTGCAAATCATCAAACACAGTCTCCGAGGAGAACATGTATTAATCTGTGCGCATCATTCCTTCGTCCAGGTGAAAGTGTCCCAGTGCTGAAAACCCCGCTGCCTTCTGGTGAGCGGACGTACAGCTCAGAGACTGAGCGACGACACACCCTCTTCTGTGGCACCCAGCTCATTCAGGCCAAAGGAGGCGGGCCGGGAGGCAGTGGTGCTGTTGCTGTGGTCACAAGCACTGGTGAGTCGAGAAAATGATGATCTGAATCATTAACCTTTAGTGAGATGTCGGTGAAAGGAAACCTGTGGAAATTGTGACATATAGTAGCAATATGGAGCTTTTGTTTTTGCATGGATCTAAACTCTGCAGGTTTCCAAATGTCCTATTTAAGAAAAAATCAGTTTTGCAAAGAGTTTATAAGGAGGGAACTGTTTTTAACAGGTTTGTAAGAAGTCAAGGACACACACAATGTGTTTGGGTGAATCATACTGAATGTAAACATAACTTTTGTTCGTTTGCAAGGAAGCCTTTAAAAGCGTACCGTTTGTCCTCCAAGTCCATCAAGTTCTCCTTTTCATTTCTGCTCCACAGGGTTTTTCACAGCCAAAGGTGACCTGGTCAGCTCCATTTTGTATCCTCAGCCGACCAACTTCCGCTTCTACCAAGACTCTGTCAAGTTCCTGCTCATCCTGGGTTGTGTTGGTAAGAGCTTTGGTAGAGACTGGCCTTATTTTGTTTAAGAACTCTATGAAGAAGCAAATTTTCTCTCTATCTACTGCTGAGTTACTTAAGACTTTTTGGAAAATGATTCAACAGCAATTCCAACATTTTCCAATCCCTTCTTTCTTTCTTCAGCTCTGAGCGGCACCATTTACAGTTTTGTGATCCTCTTCAGATCCAATGTAAGTGCACTACTATTTCTGTCCTGCCTATATTTAAGATTGCAACAATACATGACGAGATATTGCTCACTTCTGAGTGTGTGTCCAGATGACCTGGATGGAGCTGATAATTAGGAGCCTGGATATCGTGACCATCGCGGTGCCTCCTGCCCTGCCAGCTGCCATCACCACGGGCACTATCTACGCTCAGAGCAGACTGAAGAGACAGGGTGTCTTCTGCATCAGTCCGCCACGCATCAACATCTGCGGCAAGGTGTCAGTCTTCTGCTTTGACAAGGTGAGAATGAGGACGCGTGGAGGACCATTGTGATCGCCTGACATGTTGAGGTCGCCTTTCATCAGAGTGCTCTTGTTTCTTCAGACAGGAACTCTTACGGAGGACGGTCTGGATGTGTGGGGAGTGATGGAGGGGGGACCTGCTGGTTTTTCTGAGCTGGTCCCAGAGCCCAGCCTCCTGCCCCCAGGGAACATGCTCACAGGCCTGGCCTGCTGTCACACTGTGACGCTGTTGCGAGATCAGCCCCTGGGAGACCCTCTGGAGCTCAAGATGGTCGAGTCGACTGGTTGGGTATGGCACTATGAAGTTTATTCTATTTACTTCAAGAGGTGCTTGACTAGGACTTAGTATTGTTCAACAAATGTTTACTATTTGGGCTGAAACAATACTTTCTGATACTTTAAACCTTTTCAATACCCTCTGTAATCTATTGTCACAATATGTCACCTTCATGAACTTCTGTTAATTCAGATTATTATCTTAGACTTGTATTAGATCTTGAACTTGCATGTATATGGTGCTTTCTGACTACTCGAAACGCTTTTGAACACATCTTTACATTGTATCTAATTTTCCAGACACTCGAGGAGCCCGAGGGAGATGGAAAGGTGCTGGATGCAGAGTTTGGAGGCCACAGAGTTTTGGCTTTTATGAGACCTCCAACTCAACAGCTCTCAGCTCAAGGACCTGTGAGTTACCCCCACATGTAGACTCTCATGTAGACTGATCAATGGCGATAATTTGTTATTGATAATTCCATGTAATATATCAACTTCTGTCTAGAGTTTCCACTTACAGATATAGCTGTTATTCTTCTCTTCCATTCTGCTGTTAGTCCACGAGGAAGGCAGTGGCCATTGTGCAGAGGTTTGCCTTCTCCTCGACCCTGCAGAGGATGAGTGTGGTGACGGTGGCCCGTGGGGGACACGCGGCTCTCGCTTTCATGAAAGGATCCCCAGAGATGGTGGCTAGCCTCTGTCTACCAGAAACCGGTCAGTATTTTAGTATCAGTAATGAAAATAATAATATTTAGTTCACACGTAATTGTATATAGTTCAACATTATAAATGGAAACGATCTTATCACCAATTTCTGTCAATTATTGTCAGTGTCAAGTAGGGATGCTTTATGCTTACAGTGCCGGCACAGTTCTCAGAAAAGCTGCAAAGCTTCTCCAGTGAAGGCCTCAGGGTTCTTGCACTTGCCTATAAACCATTAGACAGCAACACAGACTTCAGAACCATTGAACGGTGAGAACCCAGTCTGTATTTCTGGCGTCTCTGCAGCTCTTTGGCAGACTCCTTTATGTTTCCTAGAAATGGTGCAGTAAACACAACATGGATTAATGCAGCTGTGTGTCTTTCACAGAGGGGAGGTAGAGAAAGACATGCACTTCCTGGGCTTGCTGATGATGAAGAACCTGGTAAAGCCGGAGAGTGCCAAGGTCATTAACATCCTGAGACTTGCACAGCTTCGCAGCATCATGGTCACTGGTGGGAGTTGTTTTGTATTTTTATATATATAACAAAAAACATAGATAAAAAAGTCCCTTGACTTTGTTGTCTTTAAGTTGCCAGCATCAGTGTCTTGTTAAATCTACTTTTGTCTTCCTTCGCATAGGAGACAACATTTTAACAGCAGTCAATGTAGCAAAAAGCTGCGGGATGGTGGGATCAGATGAGAAGGTGATATTCGTCAATGCAACCCCCCACACTGCCCAGTCCATGCCCACCCTGAGGTTCAACCTGGAAGATGGAGGGGCCATGGCCGCCCAAAACTCGGTAGAGGTCATCACTCAGGTTGGTCCTGCTCACACACACAACACTCCTGTACACTCACCAGAGTGCAAACTGGTGCTAGTTACTCCAGTGGTATGTGAGGGTTCAAGCCTGAGATTTCTCACCTGTCAATAAAATTGGTACATGAATTTCTTCAGACATTCTGTATATCAATTTAACAAACTAAATCTAAAATGAACAAAGATTAACCCAAGACATAAACAGAATGCTTCTCATTCTGTTTATATCTTGGGTGCACTCAACTGCAAAATGTATATATTAGACACCTGTAAGGAGAAGGGTTGTTGTGTGACAGTTCTGTGATTCTGAGGCCGTTTGGATGACAGCCATGATTTTGCTACTGAAGAATAAATATTTAAGGGAATGACCTCCAACATGTGTCATGACTGAGTGGGATCTTTTCCCACGCAACCATGCTCTCGGGCCTGAAAGGCACAGTGATAAAGTTTGAATGGAAATGGAAACTTAGTATTTGTCCTCATCTGCACTCTGCGTGTTTAATGATTAATTGGATATCGCTGTTATTGATGCCTTTCTGCTCTCCTCTCAGGGCCTGTACCAGGGTGGTTTTGGCTATCACTTGGCTATAAGTGGCAAGTCCTTTGCTGCCCTCTGTGACCATTTCCCTGAGTATCTGCCAAAGGTAATGTGTGTTATATATTCCCAGGAGGAATGGTCTGACAGTGGTTATGGTAACTGGGAGAGTAGTTCTAAGGAAAATAATTAACTTATATTTTGGTTCAAAGATTCACTAGACTAACAGACAATTTCAAGCACCATTTTCACTTGAATAAGAAAGATGATGAATGTATGAAGTCAGTCAGGTCAGGATGTGATCCTTTGCCGTCATTTCTTGGTCATTGCAGGTTTTGTTGCGAACCACTGTATTTGCACGCATGACTCCTGACCAGAAAACCCAGCTGGTGAAGGAGCTGCAGAAGCTGGAGTGAGTCCAGACACAAAAGGGAACAATGGGAAACTCAGTGGGAGGACGGAAAGAAAAGAAAAAAACCAGCAGAGCAGAAATACATTGAGGGAAGCAGAGAATTGACTATTGGGGGGGGGGAATCCCTCATTAACCTGCTGTTCCAATACTTATGATTTAGATAAGAGGATCAATGGATAAACTGTCATATACAAAAGTCTGAATCCTAGTCCACATGCACACGGGTATTTTATCAAAATTGCAGTTTTAAAGCAAAAACAATGACTGTATATATTAGATATTAGCAGTTTCATTATTAATATCTGAAAATGCATATCACAGGACCATTAATGTCCACTGAGCATGCACATGTTATTGCGGTCAGGAGGCAGATCATGTACTCTGGTTGGTTGCTTAATTACAGAAATTACTATAAATAATTTTCACTTTTACTTTTAGTTTCTACTCCATAATGTCTGTTACAGGAATCGGCTACAAATGAGGCATCAGGGCATTCTTCCTGACAACATGACAGAAATGATGACGGAGTGAAACATGACTGCTCATAAATAACCTTCTGGAAAATGTGTTTGTTTTTTGTTTTTTTAATCTGTAGCCTTTGTGTCTGTCTTTTCTGAAATTGTATAGACGAAAGCACTTAAAGCTGAGATTTTGAATTTCTTCACCCTAAAATGAGTTTTCCAAAAGCTCTGTGACTTAAAGTGTCGTTTACGAGTACCAAAGCCCAAATGCAAAGAAAAAGTTTGGTTTTAAGAAATACCTGTGTACATGTGGACAGAGGCTAAGCCATTTTCCTTGTCCAGTTACTTAAAGAATACCAAAAACAAAACCTGTTCCAATAATTAATTACACATGCATAAAGTGAACACATCTGGTGTAAAGTTAATGTCTTTGGTGAAATAAAATAATGTATTTCTGTAGAAAAGATTAATGTTTTCTATTAAAATTACAAATACAAATGCTATTAAATGTAATTTGAAAGTAGTTTCCATTTAGCTCAACAAAAACAAAAAGTAACATTCTGCAGAGAGAAAAAGCTGATGTACTGTGGGATACCGAACCTCAAAACGAATACATAGTATATTTTTTGAATCCATATACATCACATGCACTAGAAGTCAGGGGCTTCCCATAGCTGCATGATAAATGTAAGATATGTGCAGTATTTGTGATTATTTTGATTTAAATTGTGAAGTGCTGCTGGTTAATACTTCCTGACTTTAAATAAGACACTAGCTATTATTCAAACCTGTCTTCTTTTAATACAGCTACCGGGTGGGCATGTGTGGCGACGGTGCCAATGACTGTGGGGCTCTGAGATCTGCTGATGTCGGAGTTTCCCTGTCTGAAGCCGAGGCTTCGGTCGCCTCACCTTTCACCTCCAGGACTGACAACATCAGCTGTGTGCCGCTTCTCATCAGGTGAGGAAGTAGGAGGCGCTTAAAGTTTTGAAGTTAGAAAAGAATGAAATCCAACCGAACCAGGATTGTTATGGAACAGTATGTGTGAAGAAAAGATAACATCTTTCCCTCTCGTCCGTGCAGAGAGGGCCGATGTTCCCTGGTCACCTCCTTCAGTCTCTTCAGATACATGGCCCTCTACAGCCTCATTCAGCTGTGCTCCGTCCTCACCCTCTACACGGTGAGTAGCAGTGGAGCTCGTCTCACCCTCACTTTCAATGTGGCCGTTTTTCTCAAGTCCACTTTTAGATCTGATATTATGGAAATCCAAAAATGTTCAATAATAAATAAATAAATAGATTTTGTGAAATGAATATATATTTTTTGTATTTCGTTTTTTTCGTTTTAATGCTGTTGATGTGTGTGTCCAGATGAAGACGAGCATGGCAGACCTGCAGTTCCTGGTCTGTGACATTTTTGTGGTGTCTGTGCTGGCCATCGTGATGGGGAGGGGAGGCCCCAGTGAGGAACTGCACCCCCGCAGACCCCCAGCCAGTCTGATAACTGTGCCTGTCCTGGGCAGCATCTTCATCCACACCTGCATGATCATCCTGGGCCAGCTGTCTGCACTATTCATCACCACCTCACAGGACTGGTCAGTAAAAATACAGTATCTCAGATTAAAGAAGGACCAGGACTGCAGCTACACACGACACACTTTAATTGACTGTAAAACTTCCTTCCCTGTATTTTTCTAGGTATATTCCACTCAATTCAACAGTTTCTGGAGCAGCCAATCTGCCCAACATGGAGAACGCCAGTGTGTTTGCCGTGGCAGGTTTCCAGTACATCATCATGGCTGTGGTGGTCACCAAGGGCTACCCTCACAAGAAACCTCTCTTCTACAATTGTAGGTCATTCAAAGGATGTTGCAGTTCATTGTTGTCAGCTTGATAAAATATAATATTACAATAGAATCGTATCAAAGTTTCTGAACTCAGATGTGACTTTCGTTCTTCTTATCTTTGCAGTGATTTTCCTCGGTATACTGTTCGTCCTCTTTGGCCTGATGAGTTGGCTGGTGTTGTATCCTGGGCCTGTAGTCTGTAAACATCTTCAAATGTTCAACTTCACTGACATGGGTTTCAAAATGCTGCTCCTCGCCGTGGCTGCTCTCAACATACTCATTTGTTTTGTTGTGGAGGTGAGTGACCATGGACAATTATTTGTATTTGTCTACTTCCATGAATAGCTCCAACACAGAGCAGATGAGACTCATGACTTTTGTCATATGATACAGCTGATGTTGGGATTATCCATGATTTAACATTAAAAGTAATACTGCAACTAAAATGTATATTAGAAGACCCCCTACAGGCTGCAAATGGTTTCAAAATCTTTGAAATATTCTCCTTCATAAACAAACCAGTGAATGTGTTCATTTAAGGTTCATGTCACTTCTTGTAAAATGTAGTGGTGAAATGTTTTCATGGCAGAGAACCTCCACATATGCCCTTAATAAAGTCTGAAACCTGAAATGCAAAGCACAGAGCTTTGTTATCATGAAACATTAAAATGTCATTCAAATGTAATAAAGCATTGCTTCTGGTACAGTGGAGCAGCACAGATACCTCAACGTTTCATTTGACACGCTGGCTTTTGTTTTTCTATATTTTTGGCTGTTTAAAGCTTCCATTTGTTATTATTTCTTTTTGGATTCCAGAGGGTTCCTCTACGGTGGCCCTGTGGGTCAATACACATTTCAGAGAGCTTGACAATTCAGAAATGTTGTGCTGTTTTCCGGAATGTTGTGTAATGGCTCTCAGGGACACTCAGTATATGTTGCAATGTAATTACAGTAGATTACACTCACCACACTGTATCCAGTCCAAACGCACTGAGACAGCTACTGTGTGTAGTACAAGGAGAACATGGGTGATTTCACGTTTTTGCCACATTCTGAGAGGAGCAGGTGTAAATAAATGTAATAAAATGAATGGCTGTATTCCATTTATTGTCCTTATATTGTGGCTAAATGTCTTAATGGCTTACAGGGACACTTGAATGGAACAAAGCGTCATCAGTGTTATTAGTAACTTGTGTCAAAATGTCTGCATTCTGACTGTTTTCAACATTGACACAGTCCAAATTGATGATTCATGGTATGTTCTAAAAGCTCTTTGTAATTGTTCAGTTGCTGTGTTTGTTTCCCAGGTGCTGGTAGATGTGGGTATCCTGAACTGTCTTCGGTTACTGTGGGGGAAGCGTCAGTCAAAGAAACAGTACAAACGCCTGGACGTCCTTCTGTCGAACTCCCCATCATGGCCGCCTCTTAATCAACCCCTGTACCCCACAGATCACACAGTCATCAGCCTGAGCTAGCATCTACTTGTTCCTCTGTGGCACACTTAGTCACCCGAGCCAAACAATGCTGTGGATCCACAAAATCCACAGCTTGACCAATAATGCAAAGTCATGTTTACCTGTGTTAATAAAAACTATTTTTATCTAAGCTTGAGTTATGATGTTTATATTCTCTATCCAGTGATGTAATGCTGTGGTCACTGGGGGTTATTGTGAGCTGCTTAGGACAACAGCAGCAGCCAATTAAATGAATGAAAACACATCACAAAACAAGTGACATTTTTTTGCAAATCATTTTATTAAATCAGTATTTACAGGCAGTTTGTGTTCTCACTCAGAGCTCAGCTAACCCCGTCCGTCTCCTGCTCTAGATTTCCTGAACTAAAATCTCTTACCAGTATTGTGAATTCCCCCTCGGATCAGTTTCTTGAACTACAGTAATAAAAATCAACAACCAGGAAGTTAAGATGTGATGCAGGAGGCACAAGCTGAATTCAGCCATTACAAATAACTTTTCTATTGATGGTGTGCACCACTGAATATGGCTTAATTTGAGATCTCTTCTCTGTGTGAACAAATAAAAAGGTGAAAAACTAACAACATCTACTGGGCACAATGGTCCTGGTCACTCAGCCAGGCAGTCAGTTCACATACAGCTGTGTCTCCATGATCCATTTCAGCAGAGGACCATCACTGACCAATCACACGAGGGGTGATGTTACCGTTTCTGTTCCGTTACACAACCCAGATGCCAACAGACAACAAAAAAAAAGACAAAAAAACCTGGCATTCACTCATCCTGGGACATCATTTCAGTTACATTTCACCACACACTCTACAGCACTGTTTCTATCTAGTGCCAGCCCAAGCTTTAATACGGACATTTGCTGTTTGAGCAATCAAACCCGCTGGAAAAATACAATCTTAGTTCATTTCATTCATTCAGTCTCGTTCACTTGCACCTGAGTTCCTACGTACTGTACGTCTATGAAGGACATGAAGAAACGAGCACACCGCTGACGAGCTGGAGATATGACAGAGAGGCTTGTCGAGTACAGCAGTAAATTCATTCCCCCACCTGACACCCCCCTCGAGCCGCTGCCAGCACCTTCACATCATGACATCTGGATTAACTGATATATGTACACGTTGATTTTAAAATGGGATTTTGGTTCATTTCGATTAAAATACTGCTCCGACATTGCTGCCATCTCATACAAAAAGGCAGAAAAGCTACTAAGTAAAAATGGACTTAAATCCATAATCTTCTTTTCATTTTGTCTTTTTTTTTCTGCTTTTACTTTTAAATAGAAATAATGATGTTACAGTCCAAGGAAGACAGCTGA
>CAEMYA010000117.1:1827986-1877283 GCA_903131615.1 Diplodus sargus
GAACTTGTTGGATAAACAACTTGACACACATGACCCTTAACCTCAGTTTTTAAAAACAAATGGCAGTCTACATAATAGCCGTGTGGTGATGATGCTAACAGCACAGTTACAGGGCAGGTACCAGTCAAGACACCACGAGCTGCGACACTGGGTGTCTGAGTTTTGACTGTAAGGAGACGCCGAAATGTAGCAGTTTAGACCGTTTTAACACCAAACAAAGGCTGAGAAATGCAATGTTTCCCATTTCATAAAACTGCAGATATGTTTATGTAAAAAAATCTCAATTCTAAATACTCAGTGATGGGTTATTTGTGGTGTATGTATAATGTGGAGTTATTTTATCTGTACTGTAGATATCAGAGCATACCTAGCATCGATAATAAAGACAAGCAAGAAAACAAAAAGATAAAAACTGTCAGCAAACATCTGAAAAATTTAAAACGTGTAAAGGTTTGAGAAGTGATATCTGGTATTATTGCTAGGGAGAAGCTGCTGCCCAGGTACCAGCTCATCTCATTTTGCTATGGCCCTTCACTTCTCCTCTCTCTGCCGCCCTCCATTTAAGTCTTTGCTTCCGCCTTGCAGGCTTCCTGAGGCGGAGTGGCTGGGGACTGGAGGAGGAGGAGGAGGAGGAAGATGGAGGTGAGGGGCCTCTCTTAAAGGGATCATCACAGTGAGTCCAGAAGATGTCCATAATCACAGTGTCAAACAGACTGGAGTGGGGAGGGAGAAGAGAGCACGTTTCCATCTGACTTCCTCCCGGTCAGTTCAACACGACTGATAGTGGGAGGCAGCAGCGTGGCTGTACTCGCAGCCCGTCTGATAGAATGGAACCACAGGAAGGAAGTTTTAAGGTACTTTGCTGTCTTTGCTCTCAAGTTTGCCCTCGATCTCTCTCCCCTCAACGGCTGGGTGGCCCCGGGGCCCACTTATCTGTGCTGTCGGAACCCTTGGGTGCCGTCTGGCTGCCCCACAGTGTGATTGTTAGATCTGGTGTCCTCTGAAGGCAATGTAGAGTTATTGCGCCCTGGCCTGGCAGAAAGACAGGAGACAGGAATAAATTAGAGACAGCAGTCTTTAACACGTGCCAACTGCTGGGCAGAAACTTTTTCCTCGACTGTCCTAATTTCCAAATCCCTGTAGTCTCCCAACAGACAGGTATACACACATGATTTTAGTTATAGTATTGCCTCTTGGCTTTGAGTTTCTCGGTTGCTTTTCTATTCGTTTTGGCACATGGCACAGCAAATCCAACCCAACTGAACACAAATGAAAAGAACCATTCAATGAAATACTGCAGAGCTGCATCACAAAGCTTTTTGTGATTAACTTTAGGCTCCACTTCCTGTTAATCAATACCCTGCCAACTCAAACGCAGAACTAAAAAGCAGTGTGCCTCTGCCAGCTGCAGTCTAGAAAATGAAAGCAAAAGTTACACATCAGGAGGGGAGGACAGCTAGGTTCTCCACATCCTTTCTGATGAGTGGAATCTGACGATTCATCAGGGATTCAGCTGGAAGACGTCCCATTTTTTAAGTGGCTTCTTCTGCTTTAGTTCTTATTCTGGTTTTCAGTTTGTGTTAGTAGGAGCGGCTGATTTATAGTTTTAAAGATAGGTTTGTTCATTTGTTTGTTTTTGAGCCTTAAAATAGCACCAGCTCATTAGCTGCCCTTCTCTCAGTTGGAAACTTGGCACACAAAAAGTTAAACAGTCTTAAACACAACTACAGGAATACACCAACAGCTACAGCCCTCAAGCAAGGCCTCATTAAGCTGCAAGTAAAACCTCTAAACTGTCAATATTTGTGGATGATTACCTGTCAGTGTTGGGCTTTTCCTGAGGCGTCTCCTCTGGGCAGGCGCTGCCCAGTATTCTCTTCCTGGCCTCTGCGTACTCTGCCTCACGCTGGGCCAGAGACTTGACCTGTGGTGTGGGCCTGTTCTGATTCAAAGGTGATCCCAACGACCCGTTACTTGTGGGCCGCTTCAAGATGCGTATCTGAGGCGGGGGTGCTGCTGGTAGAGAGTCGTCCTGTATCACCATGGTTGTCCTCAGTGGAGATCGTTGAGAATTATTACTGGACTCCCTAGCAGACCACGCAAAAATGAGTAATATGACAGACAGG
Source organism: Diplodus sargus (assembly GCA_903131615.1). Lineage (NCBI taxonomy): Eukaryota > Metazoa > Chordata > Actinopteri > Spariformes > Sparidae > Diplodus > Diplodus sargus. The sequence goes on from CAEMYA010000117.1 coordinate 1,830,113, forward strand.
AAGAGGCTATTACTTTTGAGTGGGGGCGGAGGTGCCGATTATAGCTTAGATGATGCATGCATGGCCAAAAGACTCAGGACAGAAACCCAAATACATTTATCACGGGTTCAGTTTGTTCCTGCTCATCAGCAAAGTCACATACTTAACAAACAATTTCTGAAATTCAATTCAGCTCACTTCAAAAATATGAATACATGAATTCATAGATTAAAGGTGCACTATGTAGTTTTGGGGAAGAAGTTTAAATCACAGAAAGACCTTCACTAACTGATTTAAATGTCTAAGAAACAAACTCTTTGTTTTCATGATTGAAAAAACTGGATAAACAAACAATAAACATTAAAAGGATAAAACCATTCCATACTGTTTTAAAGTACTTTGTTTATATTTGACGGACCCTGCCACCTTTCTGGCCTTAAATCATGTTCCGGGGACCACATTTTCCCCTGAGAAGAGCTTGTTTATTATTCATGTCACTATTACCTCATTAATATTGTAAATATTACAATTCAGAGTTTGAATTTCCTCTCCAAAACGGCACAGTGCCACTCTAATCAAGTAAAGACAGTGGACCTCATTGGTGCATCCCTTGAAATAACTCGGCTCTTGTTATATATCATCTGTAAATTGAACTGAAGAATTTGCTCGTACCATTTCTTAGGTTATGCTAAAGGGTATTCTTTGACAGGCATGCCAAACACATAAGCAGGACAACACGTGAGCAGCGTGGCTCTGAATGGAAACTCAAGTGATGATTTTTAAAAGTGACACATTTGGGACCACTTTTCTTCGAGCCTTACTTTTCTCTCTGGCTGATCCTTAGCTTCTCTTCCAACCGTTTTTCCATTTCCTGTGAGGGGAGAGATAGTTCAAACATGCATTAATGTAAACAAACAACATGGTCAGATTTATCTGGTGTAGGAGGAAGAGGTGGTTAGCGAGTCAGAGAGTGGCTGGAAAACAGGATTCAGTTACAAGCTATTTATACATGTGTAGGACAGCTGCCAAGTCATAACAGAGAGTGCTCAGCTAGCTAACATTAATCTGCTGATGTTGCCAGCGAGAATTGCTAAGGTAGATTGAAGGATCGTTTTTACATTACGTCTGACACTGACTAACACCAGAAGGCTGAGATGATAACGATCTGTAACTTCAGCCTAACAAACTTGACCAACTTCTTCTCAGCGCCACGTTCTTGACGTCACGAGCTAGCAATAGTCTGCCAAAGTGCCGTGACGACGGCTAATGTTAGCGTTAGCTAAATGTACCAACTTGCCAGTTTGGCAACAAAACTAGCTCGAGAACAGGGTTTTACCAAACAACATGGCCGAAAATGTTGTCCAACAACAATTTGGAGCGGTGAATTAGCGACATGAAATCACAAAGTGAACTCGCTCGGTCCGCCGATATCATAGTATGCAGAGTGAAAGCCAGGATCCACAGAAAATGTGCGAACTTATATGAACAAAATGTAAAGGCAATTGTACCCACTGTAACAATCTGAGTGGCTATTTCTCTTGCAAAGTTGGGGTAACATTAACTTCTTATCTTCACTTTATCACAGGGACAGTTCGATGTTACGAAGGTGGCTAAATCGCTGCTAAGCTAACGTTTAGTCGTCTGTAGAAGGGTTTCGTTAATGTTAGCTAATCGTTATTGCGATGGTCCCACATAAAGGTTGTTAGTGTCACAATACACATTCCGGATGAATTTAAGGCGAGTGTGTACCGTGTGAGGAGCTCTAGTTGTCTTTTACGAGGGATGTAAATTTGACCAATAAGTAAACCAACATTGATTAGACACATTTTCCATGTTAGCCATATTAGCTTAGCATTTGCTCACGTCAAGCATTTCAGCAGGAACTTTAATTTCGTGGGTTTAGCTCGCACCATGTGAACGTAATAGCCGGTCGCCGTTAGCCAATAAACAGATGTACTGGGTTTATTTCATTCGAGAGTAGTTAGAAAAAGTCAACGTCACTTGGCTGGTCCGTGTTAAGCCTGTCTCGCTCGCTAACGTTAGCTAAGCTAGCTAGCTACTTGACGTTAGCTCGCCAAGTTTCTTAAAGCTAACGCTAGCTTTAGCTACACTGCTGGCCCGTGCGAGGAACAACGTTCTGGGAACTTCTAAAAACAACCACCTAATTGCAGAGAAGCTACCAAACGGGAATCCCCTCTTGAACTGAAGGTATATTGAACCTTTCATTATTTACCCCACTATCAGCAGCTTCCTCCCAACTTTCGACGACCTCCTCATCCATGTTTCATTTTGCTCACACACGCTGTCCTGGGCTCCTTCAGATCCGCCTCTCGGCTGTCCGCAGCCTTTGACATCACACTGACGGATTTCCCCACCGCATGATGCTCCTCTACACAGCTGATTAGAAATGACCTAAAGAGGCTAGCTGCATCTCGGTAGAGTGTCAGCAAACAAAGAACAAACCTCTGTAGAAGTAGTAGATGAAAAAGTGAGACGTTTTTTACTGTTTGCTCTAAACATGCCACAGGTGTGAGGAAATCTGCGACCACTTCCTTATCTGCTGCAGCCTTCCCTCTGTATTTAAAAAAGGTATGCAACAAGATTATTATTATTAATAATAATATTATTATTGTTATTGTTATTATATAGTCAGAAATTAAATAATAACTCGAGTAATCTTTCAGCTTTTATTGTGAAAAGCATAACAAATGTAACATTCAGGAGTGATTTGGCAACATCACTCAATATCGAAGTTTATATTTTAAGCAAAGCATCTCTTTCTTGAACCAGTATGAATAAGAAGAGGCAAAGCCGCCGGAGTGTAAATGCATATCTGCTTAATGTCTGTATTTATCTATTCAGTGTCTATGATTGCAGCTCTTTAACATGCAGAGACTCAGTGTGTCATTGGCCTCACATACTCCTGCTGTGGCCCATCCTCCTGTATAGAAGTCATTTCAGCTCTACTTGTGGTGCTGAACTTTAGGTTACAGCAACCTTATCAAGGAGTCAAAGGTCTTCAGTCGCACAGTTAACAACATGAATCCTTCCTGGTTGGCAGATTACAAAACATCCGAGAGGTTGAGATTGAGTCACATTCCTGTTGTGTCTGTATTATGATGAGGGAAAGGATATGTGCATTCAATGAAATGCTCTGGTGCATTGAGGACGACAGAATCGAACGGTCGTTTGATCTTAATGCTGATCAGTTGGTCGGCTTTGTCTCTAAAGTTTAGAGAAAGCACAGAGATGGATTATTTGTCCAGTGTCACTTGTTTTAGTTATTACCGCTGTGGTTTATCGTCGGGGCAGGGTGTATGTTTTATGGATGACACTAATTAAAATCAATCAATGGAATGTAACACTCATATATTACTGCAGCATTTCTTATCATTTCTTTCTTCTTCAGTCCTCTCAGAGGTATAACTCACGTTATTTCTAGAACTGGATCTTTGTCATTATTATCATTATTTCCAAGCACCACGAGTTGATATTCAGCTTTCCTTCCCGTTGCGATACGGCTGTTTCTATTTGGACACATGAGGGCAGTGTGGGTTTGTCACACCAGCACTGGGGATGTATAGTTTGAAACTCAGTTTTGTAGTTGGTCTGGACTTTGATTTTAAATCATCTTAAATTTAAGCTTTATCGCCTATATTGTTAATACATTCGCATAAAGTACTGGACAAGATGAGTTATAGTGTGAGCACAGGTTGCACATGTTAAACTGTTAATTGTGATAATTGACATGACTGATGTATATGTGCTTATGTGTCCTTTCTCAGTTATTCTAATGATCCAGTGAAGTAGAGCAGACCTATAAAGTCATACAAATATGTTAAACTCATCAGTTGTCTACATTGTGCTGTAAGAGCGTATTGAAATCTGGACTGGTTCATTGCAACAAAGTGCGTATTTAGTTTTAATTGAACTTTGTAGCCTGTAACCTGATTAGACCTGTTAGCACTGCTTACACACAGAAATGTTGTTTTATTCTTACCGGAGTTCTTTACTGTCTGCTTCCTCTTTATCATAATTGTGATTTCAGATAAGAGACACTTCCAGATTTAATGCTGCCATAGTGTTTTGGTCCGGATTCTATGAAGCTGATATTGACATGAAATAAAAATGAACTCAGTGTCCCAACTGACACGCACGTCAGCTTTTCTTATGAGCCACACTGTCTTGTTGGAGCTCGAGATTTTTATGTTTTGTCACATACATTTGGTGGATTCATGTTCAGCATTAGTAAAAAAGTACCCTAAAGTCATACTCCAGCAAAAGTTAAGAAATTATGTTAAAATATGACTTTGGTAAAAATGAAAGTCAACTATAAGAAATAGAAGGCCACTTGAGTGAAATTCTTAAAGTATCTGATATTAAATGTACACATATTTCTAAATAATAATAAATCAATTAAAAAACAATTTGGGTGAACTGTGCTCTGAACCACCTTTTCAAGCAGACCCGGGTACAGTTTGGGTACACATGAAAAGGGGTATGGTACACTTGTGTTCACACAAATCAAATGACGCGGCTCTGGTGTCAAGTGAACTTGGATCCGGGCCCAAGTCCGTCATGTGAAAGCACCTTCCGCTTACGAGATATCTGGTGTGCATAGATGACATTCTGGCGGACCCTGCCACCTTTCCAGCTTCAACCAGCGTTCTGGGGATCTTATTTTCCTCTGAGAACATCTTGTTTGTTTAGTTATGGACAAAATAAATATTTCTGAGTTTTTATTATTACATCATTAATACTGTACATTTTGGAATTCAGAATTTGAATTTCAGCCCCAAGATGTCACAGTGTCCCTTTAAGATAACAGCTTCCAAATCATGTTGATGGCACAGTGTGTTGTAACAGGGTGACTGGTGTCTCTGTGTCAGACACTGTGTACCTCCAGTGAGAGGGCAGGATCACAGCGTTACGTACAAGTTTTTCAACACATAACATTATTATGACGTAATGAGTTTTGATAGAAGTTAGCACCTACAGTACATCTCCCACATTGTTACAGACCTGGGATCTGTATTAATGACAGTGGTTTTGCACAGACAGTACAAAATGCAGTTTTCTGCTTAATATTGCTTTAAATGTTCTTTGACGCAGGTGAAGGCCGCAAGCCAAACGACAGGCTGTTGAAGGTGACTTGAAATTAATTATTATTATTATTATTATTATTATGTTGTTTATTTCGGGCATGTCAATTCATCATCATCACATTTCATCATCGTTCAAATAATACAATACACATGGCCGAAAGGGAAAAGCGGGAGAAGCCAAAGCTTATCTATCCCCGAAATTAAAACCCCAGACTCAGGTCTGCTATCTGCACCAGCCCTTTCCTGCGCTGAACATCCAGTCACATATGGCCACAGTGTGAGTGGCAGATTACATTTCCTCAGTGGTGAATATTTCAGGGCTGTAATAAACAGAAACATCTCTGTGGTCCACATCTGGACCAGGTCTGCCACATGAAAAGGGGATGAAATGCATCAGACAAAACACAGTGTGAGGAATAAAGCGGTCGGTTCTTTTGAAATGCAGAAGTGAGCTTTTATTGCAGAGCAGTGTGAAGCTCTTAGCTCAGGCTTAGGCTCTCATGTTGATCCAGTCTGGGTTGGTGTTTTGAAGAAATCACGCCATCATCCATCATCTCCCATGTCCCCGCCAAATCAGCCCACCCTGCGTGCATCCTGACGTGGTCAAAACCCCTCGCGGGTTTGTCTGAACCAAGACAAACTGACAGCCTACAGAAACATCCCTCTGTCACCTGTCAGTGAGTCATCGTGAGGCATCTCTCTGTTTCTGTTTCACAGGAAGCAGCCAGCCCAGACCAAAATGTAAAACATATAACCAAGTATGTGTTTCATGTGTTGATTACAGTATAGGGGCAATAATAATACTGCGATAGTGGATACACAGTAAATGTAGCGTATTGATGCATGGTTGCAACACTGCAGCTTTATTAAGACATCAGAATTTGCAAACTTTTACACACATATACGTCATATATACAAACGTATACATACATGTATATATGAAAGCATGATGTGGAGACACACACTCAAACCCCCAAAGGGAAGACTTTACACGTGTATGTACGTTAAATTCGTGTCACACAGAATGACGTGGGCCTCTGTATCACAGTTGATTTTCTTTCACTTCAATTTAAAACACGCCACATGATCAGCACGCTCCAAACATTTCAGCCTTGTGGTTTATGCAGAATCTCTGCTGCTGTTCTCTGTCAGCAGGGCTCCATCACGGACACCTGTGGACGTAGTACCCCGTCACGTATCCGATGATGTACATGAACACCAGTGCAGCCAAAGCTCCCACTGACTTCACTATATTCCCAGTGGTGCCGACACACAGCCCGTTGTAGATCCTGGGAATGGAGCAGAAGTAGAGGCGGGATCCGGTCAGACAGCACGTGGTGGATCATTCCGACACTATTTCATGACCTGGTGTCACCACATTCTATTTTGACTACAAAAGCCTACTGTCGCTTTAGCATTCAACTGATCGGGTTTAAAAGCAAATTTCAGGTATTGTGACATGAAATCAACCTCTTTCAACCCCACTGAACCCATTGAATCAGTCTAATCCATGTGTGTTCCAGTGTAAGGTTTTACCTCTCCCACATCTCTCCTACAACTCTGTATTTTCCTCTCAGTGCCTTCTGAAAATGTTCAATAATGTGAAGACTTTATATTTGATCTTTGCATCGTGTTTTTCAGCAGTCAGTTCGTCTCACCTCGTCATTGTGGACTGTGATCCCTCTACGTTCATGTTGATGTTGTCCTCGTTCCAGCGATCATATTGCACACTGGCGGTACCGTTCGGTTCCGTTTGGGAAGTCATTCTTCTCTTCAGAGGTCTATCTTCTGACTGGAGGCCTTAATAATCTGTATGTAATGCACTTTAAATTTTACTAAATGTGTTTAACATAATAATAATAATAATAATGATAATAAATAATAATAATAGGTTTTAATCAGCCCAGGAGCAAAACCAGACCACTTGACTAAATAATCCTTGATTAAGCATTGATTCGACACATTCGGATAATTCAAGGTGTGCTCACCTGTATGTGTGTCAAACAGTCAACAGCCTTCTTAGACAGCTCTGCTCTCCAACTTTTTCAAGGCACGACTAAGACCGAGAGAATCATACCACCTTCTTGATACGAGACCTTGACCAAAGTTCATGTGTTCAGTGAGGTCATCCTGTCATAAATCCACTGGCGGGACTCCAGCTTTTGTGTTTATATGAGTCGTTCTCAGTGTCAGTGATAAAGGGCAATTTAAATTCTGAGATTTCTTCGTCTTCATCACATCCTGTGCAAAGAGCTTAGTGTTGTAGATTTTCACAACACTTCCTCCCGTGCATGAAAATGTGACATGGCTGAACAGCAGTAATATCACCTTGTTGTTTCAAGGATTTGATCAGAGGTTTGACATGTTGCGTCACAGCTCGTACTGGAATACCAGCACCCTCTGCAGTTTTTGAGATGTGAGGAAATCCAACAATCTCAGCTACTCCCTCCTAAATATACTAATACTAATCTATCAATACAGTGATCATTTACTGATCCTCTCATGTCATATGAAGTACCGGCGAAGCAGAAAAACTTACGTTTCCTTGTGATTTCTGTATGTTTAAACAAATTACATTTGCACATTGGAAAGAGTAAATGCACCTGTGCACAATTTTAGTTTAACTAGATGTTGGCAATCTTGAGAAATGCTGCTCTGTGGTCACTCTGCAGGGCCCACATATATTATGTCATATTATCCGATATTATCTGATGTTATCTGATATTCTATGCTATTCCATTTATTCTTTGTATAACATAATATGATATAATATTTTTGAATTATTTAATATATTACATTACATTACATTACATTACATTATATTATATTATAGGAAGTTATTGTTTCACACCGGAAGTTTTACAGACGTTACTAACGTGTCGACACTTCCTGTGTGCCAAAATACCGCTGCGCATATTTCAGGTTTGTGTGACCATTTCACCTGCACCACGGTTGTTTTCATTATTTACTTTATGTACGCCTCTAAATACAAACACAGACATGTTTATATGTGCTGTAGTCCACAGCTCCAGCGGCCGTGCTATCGATTCATTTTTAAATCATCTAGTTCACCGCAGAAGTTGTTTAGCAGCGTTGGACCATGCTAGTTTACCTAGCTAGCGTTAGCTTGCTAATGTGTTAGCATCCGTCGCTTATCGCACAACATTGCGCGTTTGTCGTTTAAAGTAACTAAACTCCTCTAACATTATGCTCAATATGCTGCTGCTGCTGTATGCTGCTCACATAAAATGTCATCCTTTTTTATTCAGAATCAAATGTAACATGAGCTGGCTATCGGCGGGCTAATAGCTAATGTTACAACCTGTTCCGGCTGTAATGCACCGTATGATAAACGTATGACATGTTATGAACAGTTCAACTTTAATATGGAAAAGGCAGCTAATGGGATGCTTCACCCAGAAGAACTCCAATAGAGTCTTCCCCTCAATTATGATGTGCTGGCACATATCAACAAGCCGACATTTCGTTTGGAGAGCTACCTGCTGGATTGTGTATATAAATAATCAGAAGCTGTTAGTTGTGTTGCAGATACTACATATCAAGTTTATAGCAAGGCCTTAAAATCTTGATCAATTGTGTTCTGACCTGAGAAGTAAATTGGAGGTTCTGAAGCCAACTCTGAATGTAACTAATAATATTGACCAGTGGTGTTATTTTGACAACTTCAGTGAAAGATAAATGGAAGACCGCAATAATGCCTCATGTTGTTCTGTATAGTCAAAGCATACATCTTGAAGATTGAAATGAATATTAACTAACATGACATGTAATGAACACTTGTTGTTTGTGTGGAGCAGGCAGTGGAGACTGGACGCTGATGGGGGACGAAAAGGAGACCTGGAAAGTAAAAACTCTTGACGAAATCCTGCAGGAGAAGAAACGTAGAAGAGAATTAGAAGAGAGAACAGACCCCAAGCGCCAGAAAAATGTAAGTATGACAGACTTATTAGAAGAATCGTATGAAGTATTAAAAACAATTCCTAATCACTCTTATCGTCTGTTAGTTTTGTTTGTTATTTAATTTTTATATTCAAACTCATCTTGATATGTTTAAAAATAAAGTATAAGAAATTGATCATTTTATAATTAATACATGATTGAGTGCATATCAATTTTATTCCTAGAAATCTTATCATTGTAACATTGACAAAAAGTATTGTTCTATTGTCATTTTCATCGTTATTTTATGCTTTCGTATAAGAATTTAGTGTGCCATTTTCTGTCAGAAGCTTTTGCACCAAAACAAGCACAAAGCATATGTATTTTTTAAATAATGAATTTCTTTTTCAAAAATGTAGACATTGAACAGCGCAAGCAACATTTCAAATGTTATGGTATTTGTACTAACTCTTTTATTCCCCATTGAGGACTTTTTAATGTTTTTTCCTCTCTTGATGTAACCTTGTTTTCTGCCCGTCTTGTCTTTCACAGTTCAGCCAGGGCCTTGTTCCACAGGCGGATGATCGGGAAGCCAAACGAGACACTCCGGAGGAAGGCGAACTACGGGATCAAAGGATGGAAATAACAATTCGTAATTCCCCATACACAAGGGAGGATTCAACAGAGGACAGGTAGCTGTAACTGTAGGAAGCAAACATGACTGAAGTTGACTGAAAATGTTTTGCAGCAAAGTGGCTCAAAATGTTTTCTTTGCATTTATTCAGGGGGGAGGAAGATGAATCATTAGCAATCAAGCCTCCACAGCAAATAGCAAGGAAAGACAAATCTCACCACAGAAAGGAGGAGAAGAGAAAAGATAAACGACGCCATCGCAGTCACTCTGCTGAAGGAGGTGTGTTTTACAGCTGAATAGAACATATTTAGTTGGTTTATTTATTTATTTATAAAAATATGCTTCCATTCACGATTTTCCACTCCTTCAGCAGGGAAACATGCTCGACCCAAAGACAAAGAAAAAGAGCGGGAAAGTGAGCGCAGGAAGCGTCAGTGGGAAGAAGACAAAGCCAGGCGGGACTGGGAGAGGCAGAAACGAAGGGAACAGGCCAGAGCTCATTCACGCAGAGAGAGGTGAGCGTCAGCACTGGAAAAGTATCATCTATTAGATTAGCAGGCATTAAGTCAGGCACAGAAATAGTCATTCTTTTGATTACCACTTAAATGAACTGGTACCTGTGTTTTTGAATGTCAACATATTTTCTGATGAACTGAAAGTGTCATTTCAATTATTTTTTTGCCAGGATGTAAAAGTCTTTGAACAACAAGAAACTGATCTAGATTTCTTTCCTTTATTTTCTCAAAACTATAACTACGCTACTAAAGCATGTGTTAGTTACACAAAATATTGTTAAAAATGACCATAGTTGATTGTAGCATTTCTCGCTCAAATTTAGATGGAAAGATTGTAGTTGTGTTATTTAACTTGAATTAAACCATGTACATACTGCAGTGCAAACCCATGTGGGGCAGATTCATAATGTGTTGTCAGATATTCTGTGATTCATAAACTAACCTGTCTGTTTGAATAAGTTTTAACAATTCAAAGAAAACATAACCAAAATGACAAGATTGGCCTTTTGGTTGTCTGGACAGACCTCGATTGGATGATCCTGGGTTTTTTGACCACAGGGACCGGCTGGAACAACTCGAGCGCCAGCGCGAAAGGGACCGTAAGTTGCGTGAACAGCAAAAAGAGCAACGAGAGTTGAAGGATCGAGAGAGGCGCGCTGATGAGCGACGCAAAGAGCGAGATGCTCGGCGAGATGGTCAGTGAACCTCCTGCTGGCTACAGGCATATTTTATTTCTTTAGATAGAGCCAGGCTAGCTTTTTCCCTCTGCCTTCAGTCTCTATGCTAAGCTCGGCTGAACACGTATTAATTAAAACTCAGTGGCAGTCATACAGCTGTAAAATTGATTGCAGATACCTTCATTAACTCTCAAGTAAATAAAATGTTTGAAAAATATATATATATATATATATACTGTATATAGTATTTCCTGAAGCCCAAATACCAAAGCATTCAGAGTCTCTGTCCTATCACCAATATTAAGTGTTGTGTTTTGAAAGCCTGTGAAGTGTGATGCTAAACCTGCAACATGCATTAATAAGGCTCTCCTGTCGACAGTGCCGTCTCACCACCGGATGCTGCCTGATGAGTATGATGACAAACCAAAACAAAGTCACCGCAGCCGAAGTCCCACCCATGTTTCCCGGGACAGGTCTGAACACAGTGAACCACGGAAAAGTGCAAGTGAGTTCACCATTATTTAACAGCCTTTAATAAAATCTCTTATCTTCTTATATTATGTTTATGCTCAACTGTATCCTGTGTGATAAGGTCATAACGCATCATCATTTTGTCTGCAGCTTCGAAGGAGGAGAAGCCAGAGGGCAAAGACCTGCTCGCAGACCTCCAGGACATTAGTGACAGCGAAAGGAAGACCAGCACAGCAGAATCCTCCATAGGTAGTGGATGATATAAACTGATTATGACCAGTAAACAACAAAGGTGTTCTACACAGGCCATCCATTTACTTTATCACTGTTAGTGGATAAACACAGTTTTAATTGGTTGGACTTCACTCCAGGTTATAATCAGGAAATCCAGATGAGGATAATCATTCGTTTGTTAAAGTTATAGCTTTGAACTTTACAAGAAGAGATAAGTGGATCAGAAACACTCCAGACACAAACACAAAACCACCAGAGCCAGTAGATGCAAAATTAAGAGGCAGTTTCAGTATTACATTTGAATAAAAAATGTTCCTGTATCTTATTCACCCTGTCTAGTGTCAGGATCGGGCTCAGACGGAGAGGAGGATGATGACGATGACGAAGAGGATTCCAGTAGCCAGAGTGAGGGTGAAGAAGAGGGGGAGGAAGAGTCTGGCTCAGGCTCAGGAAGGTCTGAGCAGAGTGCAGGTAAAACTGTTAAAGACTGCTCCACTGCTGTGAGTCATTTCATCGTGTCAAGTTACACAACCTGACCGGTTTAACACTGCGGCCTACTTTATTTCAGAGGACGTGAGTGAGGACGAGCAGTCGGACGAGGACTTTGAAGATGAGAGGGAAAATGGAAATCACATACCTGCAGGTGGGTGGACAGGTGTGATGTTTGTGAAAGCATTTGTGTTTCCAATTCTAATCCGAGAAGAAAAATATTCTCATGATCCAAATGTCCTCCAGTTGGACTAAATTGTAGTTATTTTGAGTTCAGTTTCGTTAAACATTTTATATGCAAACAGTTTTTGATCTGGAAGTCATTTTAGATGGAAGAGGTACGTGGCCAGTAGAGAGTGCTTAAATCACATCTGGGTCAGTAAAAGCTATGTCTGCTGAACATTTGGGAGTTTTATTTCTTTACTCTTCTGTTGAAGGTTAATAAAATGCATTGCCAGGACTCGTCTCTGCAGGATTCGTAAAGGCACAATCTGTGAACCAAATGCAAATAAAGAGGTAGCCTGCCAACAAGAGATAAAAACACAGACCTGCAACCTGATGTCAGTAATACAGGCACTAACACCAGACAAGAACTAATAATTGAGCATCAAACAGGCACTCCCCCAATGTTGTATTTCACCTTCATACAGTTAAGGGGGACTAACAGGAGGCTATAAATTAGCCAGCGTTATGAGTTGACTGAATTACCGTCAGTCAACACAGTAAATATCTAATGAAACAAATGGCACCATAAAAACAATAACAGTGAACTGTGTGGTAATACAAACATGGTCCTTAAAGTTAATCACATGTGTAGCATTTCTAGCAGCTCAAAAGTACTTACAACACTAAACTGCCTTTACCTGTTGGCCTCACAGTGCCAGAGTCCCGCTTCGACCACGACTCTGAGGAGAGCGGTGAGGACATGGAGGAAGAGGAGGAGGAGGATGAAGAAGCGGGAGACGGTGACCCCACGCCTCAGTCTCAGACTCACTCTCGCTCACCCACCCCTGAAGAGAACTACATCCCTGACTCCCCCCCGATTTCACCGGTTGAGCTGAAGAAAGAGCTGCCCAAATATCTGCCTGCTTTACAGGTCGGTGCCAACACATGTTCATCCAGCCAAGCCACACATTATGTATGCATTTGTACTCATCTAACGCATGTCCGATTGTGTGTTGTTTTTCAGGGTTGTCGCAGTGTTGAGGAATTTCAGTGTTTGAACCGAATAGAGGAGGGAACCTACGGTGTGGTGTACAGAGCCAAGGACAAAAAGACAGGTATAAAGATTAACACGTGGGTCCATTTTCTTTTGTTTTCACTTTGAGTTAATTGGTGAAATAATGATAATGGTCTCCTGTTTGCAGACGAAATTGTGGCTTTGAAACGGTTGAAGATGGAGAAGGAGAAAGAGGGTTTCCCCATCACGTCTTTAAGAGAAATCAACACGATCCTGAAAGCTCAGCACCCAAACATCGTCACCGTCAGGGTGAGAGGTTTTGCTTATTTAACACGTTTATTGGCACCTGCAAGTGTTCCTTCTAAATGTAACCCTACCCTTTTTCACCTGTTTTAGGAAATCGTTGTTGGAAGTAATATGGACAAGATCTATATTGTGATGAACTATGTAGAACATGACCTGAAGAGTCTGATGGAGACCATGAAGCAGCCTTTCCTGCCAGGTAACATCAGAAATTGTCGGGCTCTGGTCCTGTTGAATGGCATAAAATGGTGCTGTGTCTTTTAGTCAAATGTTTTTCAATATCAGTATTGCATTAAATGTCTGTTCTTCACCTCACAAACAGCATGACGTTTGTTCCTTCAGGTGAAGTAAAGACTCTGATGATTCAGCTGCTCCGAGGTGTCCGACACCTCCACGACAACTGGATCCTGCATCGAGATCTGAAGACGTCTAATCTGCTGCTGAGCCACAAGGGAATCCTCAAGGTACGGTTGAACTGTGGATCACACTCAGGCCCTTCAAACTGACGGGGATATGGTACTTAGTTGTTACCTCAGGGTGCTCAACAAATACAGAGTTGTATTCCACCAAAGTTGAATAATTATAATAGTGTCTGTTTAGAGAATGACGCAGGTTTAGCATTCACTTTCTTTTGAATTTACTTAGACATCGGTGGCTGACGTCTGTATGGTTGTTGGGGTCTAGTCGCACTGCTCAATACTCACATTTGCAGAAACTCTATAAAGTGTTTCCTTAAATCTGTCTTTTGATGATGTGCAATTTTCTCCAAGGCCAGGACAGCACAGTTGAACAAACAACACATGATTACTAAAAGCCAATTAGAGCATGAACTTCTGGCTAAATGAACGTCACAGAGAGTCCATGTGTAAATAAACCAAGTTTTCACTGACATTTGTCTTCATGTAAGCCGACTATAGAAAATATGAATCACACTGCATCTTGTAACCCAGAGTGTATGGTCATTTAAATCCATACGATAGGTCAGAGGATCATGAAATAACTACCTGTAGAGGAATGATATTAATGCTGAGGCATTGTTCTTTTACCCAACATGAAATGTGGTGTTCATGTGTGCCAACTGTCTGTCTTTGTAGATTGGTGACTTTGGTCTGGCCCGAGAGTACGGTTCCCCCCTGAAGCCCTACACCCCTGTAGTTGTGACCCTGTGGTACCGGTCACCAGAGCTGCTGCTTGGAGCCAAGGTGAGAATTAAAGTTCACACAACTGCCACACTTCACAGGAACCAGATGAGAAACACCTAAACAATAGCTAAAACTACACATAATGAGGTGATCTTTTTTTTTTCTTCATAGATTTGTTTACATCATTTTGATTGATTGGTTTACCTAAAAGACATTTTTCCAACATCTGTGATGTATTTGGTTTATATGATACCAAATACCACTGAAACACTATTTGAGTTTTACAGTGTATGATTTACACAGCCAGACGGCAGAGGTCCAGCAGCCCATCAGAGCACATCCACTTACACACACAACTTCAGTGTAGAGGCGTGCCAGGCAGACCGTCTACTTTCTGTTTCTGCGGACTGCCACGGTGTTTGTTCTTCTCTCTGCAGGAGTACTCCACAGCTGTGGACATGTGGTCGGTGGGCTGCATATTTGGCGAGCTCCTCACCCAGAAACCTCTCTTCCCTGGAAAATCTGAAATTGACCAAATTAACAAGATTTTCAAGGTAAATACCCTCATTTGTAACGTGATGTAAACCCTCACCGTGAAGGGTAAAAACTCTTCTGTTTACAGCCTGTAAATCTACAGAGTGTCGACTGTTAGAGTAGGTCAGCGTGGAGTTCTTCAGTGCACCACAGGGAGGAGCTGTTGGTAGATGTTACCACAGCTGATGAAGTTATTATGAAACTTGGAAGCTCACCATATCTAGTTTTTCCATGATATGTTGGGGAAGCAGTGATGAGCCATGCTGTGATCAGCTACAGCAAAGGAAAAGTGTTTACCTTGATGACATGTTGCAGGTGTGTCGTACAAGTGTGAGCTTGCAATATTTAAAAACGATCAGCTGATCAAATAGTGCAGAAATTGTCCATGCCTAGTCTATAAGAACAGTTTTTTATTTGTTTCTTAAGAGGACATACACAGCTAATGAAGCTATGCTTATAAACAAAAAGAATTTGCAAGCAGTAAAATAAGGCTAATGTCTACAAACAGGAACTCCGGAGTAAAACTAACTCAGATATTCAGGTGCAACCTGAATTCCAAAGCAAATGATTGCATTCAGGCTTTAGTTATGTTTTACACAGCATCACACGCTTTTGGGAATGGCAATTTCAGAAGCCACAAGACTTGGAAAAGAGAGACTTTTAAAAACAGACGTTCAGCTGTTGAGTAGGCTAAAGGGAGGAGTCCATCATGGGTTGGCCTTGGTCAGCTGTGCCGCTAAGTAGGACCACCGCAACTATCCCTTACGTGTCATCATCATGGCTTGACACAGCGTGGCTAAAGCAAACCAACCAAACCCGTGGAAAAACCCTTAATAGTAGACTGAACGCTTTTCAGTGGATGATGTCCATAAAGCATGACAGCCTTGTGGACTGATGTCATTTGGGCCTCCCAAGTCACCCCAAGTCTTTACCAGTGATATATTAAAGTATTGAAATGTACTTAGGTCTGGTTTATGTCTGTGTTTGATGAATACTTTGTCCAAAGTGGGAATATCAAATATCCATTTCTCCTCGCACTAACAGTATGCTTTCTGCTGACTTGTGCGTGCGCTGTCTGTAGGATCTGGGGTCACCGAGCGAGAAGATCTGGCCCGGCTACAGCGAGCTGCCCGCTGTGAAGAAGATGACTTTCACAGAGTATCCCTACAACAACCTGCGAAAGCGCTTTGGAGCACTGCTCTCAGACCAGGGCTTTGACCTCATGAACAAGTAAGATTCTTCTTTTTCACACAACATTACACCTAATGCACGCTTCATTGCATCTTTGCTGCACTACAGCCAGGCTGACTGTGGTATTGAACGCTTTTCTGTCTGTGTGAGTCTGTAGCTGTATGTGGAGAACTGCCTGTTCGTGACAAAACCACTGTAGCTATGAGGACACGATTACGTCCAGGAAATTACGAAGAAAAAAAATATCAGCTTGAAATAATCTCTTTCAATGGTTTTACTGTTTTTCAGCATAGTTTGGGGCTACTTTGTGGAATTCTCAAAGGTTGGAAACATTGAAACAGTCTTCAAAAAAATCAGCATAGACATGGAATTATTTTCCATCCAATATTGATGAAACACAGGTGAATATCAGTGAAAGACAAATATTGAACATTAATGGCAGCTACAATCAGCATGACTCCTGCAGTGGAAATTGCCTTACTTGGATGAACGCATTGCTACCCTGTCAAAGTCTGCTCCTCTTTCCAGCTTTTTTTATTCACTCAGTGCATTTCTGGCAGCCCGACTTAAAACATGACAACGGTAGCGGACTGGTAATTCATCAACATGCCTCTGCAGCAGCCCCGTTCCATCTCCTTGTTCCGTTTCTCACAGACACACACGCTCACCATGGTGATGCTCCACACTACAGGAAAATGTTTCAGAAAACACACATTTAGTACGGAAAACTATTTTCACACACAGCGTAATGGGGTTCATAAGTCTTTCGAGCACATTCCGACGATCTGCATTGTTTAGCAGCTGCAAAGAACAGAGACGAGCTTTCCCTCGCGGATCTTCACCCACCCACAGCGCCCTTATGCCTACACCTGTAAATGACAAAACCAGACGGCTGGGTTTACCTCACAGCTGCAGAGGATGGTAACAGCAGGTCCACTGTGATGCCGCGGGGATCACAGTTCAGTGGAAGTTTGGCGCCTGTCCAGCGCAGCTGAAACCTTCCAGCTGTCAAAAGACTCACAAGACGTTCACCCAGGGACACATTCAGACAGCAGGAGGTCAACACATCGAGAAGTGCTGTTTGTAAAGCTTCAGACAGAGTGAGAGCAGCTTAGAAGAAGTTCAGAGGTGGAGTTTGGCAGGTAGACATCACAGAGCTGTTTGGAATATCACACCCCCCTGTGTAGGAAAGAGTTTAAAGATCAGGGCCTTTGGTGTCCAACCTGAGGAGGGCCTCCAAGGGGCTTTGATTTCTGATGCTACAATGGGGTCGGTCGCACACACTGCTGATGTTCTGTCCTTCTAAATAATCAGTTTCCTTCAGCTTGTCTCCTGGCAGTGATGGGGTCTTTTCTCAAAATATATAGATGTATTGCACATTACGCCTTACTTCTAACTTATTTACTGCCCATAGACAATATTTTGCCACACAACTTGTTAAATGACTTTGGAGGAGGAGGCACATTCTTGGAATTTCACAACAAAATCGATGATCTAAACGCAAGTGGAGGATTGTCCCCTTTAATGTGTCATAAAGCTGGTGTCAGTCTGATCCCAGTCAGTAAACCTTCTCAGGGATTCCCTCCACAAAGAAGCTTGGAGGATTTCTTTAATAAAGTTTTGTCAGGCGGGTGTTAATCATTTGCCACACTGACCCCGCTCATGCGTGGAGGATTCCCATCAGACACGGTTAGAAAGCCAATTATCACAATTGAGCAGCTCCCCATTATGCTGTGTTGATCCTGTCATATACAATTAGGACTGGTTGCACAAACCCGCTGGCCCCTCATGTGGGGGCTGCATCTTGTGTCCAGATTGTCTGTCTCGTAGAGCTTCAACTACGAGTCGATTGAAAGAAATTATTTTGATAATCGGTAAGTTAGTTCAGTCATTTTTCAAGCATAAATGCCAAAAAATTGCTACTTTGCTGCTTTTCTTTGTATTTTATGATAGTAAAGGAAGATTATTTGGGTTTAGGACTGATGGATGGACATCGATTAATCGATAATGAAGATAATCTTACGCAGCCCCACTGTAGCGAGTACAACTGATATAAAAATGGTCTCCACTAGGCCATATTTGTATATATTTTAATGGATTTTTCTTGATTGGGATTCCTACACTTCTGAGTAATCAAATCAAACCCGGCTGGTTCATTCGCAGCCATCAAATGTGTATCGCACAGAACCATCTCAGTCAACACCGAAGCAGTCGATGCAATGTTCAGCTAACTTGCGTCAATCTCATCATGGTTTGTGTCATTTTTTGTCCTTTTCTTGTCACTTTTTTCTGGCTCTGGCAGTGAAAGATGACGCCTCAATAGTAAAACCCTCCTACAAAGCTCGGATTGGTTTTCCAACTGGAGGAACGTCCGTCAATGAGCAAAACACCAGACCTATTTCAATAGGGGGTCTGGAGCCAGGTTACCTCTTACTTCGCTCAAAGTGAAAATGTACATTTTTTTTAAGCAGTACTACACACACACACACACACACACACACACACACACATGTTTTCATATAAGGAATCAGTGTCCGCACAACAATCCTCTGTTTCTTTAACAAACGTTGTGTATTTACATCTCCATATTAACTCAGTCATTGACTGTTTTTCCAGATTCCTCACCTACTGCCCGAGTAAGAGGATCTTATCAGACGAGGGGCTCAAGCATGAGTACTTTCGCGAGACGCCGCTACCCATCGACCCGTCCATGTTCCCCACCTGGCCGGCCAAGAGCGAGCAGCAGAGGGTGAAGAGAGGCACCAGTCCTCGTCCACCCGAGGGAGGCCTGGGCTACAGTCACCTGGTAAGGACATTAGGCTCCACTTTCTCCATTACATACAGCTACCAGGCTTTCTGAACGCTGTCTGTGTTAAAGAGATTACAGACCTACAGGCTTCTGCTTTGTGTCCGGGTATTTCCTCCTTGTGTTTTCCATGATGAGCGCCCTTTAGTCCCTAATGTTTTCAGCAGGGATCCTAACCCACCCAGAAGCTTAAGGCAGACATTGATATATTTCGATGAAAGTTAATGTTGATATTTGCTGTCCTACAAACGCATGAGACCATTTAATTCCAAATGTATAGGATGGTTTATGTCAGTTTGACTTAGAAACAGATCTCATTAGAAGCTATTCTTGTTAAGGGATTTCCCAAAGGTAACCATTCAGGGATACGATTTCGATGCTAAATGATATAATCAAAATTAGCTTCTGTTTCACTCACAGAAATCAAAAGCAGATCTGTGATTCCACCAGTATTTTCTTTACCCGCGCCTACTTATTTCCACCTGAAGAAGAAAAAGAAGAGGCTGAAACAATGTTGGGTTTATTATCTTTTTCAAAGATCATCTATTGATTTTTTTGGGAAGATGGTTTACGTCGAACATATTTTAGAAACCAAACTTGGTAACAAACTGAATTTCTATCTTTTACTGTGTGTAGTTGTATTTTTAGTCTCTTACTTTTGGGGTATATTATTTGAACTTGCCAAACTTTAAGCCACCAGTATGAAGTCAAGCTGTTGTTTGTATCTCTTTAAAGAAGAATTAGAAAATGCACTGGACAGTAGTCAGGGCACAAAACCAATGATCAGTTGATCTTCACAGTCTTTCCAGATGCAAGAGAACACTAAATCTAATTTTGAGTCACATTGTATCCTTAAAATCCTTAAAAAAATGAAATCAAATTGACGATTTGGAGAATCGTTCAACTCCTGAAAACCAGTGTAGTATTGATCAGTTCCATAAAAAGAATGTAACAATAAAGGGTGGAAACTGTGGACATTAACCATGGGTTACCTGTTTGCCTAATCTCTGCAGGGCGACGACGACCTAAAGGACACGGGCTTCCACCTGACGACCAGCAACCAGGGAGCGTCTGCAGTCGGTCCAGGATTCAGTCTCAAATTCTGAGCCCAAAACCTGCAGGGACACCTGGCTGTCTCGTCAAGAAAGAAAGAGAGAGCAAAAGTTCTGGGACCGGTTGTTCTTTTGGAACTGGACAGTGTCGCTGGTTTACAACTGTAAACCCGATCAATATGTGATCATTACAACTGTTACCAAATAGTCAGGACTGTCTCACAGCAAGACTGGTGGCTCAAACATGTTGAACTTCCAGAATTTCTTCTTCTCTTTATTTTCAAGCCATTTCACCATTTAAATGTGGCCATATAAGCTTTTAAAGAGGAGACACAACCATACATCTGTTAGGAGTTTAGCTCTCACGTTTGACATTTGTTTTATTTTCCCTTTTATATTTCATGAGAGAGGACCAGATTTTATAAATGGCTGGTATTTCCTGGCTGCCTGGGCTACTGTATAATGATGCAGCACTGGCTGCGTTTCCATCCAACAATATGTTAGAGATCGACTTGGGACTGTCAGGCCACTCGATGACAGGGGGACGATGTTTTTGCTAGAAATAAAGTTTGAAACTTTGTTTTGTCTGCTGTTTTCCATATATTTATAAACTCCGTCCAAGCTATGCAAACACAACTGCACTCTGCCAGCAGAGAAAAAAATTAAGGGAAGTCGAGCCTCTAAAAAAAAAAATCCAGCCTTGAACCCAGCTTGGTAGTCGCTGTCCAAAAGTGATGTCATGCTTTGCACTGCACACTTTGTCTCAGTACTTTGTTCTTTCAGGGAAAAGAGGCCCAGACTCCACTCTGCCTTTGTTTTTAAATGGCGCTGCGACTTCTGAATTAAACCAATAAATTCTTTGATTTTGAGCCGAAGAAAAATAAACAGTACAGTTTCGTTCCCTGCAAGACCACTCGCTGCTTTTAACAGGAACGGGTGCAGAAAAAATAAATAAAAATCCCCTCGTCTTGGGACGTACAGAGCCAGCACCGAATGGAAATGTTCATTAATCAGTTTTATCTATCCCCTGCCCCCACCGGAGCCCTTCTGCAGATTATTACACCTGATGTGTTGAATAAGCTTGGAAGGAGAGCTGCGAGTGGAACTGACTGCTCCGTCTCTGGAGGCAGACTGCTGGCTTCGCTGCGAGCCTAGTAAAGTCAGCTAGACGTCTGAGGTGTTCCATATGCGGTTTAAGGTCCAAATAGTTCCAAAGGCTGTAGACAACATTGCTTATTCTGGCTTTGGTTGCTTAGTTTGGTAAGTGCGTAAATTATTCAAATGGCATGCATCTAAGCAAAGGCTTCTGTAACTTTTCAGGCCCATAAAAAGACACACTTCAGGGACGTGGATATTTTTTGGAGGTGGCTTTTCCTCAGGGACCTTCAGTGGAAGGTTCTGTGAATACGCTCCTATACATTCTCTAATTGAATTGAATGACGGTGATCACTACTCGGGTCCCATTTTTTCGCTGGAGACACTCCAGATTCCTGGGTGGCCCTGGAACCCACTTTTCTTTTTTTTTGTTTTAAGCAGCAGCAGCTGCTTTGAAGAGAGCAAAAAAAGGCTGGATGAATCCAAAGTAGACGTAGTTATCGTCCCAAACAGCTGACGAGAGCCGCAAGAATCTCTCACCACCAAATAAAAAAATAAATAAAAAATGCAAACCGCAACATCTGTCACGAGCAGCTTCTCACAGGCAGGTAATACTTTCACTGAGATTCTCCTTGTCACAGAACATTTATTTGCACATATCAAAACACCTTAACACACATGAGAATCGACGGTAGACAGTTATATGTGGAAGATACAGGAAAAACAGTATTAAAAGAAAACGTATGTGCCCTTGTGAATGAGGTCTCTTGGTGACCACATGTGTGTGAATGTGTCCTGTTCAGTGTGCAGAGGAGCCGGCGGAGGGGGCGCCTTCAGAACCGCACACGTACTCTCCACGAGTAGTTTGTGAGAACTTTGTCTTTTTTCTTCACGATGCAGGTGTACGTGCCCTCGTTGATGGCGTTGGCCACGATGGTTATGTGGTCGTCCTTCAGGGAGATGTAGTTGGGGTGAGAGTACTCCAGCAGCTCCCCATCCTTGTACCAGCTGAAACAGAAGTCGGACGTTGAGACGGTGCGATCGCACTGTGGCTTCACTGCGGTCGGGGGGGTGGATACTCACTATACTTTGCCTTTCTTCGACGCTATCTTCTTCCCGCAGCGAAAAGTGAGCTTCTTGCCCTCGACGACCAGCTTGTGTTTGGTCCTCAGGGGCGTCGGGGTGGGAGCCACAGTGGGGAACGGGAACTCTGAAGGGGAGTGAGTAGAAACGCTACAACATTAGACACGCCAATGTCAGTGAGTTAAGGAAAAGGTTCTCCTTAAAGTTCTAATTCACTTATCATCTTCTCACCCACGCACCAATGGAAAGTTTGGGTGAGCTTCAGAGCTAAATGGCTTTCCTCCTCAACAACTGAGGTAGATAGAGACTTGTTTTAAAAGTAAAAAAAACAACTGGAAGAAGTAGAAAAAAGGGTCCATACAGCCCATGTGACGTAATCCAAATCTCCGGAAGCCCCGAGGTCCCTAATTTAACTGAAAAGATGTTATTTACACTTTTTTTTTCAAAGCCACAATTTTCATTGTAACTGCTAAGCTAAAGGCTGTAATAACGGTGTAAATATCCTTTCAAGTCAGTTCAGGACCCTGGGGCTCCTGGAGACTGGATTACACTGGACAAGCATTTTATGTTCCTTTTTAATTAATTCAAAAATACATTATTTACCCCAGCTCTCACTTGAGATGGAGTTTTAGCTAACGCTTCTAGCTTAGCAGCTAGAGTGAAGATTTCGGCTTTAATAAGAGTGTAAAAATTGTCTTTTCAAAATAATGTGGGATCTCGAAGCTCCCGGAAACACGATTTAGGTGGCTGAGCTGTGTAAACTGCCATCATATGTTCCTTTTGGTCGTTGTTTTACACTTTCCAACAAGTCCCCATCTACTTCAGTTGTTTAGGAGAATGCTGCCGCGCTCATTTGCTGTGAAGCTCCAGAAATGTTTTGGCTGGCTACGAAACTTCACCTGACTTTCCATCAGCATGATGGTGAGTAGATAACGACTACGTTCTCATTTTTGAGTGAACTTATCCTTTAAGCTTACGCTCTTAAAACAAGACGTGCAAACATCAGTTATAATGATCCTGACCGTACAAAAATCATCTGAGAAGAATCCGCTCGAACAAAAAAAAAAAAAGAGAGATAATCCACAGCCTCAGAGTATTACATCATTCGGAGATGTAACAGCTCTCCCTCACAAACACCTCGCGGAAACACTGATTACTGTTGAGAGTTTCGATACAGACGTCAGACACTCAATACGCTTCGCTTTTCACAACCTCTGACCTGCTGGCGCCCGCTGCAGTCTTATCAATGTAATATCTCCCATCTGGTGTCTGACAAACACAACAGGACCGCCTTGTGATCAACTCGAAGAGTCTGCTTAAGAAACAGTCGCTCTCGTTAATGCCGCAAAAATCCAAATTGACCTTGTGTGTCTCTAACCCTCAAGCCACAGTCTGAAATTCCAGCGGTTTGGAGTCACTCAGGAATTTTCCACAGCCGTACAACGTCTCCCAATCAACAATGAGGAACAGATTACTGCGAGCCAGGAATCGTATCCTCCTGCCTCTCTCCGCACTGTCCCTTGTTGCTGACAAAAAAAAACCCAAAAAAAAACGCGGAAAGCCACAACAATCTATGGGCTGCGATGGTTAAGAGGAACCATTTCCTGTTGTGCAACAGGAGACCACAGTGCTAGTGAGTCCCACAGTAAACTTAAAGAGGCCCGAGCTGTCAGTGTGCTGATGTGCTATCGATGCTCAGCGTTGAGACGGCCAGCAATCAGCAGGTACCTGGTCTGCTCGGTCTGAATTCAGAGCCAAAACACACACACTGCCTCCCCCCCCCTGGGGGGGGATGCTGGTATCCTCCAGATCTACACACAAACTCCTCCAGCGGCAAGTGCAATCTCCCCTCAAAATCAGATTGCTGAAAACCCCCATCGCTGCTCAGCCTGGCTGGACCTGTTGGCTCCCGTTGCTCCATTGGCAAACGGTTCACAGCGGCTCCGTGCGCTGCTCAATTGAGAGAAAACCTTCTTTCTTTTTCTTTTTTTTCTTCTCTCCCCCTCTGGACCGCTGCTGCTGCCGCGTCTTACCGTAACAGAAATCACAGCTGGAGGGGCAGTGCTTCTGCATCAGCTTGCGCTTGCTGTCGCAATAGCCTTTCCGAGCCCAGGCCGGGCAGATAAATAACCGGTCCAAACATCCTGGAGGAGAGAGAGAGAGAAGATGGAGTGAGTGAGTGAGGAGGAGGAGGAGGAGGAGGAGGGGGAGAGGGAGAGGGATCAGACAACAGCTCTCAGTCAGCGGCAGAAGAACTTGGATCCCTGATTAACTTTTGGTTCCAGTGACAATGACTCACCATAATACACACTAATGGTGACTCATGAGTAGTTTATACGAAATTCATTAATGCCACGTTGGCCTCCGCTGTCAGGCGAACACTGTGGTCGACACTCTGGCCAAATGTCACCAGAAATGGGGTCATAGGTTTTCCTACTACTGGTTCTTCACAAGTGGAGCTCGATGTAATTCTTCTAATGCTGGAATCAGACGGCACGATCATTTTTTTTTGCCTTTGGACATCGTCGCTGTCTCGGATTAAGCCATCGCTTAAAGGAGAAGTGCGCCCGAAAAATCCAAATTCGGTCAGTACCTACTCAACGGCCACGCGGATAGTAAGTCAGGTAGAGTTTTCGTGGTCCACAAAACATTTCTGGAGCGTCGCAGCTAAACAGCGATGCAGCATTTCCGTTGTTTTCTTTAGTCTGCTTCAGTAGTTAAGGAGAATACTGCAACAGTGTTTGCAGAAATGTTTGATGGACTACAAGACTTCACCCGACTTTTTCATCGGCATGATGGTGAGCAGATAACGACTGGATTTTCAATTTTGGGTGAACTTATCCTTTAAATTCTCGACTTCTTGCCCTGTCTTGGCTGAGAGACGCGACAGACGATACATTGGCCCCCGACCAATCATATCTCAGCAGGTGACGGGGAAGGTGGTGCCAGGGACCAGCCTCACCGGACCAACACCGTCCCTCCCTCTCATTTTGGCACGTCGGCCCGGTTGTCCAACACAGTTCTGGATGTCGTGCGGCTGCTCGGATGCCGCGTCAGTTGTTTTCCACTATGACAGACATCTTAGGGTAGAATGAGCAATGCATATTTGTTACTGAAAACCCCGAGTCTGATCCCGGCATTAGAGCTGGATTTGCAGAGTAGGTCCTTTGTACATTTTCCGTTCTATCTCGAAGCTAATCTGGTGCTTCTACTTTTTGGATGAACTGCAAAATGACTTCGAGGCCAAACAAGTAAATTCATTTACTACCTCCAGAAGTTCCCTGGGTGGCTGACAACGATATCAGGTGTATTAGCGGACGCCAAAGCCCAGAAGGGAGAAGTTTTCTATTTGTGTTCTGGGAGGAAGAGTAAGATCGTACCGTAGAGACGGTGCATGCCCCACACCTCATCCTGTGTGATGAGCTTCCGCCCCGTCAGAGTTGCGTTGAGGTGCATTATGGCCTTCGGGTCCATGGAGTGCATGAGTCCCAGGACGTGGCCGATTTCATGAGTCGCCACATGGACGAGATCCGTCAGCCAAACCCCTGCAACACAGACACTTTTGATTATTTTCCCTCTCAGTCCGCCGCGAACCCCCACGTGAGCCGCCCGGGGTTCGGCGTCTGGCGCATTCCATCGCGTCACGAGTCAAACACCGTGACAGGTGAAGACACGTGCCTTTCTTCCAGCTAAAGCGCATGTTTCCCAGAATCCAGTACTCGTGGTCGTCGAAGTGGATCTCACCGGTTGGCGGGAAGAACGCGTGAGCCAGCTCTCCCGTGATGCCGTCGAAACAGTGGTGCAAGTACGACTGCAGACAGTCCGTGTGGTTGACGGGGTAGAAGCCTGCCAAGACAGAGAGAGACACACACATACCTCAGAGCCGAGCGGGGAAACCCTCGCTCCGTTATTTCTGCTCCGCGTTGACGACAGCGCGGGGGGGAAGGGTGATGGATTGCTAAAGACTGAGCTTTTTTTCTTCAGCCTTCACCCCGCAGGATGACAACCATCCCTCTCGTCTGTCACCGAGAATTTATGCAGGACCCTGGAGTTTGCATCCAAAGGGGGCCGATAAAGCATCATTTAGACCGAGTCCACCGTGGGCTGACATGCATGGAAGTTGTTAAGCGCTTACTTTTTTTTCATTTGGCGTTGTGAATCACGCCGAATATAAGCTTGGTAATATAGTCGCGGTGGTGTGATTTAATGAGATTGGAGGCGAAGACATTTCGGCGTTGACAGCGCGGGGAGAAACACAGTAACGACAGAGGAGAAGCCCGGAGGCCCGGGGCCAAGGAACATCTGTCGGGGCCCGACACAGCCACATGCAGAGTACCCACCGATCTTAATGTCTGCTTCTTGGTCCGCTGGCACCTCTCTGAAGCTGAACGGCGAGACGTCGCTCCACATGCCAAAGGCCTTGGCAAAGCCCCGGCGCGTGTCGCTGGCATTTATCAAGTTAGTGGGGAAGGAGAGCAACCTGCTCAGAAACAACAGCATTATGTAGTTAATACTGGTCTCCACACACATTCCACTACAGACGAGCAATCTGCCAAAACACAATGGCTACTGTTCAGACAGACCACAATTCCCACAAGCACTTCAAGTACAGCTCCATTACTGAGACCTGATATTCTCTTATATCTCAGCGAGGGTTAGACTGATATTAGTGCTTTTAATAAGAACCAGATATCGATCAGCCGGTGCCATCCAATGTCAATACGAAAGAGATGAAGATATAATTTCACTAACGCAGGAATGACTGAAATTTGGATCATTTTACGTGTTTTTTTTGGTTTCCAGACCACTTAAAGGATAAGTTCGCCCAAAAATGAAAATGCAGTTATTATTAATCACCCTCCCGCTGATGGAAAGTCGGGTAAAGTTTTTGTCGTCCACCAGACATTTTCTGGAGCCACGCGCTGCAGCAAACAGGGGGGTGGTTTTGAAACGTTAAAAAACAGACAAGTGTTTGTTTGTTTTTTTGTGTTTCAACAAAACCCCCCCAAAAATGACAAAAAAACCATTAAATGGTTCCAAACAGCTCGTCCAGTGTAATCGAAGTATCCCAGAAGCCCTGAGATCGCAAATTGATTTGAAAAGATGTTACTTACACCCTCAATGTGTGATCGAGCTTGTGCACCCGCTTCAGACGCTAAACGCTTTTAGCTTAGCAGCTACAGTGAAGATTTGGGCTTATAAATAACATCTTCTCAATTCAATTTTGAATCTCGGGGCCTCTGAAGACTCTAGATTATGCCAAACAGTCTGTATGGAGCCTTTTTATGTTTTAAAACAAGCCACCATCTACGTCATCTGTTCTGGACAATGCTTCACCTGACTTTCCATCAGCGTGAGCAGGACAAGATGATGACCGCATTTTTATTTTTGGGTGAACTTTTCCTTTAAGTTTGCTGGCTCGCTCAAAACCCAGTGATCGAACCTTTTTGGTTCGGCCCAATCCCCTTAAACTTTATGAGCTCTTTTGTCACACAGCTCCAGAAAGAATAAAGTATCACTGGATCTTCTCCAAACAGTTAACACAACACAATCCAAGTGTGTTGCGGCCAGGCGACTGCAGTGTGGGTGCGAAATTCCACCATATGCTACTTTGTTTTCCCTTTTCACTGATGCAAGCGGAGAGCTCTGCAAGGTGATCACTGTCAGATGATGCGCGGCGGTCCAAAATGGACGTCTTGCCTGACGTGAGAGGAGAAGACACTGAAAACTTCTTCAATTTGAGTTAAATGATTCCACTAAGGTGCAGCTAACCCACACCGACAGCGGTCTGATTTCAGGAACTTTAACTTGGCCCGCTTCAACCGAAAAATAACTGTCCTTGTGTTTTTCTGCCAAAACCAACATCAGTCTAACTCTCTGGAGTTTTCTCCGAGGATGTCTTTTCCCTTTCCCATTCTCTACAACTGTACTGCGCTGTTGTGTTGATCGGAGGAAGAGTTGCAGATGAATACTTGTATGTCAGCTTGAACTTGTCCCACTTGAGCTGCTCCGGGGTGAGGGTGTAGCGCTTGTTCCTGGAGAGGTGCAGCACCTGCGAGCGGGCCTCTTTGCGGATCCCGATGAGCAACACAGTGGTGTAAGCTTCTTCCTTGGACAAAGAAAAACCTTTAATTAATCACCTCGCATTGAAGGGAAGTTAGCGACAAAATTAGATTGTAATGGTCATTGTGGTCAGCATTAAGGAGTCGTTCCAAACATACAGTACGATCCTTTTCACAGACAGGCCGTGTCCGATGTGATCACACCTGGATGCTAGGCTGTTACAGCTCTCAGCGTCTGCCTGCGGGTGCTTTGCATTTCAGCGCCTTCATAAATACTCTGCCACTGAAGTTAAGTTGTGGTTTGTCTCGGCCGCGATGTTACAGACCACTTGATAACATCTATAACTCTTTATGGGGATGGTTTTAAGTCATAAATCCACTTTCCAACACTTGAAGGTGCATGAGCTGTAGTTCTGATCCAGGGAGCCCATTCTGTGGCTGAGAGCAGGAAGGCATCGCGTCCTAACCGATACATCTAAGGAGGAATTAAGGAGGCGTACGCTGAAACGGAAAAAAAAACTGCTGAAGACACATACAGCTGTCCATGAACCCTTGATTTCTTTACAATGTGCAACAGTGCTTCCTTCACCCATTACTATTTGAACGGAGACAGATAAGTAAGGCACAGCGCCTGACGACGAGTCCTATTGAGTCTGGCTTTAGTGTTTTAATTTAATCGTTTTAATGTTTATACTTATTTTATTTGTTCTTTGACAAAACACTTTTTTTAATTAATGTTTTACTGTGGTATTACTATCATTATATTCATCTCTATTTTTTATCAGCATTCAAGTGCAATGTTCTATTTTGTCTTTATCCCTATTTTTATTTCTTTCCATTATTATATGTTATTGCAACGTGTGTGCAGACAAACGGAAAGGTAAAGTGGTCCGCTCAGCTCATCGGACCTAACCCTAACCCGGGCAGCTGGGGGGTGAATAGAGGTGCTGCAACAACAGTGAGAGAACAATATTGTTTTGAACATTGACGCATGGAGACATTTTCCAGAAGACGCCCAAAATAAAAGTGTGAGCCTGAAAACAAGCATGGGACCTTTAGGTTCTCCCAAAGAAGACGACCGTGCAAACACGCTCACTTTACCCAGAGATCGACCAGGTGCGTGGAGCTGTGACAGCGTCTGACATCACAGTTCAAACTTCTCTTTCAAGTTCTCTTTTTTGTTAAAAAAAGAATTGCTCTCACAACTTCGTCCAACCATCGTGAATCCCGTCTCGGAGAGACTGTCCAAACATGTGCGTGCTCTCCATTTGTAGGACTCATTGTGTGGAGACTACAAAGACACACAGAGGACAGAGTCCTCAGAGAGAGATAGAGGAAGCCGCAGGATGCAGCCAAGAGGAGGCTGAAGTGCCTGTCTGGTCATCCAACGGCATCGGAGACTCTTTTTTTTTTTTTCTTGAACAGCGGAACTGTGGGGGCTGCGTCCGTCAAGCTTTGTAACTTTCCGAAACAGACAATCGGACGAGCGCGGCCAGTTTGCAGCTATCAAACCTCCACAGCCAGGTGTGTGTGTGGGGATGGGAGAAAAGGCAGAGTTTCAATGTCTTTTTCAAGATTCTGTTTTCAAATCTTCATCACTTATAAATCTTTACTTGGATTTGATCATCGGGAACACAAAAACATCATTCAAAAACAGCCTTTGCAAGGGAAACTCTGGCTTCACTGTAACCGTTGGACCTATGGATCTGAGCTGGAGCTGAAGATGGAGAGCACATATCAAAGCCACACCCTTCACTTTGTATTCTACACCCTATCCTCTGGTTCCTGTTTCTGCTTCGCCCAGTCAAGACAAATAGATCCGGTACTTCCTTCATTTCCGTACCAAAATAGTGAGACAGGGGCAGGCGCGCAGTCTGGCAGGCTGTCTCACACTGCCGTCCTGAATGAACTTGATGACATCTCTTTCCTCTGATGTTAAATATAACGTCCCTGCATCACGTTATGCGCGCGGGTCATTGTTTTATTCAACAGTTGCTTGCTTGACCTCAGCAGCAAACACACTGGAGTCTTGTGCTCGGTGATTTATGAGGTGTTTAACGTAGTTCGGCCAGCACAGTTCTTTCCGTGTCGTCTCTTGTTATATTCACTGCAAATCCAATCTCGCACTTTGGCACGGACAGAAAGATGAACCATAAACCACGAGGGCTGAAACAAGCCTGCTAGACTAAACCTCGGAGCCAGTGGCGAGCGCCGACTCGGAGGGCAAAAACATTTGAGGACAAGTCCCCGAAGATCCTGCATGGGGAGAGTCTGGAAGAGTTTAACCTCAGTCTCAGAGACAGTTTAAACAGGGATTATGTCTTTTACCGTGAGCCTCAGAAAGGTTCAACAATGGCTATTTTCTATAATGTCATAACATACACACTGTGATTTGAACTTCTACTCACAAACACTGCATCATTATCAGTAAACATATGAAAAAAACATAAAAAAATGATCTTTGACTACATTTTGACCTCGCTCCATTAACTTACTGATACATTTACATTCTAATGTGTCTTTCACTGATGCTGTAATGCATTGCGGTATTGCCCACAAGAAGCTTATCTAAGGCAGTTACGTAATCCCAGGCAGCGGTCTTCTTGATGGACACATAATGAAAGCATGTGGCAAAGGAAATTACATAAAGTTATCCCTCAGGCTCTGTATCACGGCGGGCGGGTGGCAGTGATGGAGTAACACATTTATCCAATTCAGGCAAGATATTACTGTACAGGGATCCAGTCCAAAGCCTGACCTAATTATAGTACTCCTCTAACTTCATCACCTTGACCGAACATTGATTGAGTCTGATGCATATTGCCATGGGTGAGCTATAACTGAGGGATTTCAGACGTTGATGTCCAACTAATGATACGTTCTAAGAAATGATTCAAATTGCATGGACAGTGGCTCACTTATTAAAAGTCTTTAAAAGCTTGTAACTTCTGTATAGTAATAGTGAAAGAGCATTACATGAATGAAAGGCTCCTTTGAAAAAAAAAAATCTAAAAATCTAAATTTACTCTTGTTTTTATCTGTGATTGTCCTGAAGACCACACTTCATTAAAAAACACGTTATAATTACATTTTAATCTAATGATTGTGAAATGCACATAGCTTTAATAACTCAAGGTGGGGCAGCTTTTTAATCTCAATTTTTTTGTGGTGAATTCGGGGTATATAAGAGCCAACAAACTTCACTTTGTTTCAATATCATTTCAATTTGGAGGCCAGTAGATCATGAATTGAGGCATTTACCTGCGACAATGAGTTACTGTTTGAAGTAAGTGCTGCCGCGTGTAATACAACACTGTATGTGCCGAATTGCAAAGTGGCTTTGAATGATTAAAAAAAATGTCAAGCCATAGCAATCCTACAATGTAGCTTCACAGACGCGAAGGTTAAACGTTAAGTCACATCATTTTTAAATGGAGTTTGGTGTGATTTTTTATTTTTTTTTTAAACGATAAAGGACACTATAAATAACTTATACAACCTAACAACTACTCGAGCTGCGGTGACAGCTGCTACATGTCATACAGTGGTCACAGCATACCTCTAACCTCCAGGAGGGAAACGCTGTGGCTTGTTGCATCCCTGCGACCAGCAGACTGAGCAGAGCCGCAGCCAGCAGAGGAGCGAAGCCCCGGTCGCCTCTGCGTAAACTTCTGGGAGTCTGATAGCACATCATGGCTGCGATATCACACCTCCAGAACAAAAACAAAACAAAACAAAAAACAAAACAAACAAAAAACACACACACACAGATAATCCCTCAGAGAAGACTACATAGGTTCCCCGCCTGGTGCTCGTGTCAACATAGCGTCTTGGCCATTGCACGTTCCGGTGCTGTGTTACAGTGGCTCCTGGTGCTGAGTGCGGCGGCGGCGCAGTCCAGCCTGCGGACCGGGTAGTGGAAGCAGTGCAGACTGCATCAGCTCCGCTCGGCTCTCTCTTCCGCACAGTGCGTCTGCCAGAGGGCTGGTTTCATATTACTGTAGATGGGGCAGGGGGTCAGTGTCGAGACAATCTAATGAAAACCAAACGCGCTCTGTCCGTCAGAACCACTTGTTGCAGCCGCCAGGGCTCACTTAAAGCGGAATCAGATGGCTTGTTTTGAACTTGACTTTCTGACGTTTATGTAATACTGCTGGGGAGGAAAAGTAGTTTTGTCTACACTCTATCCCACTGTGGCAATGCACAGACAAAACAGGCCATCATCCTGCAGGTTACATATTGCTCTGAGGCCCGTCTTGCAAAACACTGCAGGTCTTCCTTAAAGGAGACATATCATGCTGGTACTACTAGATTAGGTTTACATGCTTTAGTTATCAAAAAAGCCTCAGTTTTTTCATAATGACCTGCTCTGTATTCCCTCTCTGTCTGACACGCTCTGTTTTAGCTCCTGTCTCTTCAACCCCCCCCCATAAATACCAAATCTGCTCTGATTAGTCAGCTCACACACACCTGACCCAGCACCCTGTCTCAGGTCGGCTCTGTCATTTCTCTTTTTCCAATTTGAATGTGAATATAGCCATGAATTATGCAAATGTGTGACATGGTGACATAGTAAGGTGTCACAAAGTCGCGAAATTAAATGCGGGACCACTGATGAAGCGTTTCAGGCACTTCAGGAGAAGTGTGGGAGAAAAGAACTTCCGATGGTGTGAACTTTGGGCACAAGGGGAAATAAAAATGAAAAAATAAAAAAAACACACACAAGTCTCCTTTAATAGTTTTTTCTACTGATGCAAAAATGATCCCTTGATCCCAGTATTCATGATTAAATTTGGCATCGCAACATCTATCAAACATAATCACAATATGGTGTTTTTACCATACCGTGAGGCCCTATCATTCCTCCATGACACCTCACGTCCTGTGCATGCCACTGTCCTCTGCAGGAATAGTCACGGCCCAGATGGTAAAGTGTATTTAGTCGCAACTGACATTCTTGGCAATTAAAAGAAGGCGTAGCACAGGTGTAATAGCTAAGTGTAATTCTAAGTTCCACAATCCTGGCAGCGTGTGTGCTGAGTGATTGGCTTGATTTATGGGGAACGTTAATAGAACAGTCATTTCTAATAACGAATTTATAAACACCTGTTCGTTTCCTACCTGTGACAAGTGAACATGTTTGCTGTGAAATGGACCTGTCTGCCTAATCAGAAAAGAATTAACAGGTGTTTTGCACGCAGAAATGTTGCAGTTGCATCAGCAGCTTTTGCCACTTTCCATCTGTCAATGACAAAAAAGAAACTGCAGGTCCACTTTTCATCCCACTGACAGCCAGGGAATCGGCCACTCTATCAGCTCTGAAAAGAATCTAAATCTTTTTTACCTTTGGCTGTCAACTCTTTTTTCTTGTCCTAATAGAGAGTTTTGGTGGTTGGAAACAACTGCTGGGAAGCAGCACACCACATTCAGACATTCGTGTCAGATTAGCCCACAAAATCACGTAAGTGCAAAACACGTGGCTGTCTCCAGAGATTGGGGAAATTCTTTTGGGGCTGGTCTACTGAATAAAACGCGTCTTTTCAAAGTACAAATTTTACTTAAAAAATACAAAATAACTGAAATTTTCAAGAGAATCTGAAGAAATAGCAGCTAACCAGCTAGCTCAAGTATTGTCCTGTCTCATGATACCACTTCGTACTACAAAAGGCAATAGTGAGTCACTGTAGCCTCCAGCCTACCCTCAGTCCATCAACACTGAGGTGGATTTCTTGCAGTTTGTTGGAAGCGGCCAGTTCTTACATATTGCATCTTTAAGTTGACCACTGTATGTAAGCCTCTCCCTGAAAGAAATGAACCATAAAAATTCTCCAACAAGCACCTTTTTAAGTTTTTTTCTAAACCTTTTTAAAATGTCTATCATTCACATTATTAGAATTTTAAAATATAAATATCATTTGTTGAATTGTAAATAACCCACATTGTCAGGCCAGTGATCCTGAGAACATTAAGCATTTATTTTGAGGCAGCAGCGATGTGCAACATAGTGCCACTATGGGACATATTTGCCTGGTTTGCCTCTCCTGATGCTGGGCCTCTGTGTGTATGTTATGGTATGGTTCACTCTGATGGCTAAAGCCGTTTTCTTGTGATAGATTATCTCAACCACCTGTTATCTCAGCATAACTGAATAATTAACTTGTGGTCTTAAAATGATGGCATTAAAGAGTAACTGCAATTATGGCCCTGTTCAACCACACAAATATAAACTGTGATCTGTGGTGACTAAAAACTCTTGCTATCGTTGCCAGAATAAATTATTTGAAAAGAATAATGTAATTCTAACCCCTAACCTTGACCATAACCATATTTATAAAAAATAATGCATAAACTACTGGCAGCCCTTGTTATTTATAATCTGCAGAGAAACTATTGTAATTAATTTAGGTTAATAATAATAATAATAATAATAATAATAATAATAATAATAATAATAATAATACATTTTGATTGAATAGCACTCATTTTTAATGTTTGTAGGAATAAATTGGTAGTCGGAACCATTGTGCTTCATGTGGTTTCTTCGACTTTTGTGCGCAGTTGCACTTCTGGAGGAGGAAATGGCGCCCGTCAGGTGCAGCGGGGTTTACAGTGGCCAACCAGTCAAGTACCCTCGAAGTTGACACGTAAGCTACCTAACTGCCTCTCATCGTAAAAGGCTCAGCGGGCTCAGAACTATGTTTTTAAGCGGAGAGAAGCCCAGTTTGTGTCGGATGGTGAAGACGTAACAGGTAAGAGCTGCTGTCAGACATTTCCTCCCCTCTGTCCCTGTTAGCTCGGTGGCTAGCCAGTTAGCTTTAATCCTATAATCTCAGTAGTTAGCTTGAGGCTGTCTCTGCCCCTCCCGGCTGAGGTGTCCTTAACCAGGTGGCGAGTGTGTTGCTGTCCTCCGAAAGTAGTTTCTCCAGTATTTTATTGGGGTTTTTTTTATTTTACGAAACGCCACGTGTATTGGGAAGCTAAAGTAAGGTCCAGTGTTGGTTCAGTTTCAAAACCGCCCACCTAACTTGTATTCAAAGTCGCTGCCATCACCGTTACTGTAACGGTACAGCACTGCCGCGGTTTGACCCCTTCCCCGTGTGACAGATTTCCTGCTTTCACCTGCTGCAAGCAACAATAGTCACCATGCAGTTAATTATCGTACTTGGTGTACTTTGCGAGAGAATTTATAACATATCGACGTCTGCAAGTCTGAGAATAGTCTTAATTTGTCTGGACTGTAAATAAAAGACTGTGAACTGTAGACATCTATAGGGAAAACAATTATAGATACCCAATTACGACAATTCACAATTTTATCTTCAAAAATCTTATCTTAAAGGTGCAATATATACGAATTTTTAAAACATTAATAAAATTAGCAACAGAGTGTGATGGAAGAACAGTTTTGACGTGATGTCAAAGAAATCTATGTATTGTGCTGAAGAGATATCTTTTGATGTTGGCATGCTGCAGGCCTAACTGTGCTAACAAGCTAACAGTAGCTATAGTCTATAGAATGTGTCCACAGAATACAGTCACCAGCAGTAAGCAGGTACGCTGGTGATATGCTGCCCAAATTTATCTGGAGCATGAATTCAAGTTGGTCAGTTCTTATGTATTGCACCTTTTTAACATAATGTTATCGCCTGTGATAACTGAGCCTTTGTATGCCAGTGCTATACTTTCCTCACTACCTTAGCATTATGTAAACATGACGAAACCTTGTTTTATGTAACGAAATGTGCCAAACTCCTGAAAGCATCTCCGTTGATCAATACTGTTACCTAATAACGCAACAGGCACATTTCTATCACCCCTCCTCACTCCCAAGTATTGGAGTTTGCACCTCAGTCTTATAGGGGTAATGTTCTAGCATGTATCAAGACTCTGCTGTGTTATGCACTGTCAACTTGCTTCTCTTTCTGCAGGACCACCGGGCTCTGAAGTTGGGATCATTGCTGGTACTGTAGACCCCTCGCAGAGGAATGGCCAAAGAGCAAAGACAGAGCAGGGCAGAGACATTTGTGCTGGCTGGATCAAATGGTCACAACGGCCAACAATGGCAGACTAGTTTGAACAACTTGGTTAGTCACTCTCCTGGCACTAACCACACGTCGAGGATGGCCCGCGTTGCTTCAGATGTGCGACACAAGTGCGCGGCCTACGTGCTGGCGCTGAGGCCGTGGAGCTTCAGCGCCTCACTCACGCCGGTGGCCCTCGGCAGCGCACTGGCGTACAAACTGGATGGCTCCGTGGACTTGGTCATCCTGTTGGTGTGCGCGGTGGCTGTCCTCGTAGTCCACGGGGCAGGCAACCTCGTAAACACCTACTATGACTTCTCCAAAGGGATTGACCACAAGAAGAGCGATGACAGGACTCTTGTGGATGAAATCTTGGCACCGCAGGATGTTGTTATGTTCGGAGCATTGTTGTACTCTTTAGGGTGCTTGTGTGCCACTCTGCTGTACTTCCTGTCCACACTTAGACTGGAGCACCTAGCCCTTATTTACTTCGGGGGACTCTCCAGCTCGTTTTTGTACACTGGAGGTGAGTTAAATATTAACTTCACCATACACCCACACACACACTCTGCAGATTCACTCTGCTCTCACTTACCGCTTGTGGTATCCATCAAGACAAATAGTCCAAGATTTACGTGTCAAGGTTTTGAGATAATGAAACGTTTCATCCACTGCTAGAAAAAAGCAGAGATGACTTTCACTTTTGCTGCTCAAAGCACTGAAATGTTTTATGTCAAACACTCTGTCTTTGGTGGCAAATGCACACATGAAGCTCAAACTATCTGCATGGCTAGATAGTAAGTAAGAAAGAATTATTACTGTTACATTTGACACATGCTGTCACTTGCGACAGCTCCTGACCCTACCAACTGAGCTACAGTTTGTTTGGATTTTGTTGAACTGGCCCTTTTTAAGGCAGTAGACATTTATGTGTTACATTCCTTCATGTGGTGAGGTGCTTCATCACTCCCTATGGATGGAGAAGTATATAGAGTTTCATTTGAAAAAAACAGGGAGAATCCTGCAGCTTGTTTTAATTATTTATTTTGCAGCACTACTGTGTGATTCAGACTAATATTGTGTTGGTGTGTTCTTTACCTAATTAATGTTATCCTGATAAATATCAATAAAAAGGTAAGTCTAGGCATTATTGCCCGAATATGTTATCAGATTAATTCGGGGCTTGGTGACAAGATACATTATTGGGTAAATCATCAGTAAGGAATGATTGAGAAGGTAAAGACAAGTATTGGAATAATAGGTTAACAACATTCTATAAGAATATAATATAATAGGAAATATATAATTTTCTATATATATTGTCTATTTCTAAAATAGAAACTTGAATTCTCCATGGCATCTTTTTCTTCATTATAATCTCTAAAAAGTAGTTTATTTATTTATATGCATATTGAACAACATATAACTTGATACTGCTTTGATAGGCCAATATCAACCAATGATTAATATTGGTTGGGCCGCCCCGTGAGCTTAATGGTAGAGTGTGCATCCCATTTACAGAGGCTGTGTCCTCGCCGCAGGGCCCAGCGACCTGTGTCCCGCTTGTCATTTCCCCTCTCTCATTCCTGTTTCCAGTCACACTTCAGGTTCCCCTTTCCAATGGAGCCATTAACAAGGAAGTGATGACACTAACAAGATGAGCTGTTCCTTTGTTGATCCTCCTTGGGAGA
Source organism: Diplodus sargus (assembly GCA_903131615.1). Taxonomy (NCBI): domain Eukaryota; kingdom Metazoa; phylum Chordata; class Actinopteri; order Spariformes; family Sparidae; genus Diplodus; species Diplodus sargus. The sequence goes on from CAEMYA010000117.1 coordinate 1,868,277, forward strand.
TTCACTGGTAACACAGCTGTACAAAGGGGAAATAAGTAGCAAAGAATTCAATAACAATTGAATAAGAATAAAATAAAAATAACTATTAAAACAAAAATGAATAAATACAGTTGGTGGCACTTTTTACAGTTGATTGTAACAAGCATGTTATACACATTCTGCAAGGGTTGTGAGAGTATGAGTTTAAATGCATTAGGTAGAGCTGTGGAATATTAAATTACCCATCTCTGCTCACTAAGTCTGAACCTGTCTTACCCTCAGGTGTGCATAAACTCCAGGTTAGGACTTATTTTTAAAATAAAATAAATGTAAAGAAGATGTAAAGATATATCATCTCCTCTCATGATAATGGTATAACACGGATATATGACCCAGCCCTTATAAAAAAAATAATAATAATAATTGTAGCAGAACCTTGTGTTCACTAGGCAGAATGAAAAGATATTTGTTGCATTATGGGCAATGTAGGATCCAGTGATTTTTTTTTTAGTTTGACCCATACTGACGACTGAATGTCAGGATATCAAAGATGCTGCAGCAAAACAAAAATTAGTAAAGGAACTCTATTGTCCTGAACTTAAATGCAGTCCTTTCTTGCTGGTATACTCATTTTTTAATTATTAGCACACAAATCTATTAATGTAAATTAATATAAATAGTAATCCGTATACCTCGTACTCATATTTGTACTTGTATCGGTGATTGTTCAGAGTTTGCCTGTGAGATTCAGTACATCACACATTTGGAACCAGAGATTGAATGACACAGTGAAAACAGGCTGTACCGACTGTACTGTCAGGATTTAATTGCACTGCGTAAACAACCACTAATGAAAAGTGTTCTTTCCTTCAGGCATCGGCCTCAAGTACGTGGCCCTGGGAGACGTGGTAATCCTCATCACCTTCGGCCCGCTGGCAGTCATGTTCGCCCACGCGGTGCAGGTCGGCTACCTGTCGGTGCTGCCGCTGGTGTACGCCGTCCCGCTGGCCCTCAACACAGAAGCCATCCTCCACAGCAACAACACTAGAGACATGGACTCTGACAAACAGGCGGGCATCGTCACCCTGGCCATCCTTGTAGGGCCCACTCTGTCTTACGTCCTCTACAACCTCCTGCTGTTCGTCCCCTATGTGCTCTTCTGCATCCTCGCCACCCGTTACACCATCAGTATGGCGCTGCCTCTGCTCACGCTGCCCATGGCCTTCCCCCTGGAGAAGCAGTTCCGCAGCAGGTGCTACGCCAAGATCCCCCAGAAGACGGCCAAGCTCAACCTTCTAATGGGACTTTTCTACGTGTTCGGGATTATTCTGGCACCTCCTGGCAGCTTGCCGTTATTGTGATTAATTAGCTTTGATATTTGACATTTTGTTCTTTTAATACAGACTAGTTTTGAATTTGTACAGCGCTATCAGGGCTTTCACCAGCTTTAATTTATTGTCTAATTTATACGTTTAACAGACATTTAGTTTAGGCCCTCCTCTGTGACTGAAGGCATAATCAGATGTTCTTTCAGTATTGAGCCTGCTGTAATGTGTTGGTAAAAGTAAGAGTTGTTGGTGTCATTCGTAGAGGTAGATGACATTTTTATCATACCAGGAAAGACAATAAACCTACAGTGGCCATATTTGTTGTTCTTTTTACAACACAACACTGACACCTAAAATCATCAAGAAACCTTTATGCTCATATTCTCAACATTGTACTCATTTGTTATTTGTGTTTCTTTTCTTTTTTTTCTTCTTTTTTTTCTGGAGAGCCAAATAGTATTTCATTGGATTGTAATAAAACTCACTGATGCTTATGGCTGATGTACCATGTCTTCATTTTGAATCGAAGCTGAGGTGCCAAGTGCCTACCAGCCTAAACAAACCCGACAGTAAAATATAACATGCAAAGTGAGCAGTTTGATGTTAAATATTGGTTTCAAGACAAATGAATGAACAGTGTTGATTTACATGGTTAATAGACGTCCAAACATGTATAAACATTGAGGTTTCATTTAAGGTTACATTTAAAATGTGGCAGCTGAGTGGCGGTCGGACTGGTTATTTGGATTTGGATTTGAATTTTAAAGATGATCATATGAATATATAAATATTCGTTTTATTGTTAAACCTTAAATGTTGGACCTAATTTTAGTCATGTTGTGTATTACCTACGACGTGATGGCTAACTTGCCACCCTTATTCTGTAAAACGCATACTGTAAACTAATAATGATCAATGATGATGAAATGTCAGTCACTCCGCTGTAAAGGTTCAATTTCAGCAACACTAGGTTTGTGTAGCAAAGTATTCATCAGCAGGGGGCGGTATTGGACAACCATTAAGCCAACATGCAAAGAAACCTTCACGAGCTTTGTGTAACACCTGTAAAATGCACTTTTTGTAGGGTCAGAAATGTTAGTGCATCTGATCTAATCACTTGTTACTTCAAATGTACAATAATACATTTAATGTACATCTACAACACTTTGACATGGCTATATACCGTATCTGCAGCACAACTTTGCATTAGACCTTCATTATTTGCTCTTGATCTTTGGGTTGATGGCGTTTTTTTACTGTCCTGTCACGTACAGCATATGGTTTTCTATGCCATTCTGTGTCATCTTATCTTTCAGAAACTCTTTTAAAAGAGGGTTATATTTTAGAAGACAGCAGAAAGCGCAGACAAATGAACAGCTTTTACAGTATGTACTTGTGTAATCCTTAAATCTGATTTAATATTCATATTAGTTTGCATTCAGTCCTTGGGCGTGTCCTGTTCATTGTCCTTTAATCATATGCACACACGTTTGCCTTTTTATTATAGTAACATTGTTTGAGTACATAAACACCCAAATACTTTACTAGGGTTTTAGTGAGAAGTTTCATTTTAATAATGACCTGACTTCTCTCGCACTTTAGGAAGTGCTTCTGTTTCCACTCACAGCCTTGTGAGGGGGATTTATTAGAAATTGCCACTCCCATGTTGTAAATATGGTTAATGGTTAATTAAAAAAACCTAATACACAAGTTCACATCAGCCTTTGACTGTGTTCCAGAATATATGTTATATCATCGTGATCCTATTGTGAAATTAAATAACAGCTATGTTATTATAAAGTACAGTCATGCAATTATTTAATCATCTTTGCAGAGATGAAATGAATGGAGCACTTTGTTAATTCAACATGATGAGAAAGGAGGACACCCATCAGGCCTGAGGCATGAGCCAGCTAAATGGCTGACTGTTGAAGGGCCCCCGAGACTTGGAAACTTGTGTCATCTTTCTGTGCTGTTGTTTTTGTATTTGACTGAAAATACATACGCAGCAAACACTTACCTCCACTACGTTTCTAACACTGGCTAAACAGGTTAATTTAACAATAATGAAAAAGCATAAGCACGTCCATCTGACAATATGTTTCCTCTCTTCTTCGACTGGGTTACTTGAAACCTAAAGTAGTTGAATTCAGGACGTGTTTATTACGAGGAGCACGTGAAGGCAGCATTCACAGTGACGTAACACATGGGCGTGTTGTCATGGCTGTGTGCTGCAAAACCTTTCAATATAGTAAACACTTATTTGTCCTAAAACAGGCCATGTCAGCGTTGGTGGTGGATAGCGACATGGAATATTATTTAACAACAAAGTAAACATTCTTGACAGAGGTCCGGTAAGTAGCTACACCACGAAAGACGTTTTTTATACCAATAAAGGATGACCAAACATGAGTTAGCTAGCTAGCGTCAACGTTTTACAAGCTAGTAGTACGCACAATCCCAACACCATATCTTATTATCAAGCCACGCAGAATTCAGTTCACAGTTTAGCCAGTTTAACGTGACCCTGATTGTCGTCATATGTTACAGACCGCTTTCTCAAAATGCATTTTCATGGAGCGCTTCACTTCTACAGAGATCCATCGCAGCCAGTTAATTCGCCTGTCAAAAATATTCCTTAATCAAAATACCGCTAACGTTATGTTATGGTGGGCGATGGGAGGCAGCTTGAGCCGGTTCTTAACGTGTGTTGGTAATCTTAGGAACTGACATCATCGATAACAGAAAATACCGGTGGTTAAATGTTTGCCGACTGAACCTATGCGTGTCATGTAACAGTTCGTCAAAGGTGTCTCTTCTTTATATCGTGTAAGTGCCGTTCGCAGTAAGCAGTATATAATGAAATGGGTGAATTTTGAACGAGGTTTGGTGGTGACGCTGCGTGCACACGAGTGACCAGACAGCTGCTTGGTTTGTGCTTGAGTAGCAAGTAAGCTAACTTCGGTTAGCTGTCCAGTTGGGTGTCATGGTTGTGTTACATTATTAGTTACCTGTCAGCCAAGTTGTCAGCCTGTGCTTCACATTGTGTTTTGTTGTTCACAACTGACACCTAACCCCGAGCTAAACAAGTCAGGATTATAGGGGGTTTAGAGGACACACTTGAACCCCTTCATCGAGCACTGTTAGGTATATAATTGCCCGCAGTTGTTTCCTGCGTCTGGCGGTAATGTCCTGAACTGACATGTGCTAGGGACATGTCAGTAGTCAGTATGAAGTGCTGTAGCTGGTAAACGAGACCGAACCCTTCACACCTGTCATGTTTCTGCTCATTTGTTGCTGGTGAAGCAGAGTCCAGCTGCAGCTGCCACATTGGAGCTGCAAGTGGTCAGTCAGGATTGCTCTCAGCCACACCTACCCCGGAGCTCAGTCATCTGCTGTTTCCTTTGTCTTGTTGCTCCTTATTTGCTCAACAAATCTAAAATAACAATAATCAAGCTTGAAATACTTACTGGCATCACAGAAATTATTACTGCTCCAGAGACACTGAAGCGATCGGTTGATTGCAACTGACAAGAAATGGGGGAAATATTATGTGGAAGTTCTCAAGGTAAGACTTTTTGTGTCTGTTCTGTGTTGGTCTCTACATGAACCCTTTCCAATGAATTCTACCAATCATGTTTCTTTTTAGTAAGTTAGAGACTAAAGGAAAGAAAATCTACATAGTTTCTCCTGACCCTGTGTCTAGAGCATGTATTAGGAGATTCTAACTTTCATACAGATATGCACACTATAACTATAGGCAAAAGTTAATACGTAGCTTGTGGATAATAGCAGATGTTTGAATGAGGAATGCTTACATTGTTTACATGCCACTCGTCAAACATACTGTGTGCTAATGAAGGAAACTAGTGCATTGCCCATAGGATGTATTCCTATAGAAAAGTGGGAGGTTAAGTTTTCATGGGTGGCCAAATGAGGCTGTGTTTGAAGGTGGGAAGTCAGGGATATAATTGGCCGTTTTTGACTACTTTTGATTTTACCATTATATTTCACCTTAAAAACGAATTATCTTGCCTTGTTTGGTGTCATTATTTTTAGCACAACCTCACACGTTTGACTGAAAAGTTATGTTTTCATTTTGACATACTGTATTAACACAATGGACCTAAAAACAAAGTCCAAGTCGGAAAAAGTTAGATTTTTTTTACTGTGAAACCACAAATATGTTTAACGAACCATTTTCATGACTTATAATGAAGATATGAATTGTTGTATGCTAAATTTGTGCGTAAGTCTCTGAAATTTCCAGTTGCACTGCCTGCTCCACATTCAGCAGTCTCCTTGTTGTTTGGACTCACAACACAAAAAACCGACTCCACTACACACTAAACACACTACACTAAACACTGCATAACACACTGTACACTCCAAACACTCTAAATGTCACAAATCTCTCAACCCTCAAAAGTCGCTGTCTCTCTTACTATCACTCTTTTGCCGTCGTCCCTCCCACAACGTCCCCCTGTTCTTTAGCAACCAAATCACGTGGTTTGCCATAGAATTTTCTGATTGGTTGGTGTGGTGCCTTTTTTTCACCAATAGGAACGTGTTTTTATGCTTGAAAACACTTCCTGCTTGCGGACATTTTTGTGACAGAAGCCCATTTTTACTGTTTCTTCTGCACCAGACACAAAGCAAACGTGACAGCAATGTTCGTGAAAAGCGTGGCGGACATTACTTATAGTAAATCCGATTTTGGACGTGCCGGCGCGTCCGTCGACTCAGGAGGTGGGGCTTGGGGATGGGCTAGCAGCTAGCTACACACGAACATCCACAGATTCCCATTTCAGTTTGTTGTCCTCGCGTATCAGACAGACTCGGTCCGGACTCGTTCAGTCTCATTAATCCACAACAGTCAGTTTAGATGCACAGAACAGAACGGGACCGAACCGCCGGCAAAATCCTGGTCCAGCTCGCCCCACTGCAGGTATAAATCTGCTTGTTTCTTAAGGAGTGTCGTGGGGGTGGGCTCTGCAGTGATTGGCTCTGGTGCGCACGTGGCTATTATCACTCTGGGCTAGGGCTAACAATGCTCGCGGAATCAGTAAAGCATTTATTAAATAATTTGTTATCCGAGGTTGCACACCCTTCAACCACGCAGCAGCCATGTTGAAAATCTCAGGTCAGTCTGATCTGCAGAGATATTTGAGGCACACACACACACACACACACACACACACACTGACAGAGATTTCTTGCTTTTATAGAGAGGTAATTGGACTAAATATTTACAGAAAAACACATTCCTGACTAACAGACTGGCTTTATATACAGATATTGATCTTGACACTAGCTGTCACCAGTAGTCACCAGAGTACAGTAGCAGTTTTCACAGTATGGTTAGCCACAGGCCAAAACCAGTGTTTTTTGACAGGGATTAGCGAAAGTGACCACTGTCTCCAGATTGTTCTGTTTTCTAGGTGAACCTAGAACCCAGATTAAAAAAAAAACGTTGTGAGGCTGTCTAACACATTTAAAAGAGAATGCGCTCAATTCAAAACAGTTTTTTCAAGCAAGTACAGAGTGAGGTTTATATGATTGTATTAAGGATATTACCACATTGGCTCAGGAACACTTTTACGAACCATCAGTGGTAAACACAGTTTGTTTGAAAATTATGTAATTTTTCTAAGCATTATTATATACCTATTCTTATTCTTATTCTTATTCTTATTCTTATTCTTATTACTAGTAGCAGTAGTTTTTACAGTGTTTTTATCTCACCACATCACCTGCTGTTTTGGAATTGGGTCCGTAATTCCTTTTGGGGTGTAAAAGCCTCTTGAAATAGTTTCAAGGTCACTCAAGCACTTGTATGAAACAAATGAAATATTGTTTTCGAACGAGTGCAGATTAAAATCTTGGTTGGAAGCCAGTACTGTTGCTTTATTATACAAGAAGTATGTCTACTGGATGCCACTGGTGGAGCAGTATTGCCCTGTTAAATGAAACCTGTAGAAAACGAGATATATCATTGTTATTCCAAGCATTCTTCATCTTGTTCAAAACCTGGTGCCTTACCCACAATGCAACGAGCAACTGAGTCACATCACTCGTGGCGGTTTATCAGAATACATGCCGCTTCCTCTGGAGCCACAGAAAAGGCTTTGTACTACTTTTTCACATAAGCAGTAAAATTGATAGTTTCTCTTAAAGCCTGTCTTCTACCAGCACAGCCAGCCTTACACTGTGGGTGAACAAACTGCTGATTTCTGCCTGTTTGTTAGGCAACATGATGATATAGGCTGCGACAGATGGTTTTGATTTATACTGAGATATCTAGCCTATTTGGCGGACAAAGTACCAAAGTACGTTGGTCACGCAGCAGTCCAGCACATCATTTTTGGATCAATGAGACATGCATTGATTTGACAGATACCTGATTCTGCTGAAATCAGACATTCCCATCCTGTAGTTTTGTCTACAACCAGTTGTCCCATTGAATTTCCAGAAAAGGCACCGTATATTGATCAGAATAGAAAAAAAGAACCCAAACTTGGCTTGCTTTCCATTCGACAGCAGTTGAGGAAGCGAGATGATCATTTGCTTACAGTTTTCCTACCAGGATCTTCCCAGCTTGACCGTGGATTCAGACCAACAGCCTTCTGGCCACAAGCCAGTCCTGTTGATAGTTACTAAGATGACAGTCTGAGTTGCAAATGTAGCGTGCTGTCCCTGAGAGAGTCGGCACCTTTGAGTCATCCAGTTTGATTTAGACTGAACAAACGTCATTGATCTTTGTGAGAATATTCGGTGCTAATGGCGGCAGTTTGTGAGTGGATCCAGTGAGAATATGTACAGATGTAGCAGCTGGTCCAGAAAAGGTAGCATGGATTTGTGTTGTTGATACATGAGGTAAAGGGTGACATACCATGATAGTGAGGTGCGAAATCACCACGTATAGATGATGTGGGCTTTTATCCTGTGCAGTAATGATGGGTAGCTCATGTAGTCAGGGTCAGAGTACACAGGACAGGAATAGAGCTGAGTGTATGAGGAGCTGCCACAATGATTTGTTGGTCAGATACACCTCACAGTTCTATCCCAGCATGCAACAAGCCCGTATTTCAGCAGTCCTCTTAGTCTGATGACTGCCATATTCATGTGTCTTGAGTGTGTGTGTGTGTGTGTGTGTGTGTGTGCGCGTATCACTGTCTGTTGAAAGAGGCGCCGTGCGAATGAGAGCTTCCTTTTATATGGACCAACAAGTCTATTACATGAACAGCAGCAGCTTTGTTTACAAGATGGGAGAGCGGCGTAATGAACTGCATTATAAGCCTGTGCCTCAACCACTTCCTAAGCTCCCATTAATTCATTGGTAATTCATGTCATGGCAACACCAGCTGTACATTCACGTGTGTGTGCCAGCATAAACAGAATGGCGTCCTGGCTGTTTTTTTGGAACCACATTGTCGATGTCTCCCCACAGCTGTGGTCACATTGAAGAGCATTGTTCAGGGCTAGGAAAGCATTGGGACAGACAGACACACACACACACACACACACACATCTTCCTCTCCCCTTCTTTCTGCACGAGTCTGGAGGAGACTGTGGTGTTGCCAGCTCACCAGTAGCGGTTGCACAAACCAGTTTTCGACAAAAAATGAGGATCATGGCAGGTGCCCATTCATCAAACTCTCTTCCAACCCCACCCCTTTTTTTCTCCCTCTCCCAACACA
>CAEMYA010000117.1:1878012-1897797 GCA_903131615.1 Diplodus sargus
TTTTTTTCTCCTCCTGCCTCGCTGGAAACTGGTGGGACCACTGGTAGCAGATTTTTTTATTTTCACCATCTGATGTGTTTATGTAGCAGGAGGTAGGAGCTGTTTCCCTTTTGTCGGTCTCTCTCCTCTCCCTGCTGCACATCAGTGTACCAACAGGTAAAGCAGCCCAACAGGATATGCGTTATTTATCAGCTGATGCTGTTTCAGTCGTGTCTGTTTGGGTGATAGTCGCACGCCTTTCCTGTGAGATCAAGGTGGGGATGCTGTTCATGTTTTAAAGGCAGGGCATTATTCCTCCTGTCCGTTTGAATAGTAAGAAGAAGAAATGGGAAAAGCCCTACAGTGTCTTCTTCTTTAAAACAAACATGGCTGCTTTTGTTTTCATCTGGCTGTCACAGTGGACAAATGGGCTGGAATTCACTGCTGTTCACACATGTGCGAAGACAACATGCGTGCGGGCGGGTCGCATCCATGGCCATGCTACTACAATTTGTGCCACATGTCATTGCAGTAGTAAAGCTAGTAGACGTGCTCAGCAGGCGGGCAGGCATCTGGTTTGCCTGACTGCTCTTATCACTGGTAATGATCAAAAAAATGTTGACCTATAGAGGCTCTATCTCAATAATCTTGCACGTGTGGTGATGTCAAAGTTGTGTAAGTGGTGTGGGATTTATTATGAGGGTATTTGACCGCAGGTAGTCGAATCGTGGCATGTTTGGCGCTATCATTAATCATTATCATTCAAGGAGGGTGATTGTGTTGCATGTCAAGCACTGATGAAATGATCCTATTCCGGCCGCCGAGATAAGATTGATTGATTTGTTTGTTTTAGGTGGAGTTGGGACAAATTGGGTTTGAGAGCACAGTGTGCATGTGGCAACATGTTACTCGATATTGAATTTGAAAATATGTTGAAGGAGCCCATCAGCTTGATCTTACACTTGGGTGATTCTAGCCTGTTTTACCAGACTAAAGCCTTAACAGACACCAGAAATGATCAAAGTGTGCCCTCAGTACTGATCATGTCGCATTACAATGCCCCATTATTACACAAATTAATGTATTTAACTAAAACACAGTCCTCTGCTCTTTTGTAAGTTTTTTTTTTTACCCTACTCAGCTCGTATATCCCTCTTTTCAGATAAGGCATTAAGCTTGTCCAGTCCTTGAGCAACGTCTGCCAGAAAAAAGCAGAGGAGAAAAGAACCACATGTTCCAAAACAAAGAGCAAAGTTCACACCAAACCAAATACTAAGAAAAGGCCAGAAAGTGTTGACTCCCCTGTTTGTAGGATTACAGCATCATAGCACTCAGGATTCAGATGGTCCTGCTGGTTGACCTGGGATAATAGCGGAGCAGAGCTCGTGGTGTCGCGGCACGCTGGAATCATACAGCTGCCGACATGTTCAAATGTGGGCTGAAGATCATGGGGAGTGAGTATGATAATCCACTATAATTTGATGTGATAATCTCAGCGCAGTGTCATCGGACGTACAGTAAGTGTTCTCAGGGAATGTGGTTTGCTGTGGTAGAGTTTTTGTAAAAGGCTCCAGGGACGAAGTTTGCTGAGAGGAACAATTCTGCTGGTATCAAGTTGCTTTTTAGATCTGTTGTTGCAGCCATTTTTACATCCAGCGAAGCTTGATATGTAGCATGAAACCATTATTCAGTCAAGGGGTGTGATTTTTTTTCATTCTCAAACTGAGAAATGCTGATAGCAATTTCCAGAGCCCAAAGTGACATCTTTCAAATGTCTTCTTTTGTCAGAGTAACAGTCACTCGGAGGCTCTCAATACACTGTCATAAATGACAGAGAAAAGCAGCAAATATTTTTATAGAAAAAACTGGTACGAGCAAATAATTGACATCTTTGCTTGGTGAATGACTGAATCAATAAGTTGATTATTCGAAATGGTTGGTGATAACATTTCTTTTGATTGAGTAATCGATTTATTGACTTATTGCTAAAGCTCTAATTCAGTCCAGTTTTATCTCAGTCCCTCAAACATTTGGTCAAAATAGATTGACAGACAACACACTTACAATACATTCATTATTTTCTTAAAATATTCCCTTGTTCAAGTGAGCCTAATACTTTTTAAAGGAGCATTTTCATAAGATATTTGAAGAATATGAAATGAAAATCATCTTTTAACACGTCCCTTTTGCCTCATTATACAAAGAGCTGAAATCATTCTGCAGATTTCAAAAGAGCTTTGTAAGGATGCTTTTGGTCAAAGCTGTCACGAAATAATTTCAGATGTCAATATACATTTTGTGTTTGTTTATTTGAATGTGGTCATTGTGAATTTCCACAGTACACAGCACTTGTTGGAGTGAGGTTTGAAAGAAGGAGAGTAGGTAGGCCAGATAGAGGCCTGACATGGAAAATCTAGAGTCTTATTTTAGGCCTGTCACCCACTCTAAAGAAATCTTTGTAAATGTGTTGTTTACTCAGGGTCCTTTTATTGATTTTCCCCAAAGTCCTCTGGCCACCAGATGTGTCTGACTTGAACCAGTTTCAGCAGGTTTTTCACTCATTTCTGATGTTAAAGCTGATGAGGCTGAAGTCATAGGTCGCTGTGTGTAGATTTCACTTTGCTAAGCATTCGAGTCCAGTGGCAGTGATATGAAAAACCCAGCACAGGCAAACAGCCTCTTCTTATTAGACATTAGAGCAGGGATATAAGCCGGTCAGAGCACGTGTCACAGGATATACAGGTCCTCGCTGCCTCTCACAGTAACACGTATCTGATGGCGCTGGGTCTGCCAATAATAATACTCCTGACTCATTTTTCATTTTGAAGCTGCTCAGGGGTTATCATCAGTGTGCTGATCTAGTTCTGCCTGCATGTTGGGTAAATCATTTGAAATATGCCATTTCTGCTCAGTGAAACATCCGTGTTCTGTAGATAGTTTTTCAGATGGTTCTGAAATATCTCGTTTGATCACGTCAACCAGACGGTCACTCTCAGAGGAGACCAACGACATGCTGCCACAGATCCGCTGTCTCGCTTCCTCTCGCTTCCTTTGAGGTTCTGATCACGTGGGATCCCAATGCAATTGATACACCTCATTTGACAGTCAACCGGCGTTACGCTACATTTTACATTGTGTGGCCCCTGGTCACATTTGAGAGGAAATGTGCTGATGTGGCTTACACCACAAAGGCAGTTTGCTGTAGATGAGGTGGTGCAGTACCTCAGTTGCACATGAGCCTTTAGATCTCACACTGTCTCCTGATTGCACGCCATACACTCACTTTAGCTGTGTTTTTAATTTGTATTGCATCCATAATAGAAGCCGACAGAGACTTTTTCTTTTTAGAGCAGATACCAGTGCCGATATTAAGGAGTAAAACATTGTGATATTATTGTAACAGCCAGTATATGGGCTTTTTGCAATGATTCCTAACATGTTATTATCAAACTTGTCTGCCAAAAATGTGTAACAGGATATTACACAGTGTACTGTCTAAATGACAACAGTGCACTGAAACAGTAAAGTTCAGTGGGAAAGTATGAATCACCCCAGGCCACTTCCGTCTGCAGTATTATCTCTAAAAAATGTTTTCATATCAGTGCACAATGGGCAACATGTAAGCCGATATGGATGTATCTGTGATAGGCCAACATATCGGCCAGGCTCTAATCTATAGTTTTTAATGATTTCTTGATATTGTCATTGTATATTGATGTTTTAAATGCCATGTGAGCTAGTTAAAACGAAAAGCTTTCAAGTTGAACCGCCGGTAGCATAGTACACCGACTATAGTCATTACATAATATTGCTGAGCAATTTTTGACTGTGTGCATTTGTTTATGGTCGTGTGTTTATTTGTGTTGTGGCCAAACGGCTGTCTGGTTGTTTATGTGAAGGAGGTTGACGTTGCCCTCCCAGATTGGCCCTCAGCAGTGTTGTATGACTGAAGCCAGCCCATCTGTTATTGCAGGCACTGAGCTGTAATCGTGCCTGTTTTAGGCCTCAGTCTATCTATAAACTATGATTTTTTTTCCCCCCAATCATTATGATTACAACATCTAAAACCAGCTGACTGTATCCAGTTCAAATAAGTCATTTTGCACACTCCTATTTGACATTTGGACACTGATAATAGTAAAAAGTGTTACTTAATACCTCCTTTAAGAAAACTGTTGATTATTATTGGTAATGGTCATTGTTGTCTTCATTGCAGCATCTTGGTTATCGCAGAGATTTTAGGTTCAGCTTTTCCTGAGCTCCTGTCAGTGAACGCGTAAACAATCCGAACAAATTTCGCCATCGAGTCCATCGGCTCAGTCGTGGAGTTTGGCCTGCTGGTCCCCGCAGATAACATTACACACAAGAACACAAGATATGGAAATGCGTAAGTAAACACTGAAGTGTAAATACGAAAAGTGCAGTTGGAGTACACACTGTTCAGACCATACATGTGTTTTTTTCAGTGTGGAGAAAGTGAGTGCTTTTCAGATGCCTCCTATAGCTGTGCTTCTAAAACTTATTTAAAAAACACATTGAGAGGTTTTGATCGGTATAACTTGCGTGTTCTTTCCGTGATAGTTGCTGGGTTGTGATTTTCAAAGCTAGTGAGGCTCGCTTTACTTCACACATTAGCGGTCCCAAATTTCAGTAAGAGGTAATAGCTTTGTCAGTATGTAGTAATCCTTCACTTCTGATTTGGGATTCACTCTTATTTTCTGGCAGCGGCCATCTGTCATCACCAAAAAGTCTTGTGCATTGGGATTTGAGAAGATGAGGGTGTTTTTACTGAATATTGGTGCCAAGTGCAGCTTGAAGTGTGTATTCACACTATTCACCTGATGAAAAAGCCAACAGTAAGAAATGGTGGGAGCTTGTTGTGTAGGTGGAGTCATCTCCTGAATCCCCCTATTGCCGCGTCTCCTTGTCAGTACCAGTCTTGGTCTATTTAATAATGATAAGATATCAGCGTGCTAGGCTTGATTTCTCTCTGGAACAGCACAATGTGGGGGCAGTTGGGTGGGAGGCGGTGGGTAGGAGAACAGTTTTAAATGTAGGTGGTAGGTCGAGTTTTTTTTTTTCCTGTGTGTCTACAAAACAGTTCCTCGAACCAGAACACTAGATTGTAGGCCTGCTCTATCGCAATATTTGTAATAAGTAATGTTCTTTTTCCTCCCCAGGTTTCACTGTGGAGCAATTTAGGTCAGTTTGAGAGATTAATCGTGATTGTAGTGTCAGTTATTAAAACATCTACTTGGCATTTTTTACATCCTTTCTCACCCAGAATGCTGCAAGCTGCGTCAAAGCCATCCACTGTCTGTGACAGCTCCTCTGTTTGCATGCTGAAATGTCAGATCATTGGCTGGGACATTATTTCAATACATAAAAGAGGCTAAGCTGTCACTTTTGACAGAAAATTGAGTGTAAGCAGCCGGCTCTCCCTCATTTGATCCCTACATCCCATATGTTTTCACGCTTAACCAGATGCCCTTTAATACCAAAATGACATTGTAATCTCGATAAGCGTGCTAGTGTAATCTCAGAGCACAGACATCTGTCTGCCCTATTATTATTATTTTTTTTACCAAAAAGCTCACTGTTCTATCAAGGCTTTATGCTAAAAACATACTGGGTGAAAGTTACCAGATAAATGGAAGGTATTTGGTGAGTTTAAGCCTATATTTGCACAAATGTAGATAGACTTTAGAACAATGTTTACATGTGGAAAGTTTTCTGTCTACGCCAGCATTTATAGATCATTGACTAAATGTCTGCTGTCCAAAGAAAATGCTCCAGTCTCTTCTTTGCCCTTCCACTTTAGATTAATGTTGGCTGTAAACATGCAAATGATGGATTAACACCACCATCTGCTAAGGAATGTGGTCAGATGTATGAGTTTGTTTGACAAACATGGCACTTGATTTCAGGGTAAGCACTGCCCTTTGACTATATGTACACATACAGCATAGGTTAGAATCACATCATGCAAGTACTGATTTGTCTTACTGCTTCTTTTTACTGTACAAGCAAAAAAAATTACCATTTGATTGAGGGTCATAAATTATTCCGACATTCATGGTAACTCCCGGGCTGTTGTCATCTTAATGTTGCTGGAAAGTGGACGTTGGTTTTTATGTTTGGAAAAGTTATCACAATCATATGAGGCCTCCCTCTGTATTACTATTCCTGTGGGGTGTTAATACACAGCAGGACCTGTCGGTGTGAGTCTGTCTGCGCATTGGCCTTGTTAAACATTACTAAAAGAAGCATTTCACTGCTGGAAAGATGGCCCTTGCATAAAACTGGGCTTTCAGAGAAAAAGGCCTGTGGCATTCCCTTTTGCTTAAAAGGTAGAAAACCTACAACAGTCAGAATGCACTGGGCTACTAAAGAGGCTGATGGCTGACGCACTGCAAGTTAGGCGGTGCTTGTGTTACGCTCGTCATCCATTTTTATACAGGAAACAGTATGGCGGCAAGCCTAGTAACAAACAATATGGTATTACACTGAAAAAGAATTCTAAAAAAATATTTCTGAAAACATTTCCCAGTTTTACAGTTTGATCTGAATTCTTTCAGCCTCTGTTTTTACTATAGTGGAACAATACTGTGGCCACTCACGGTTCACAATCTTTCTCTGTTGCAAGTAAATAGTCCATTACAATGTTTCTAAATGCATTTGAAATCAGAACTAGGTAGTGTAGCAAAAAAATCTTGGTAAAATATTTATCAGCACTGCCAAATTTGACACTTTGATATGAGATTGGAGGTCTGACTCTGCGCTTTGTCTCCATGGATGCTTGCATACAAAAAAGCAAGTACAATCTGCATCTGTGCAATGTGTACAACAGACCTAAAATCCGCCAGAAGAAGTGTTTTGTGTCAAGTAAATGCAAAAAACTGAGAAGTTTACCATTATTAATTTGCTTTTACTACAGCAATTGTACTGCTACAAAGCTGAAATTCAGCAGTCTCTGTTTAAGAGAGATTAGCTGTCTTCCAAGCTCCTGTCTGTTTAGGGCCCCACTCCCGAATACCCAGTCTGATTGGTCAGCTCACACACGCCTGAGCCACCACTGCTCACTGTGTTTTGTCATTTTTTCAGCCTCCGGGTTTGCTTCACCTTTATTGTGAGTATAGGCATAAATGTGTGACATGGTGCCGTAGTGTTTTCTGTGGGAGAGAGGAGCTCCTGTTGGTGCTGACTGTGGGATCTTTAACTCCCAAGATATTTTACATACACAACAAACTACAATATAAAACACAGAAGGAAAGGGGAGAAAAAAAAACCTTTACAGGTGTCCGTTAAACACTGTTTTAGCAAAGACACAAACACAGGCACACAACCACAGTGTGCGTTCTGTGGGCTGTTATTTGAAGCGGTTGTACATATGGACAAATGTTACACACTGTCCTTCAGTTTTACAAGCCTGCAGTTTTCCTTTTCTGCAACCTCATAAAGATTCTTTTGTTGTCTGATTAGACAGAAATAGCACTGCAGTATCAACAAGGAGTGCTTTAAATGTGTTTTGAATCTTGGATGTGATTGGATGTCTGCTGATGGTCATGCTACTCAGCAATAGTTTATATCTATATTGCTGACTCAAGCTGCCACATAAATGCTGCTTCTCTTCCTTAGTTTTTGTTTCTAGCACCCGGTGGCCTTCATTCAGAAACACTGGAGTCATCAGTCGAGGGTGTGAATGCGTGAGTTATCCTATGCCTGTCCTTGTGACAGACGTTTAACCATTTCATATCTTCTTGAGAATATTTCGGGATTTCAGCTGTGGGTTGTAACATCAACAATGGACACCTGAGATGTGTTATTGGTAAATGGGCACCACTTGAGATGTTTGCTACTTGATGAAGAATGGGAGTTTAAGCTTTTTGTCCAGTAGTCCAAACTCTTGGTAGTAAGACTGGATATGCAGTTTACATGTTTACAACCTTAAGATTACTAGCATAGGTGAGGTTTAAGTAGTTGAGTTTTAGTACATGAAGCCAATAAACTGTCCTGCTAAGGATCTAAGTGTGTGTGTGTGTGTCTGTGTGTGTGTGTGTCTGTGTGTCAGGTCAGGGCTTGATTAGCGCAGCAGGGCATAGCAGTTGTGCCCAGCTGCTCTCTCCAGAAGCATGCCATGATACACAGCAAGGCCTCCAGTGAATGATCCACCAGCAAAGAGAAAAACACTGCACTGAAATTAATGAGACATATGGTGTGTTGCTTTTACAGTCCCTCAGCAGCCACTGACAGACATGTCATCAGACATCACACTGGCCGTGTGGTTTCCTTGTTTAAAAGCATTGGAGTGAATGCAAAAGTCTCTACAAGTAGGCAAAGGATGAGCTGTTACTTATGTTTCGTATTGATTAGGTAAAAGAAGATGCCAGTATTCTAACTGTTCCACCCTTCATTTGTACCTGTAGTATCCTATCATTGCTGTGTTTTTCACTCTTCTCATTGAATTATGTTTTCTTTAACCTCCAGTCACCCCTGATCTGTTCCCGGAAACATCCCTGGTGCCGTCCCTGACTGCAATATCGGCGCGAGCCACTTCCATCCCTCATAAGCCCCGGAGGCGCAGCAGCAGCAGCGGAACTGACAGCGCTGCCAGGCCCCGGCCGTCGCGCTCAGCCCCCAGGCCAGGCCCCAGCAGAGGCAGCATGGAGGTGGGGATGCGCGTGGTGCGTGGCCTGGACTGGAAATGGGGAAACCAGGATGACGGCGAGGGCCACGTGGGTACCGTGGTGGAGATTGGGCGGCAGGGCAGCACCACCACACCAGACAAGACGGTGGTGGTGCAGTGGGACAGCGGGACACGAACCAACTACCGCACAGGCTACCAGGGTTCCTACGACCTGCTGCTTTATGATAATGCTCAAATTGGTAAGCACACATTCTAAAACATCTGGTCAACTAGAGCTAGTTCAACATGAGTGTCATTATGATTATGATACTCAGGTTAGATATGATACCATAACAAAATATATAAAATATATAAGTCCAAAACCAGCTAAATAATTGCACAGATCAGGAAGTATCTTAACAAAGAATAAGTAAACAGCTCTGAAAATGTGACCAAGAATTTAATAATCAAGTTTTTGGTAGCCACGATCAAGATCAAGACACACAAAATGTGTCTTGATCGTACAGGCTACCAAAAACTCTCATTTGTTGTTTCCTCAGAATTATTTTGTGTTTGATATACTTTTTAATTAAATAGATTGATACATTTTAGGGATGCACAGATATTCACCTTGTACTGCAAAATTCTTATCATTGAGGGTTAGGGTTATTAGTCGTACAGCGGGCTAAAAAGACTTTTGAAGCAGTCTTTAAAAAAAGATTATTTTTCATGTGAAAGAAGTTAAGATAACATTTATTTCCAACATTTGTATGATTGAATTTGTGCTCCTAACAGCATGAAGGGCTGCATGACTTCAAAACATATCTTTTTTTAAAATTTATAATAAAGATTTTATTGTTTTCCCGGCACAAAAGGAGGAAATAATAACAACAAAAATTTAAACAAACTGCAACCAAAAAAAAGGTACCTGCATCAGCTGTCAGCCATTTTGTTATTTTAAACATCAGTGTCGTATTGGCCCAGGATTGCACAAAAGCTGCATCCCTTATAAGCTTAATAAGTCACACAAGTATTTCAATTCAATCAATTTGCAGCTGCCCGCATGCCCTCGATCAACCCTAAAATGTGGTCAGCTGTGAATACACTTGCCCTGGCCTGAACAGTCATCATCATTTTTGGTCTCAGAGTTTCACAGAAGTTCACTTTCTACACAAATACATGGGTTTAAACACACACTTTTAAAGAAGTGTAAAAGAAAAAGTGTCCTCATTTGCTTCTCTGTCAGCTGCTGTGGCCACACGTTTTTTTTTTAAAAAGCCTTCTCCACGTGATTATCTTTAATATTTGTTTGCCATCGTGGTGGCTCGCGCAGCTTTCAGAAAGCTCATTTTGAATGAGCGCGTTACAGTAAAGGCTATCTCTCATCGTCAGCCATCCAGCTCTATTTTGGACTTGAATGACACACACATTAACGCAGGACTCATTAGCATTTTGTTCCATTTAAAGCGACATTTTTCTGCCTCAGAAGCTTGCCCTTCAATTAATGGAGCGAATGAATAGAGAAGAGATGAGGAGCTAAGGGGGTGGGGATATTTTTGTCATGCTGTTTGTGCCTCAGTTCTACTCCATCTCATGATATTAGCCTTCGTGATAAGTTACATTGGTAGCGACATGACATGTGCCTTGTATGCTTCAGTGACTTGCATATAGAAGATACGTAGCAGAATAGTATTTGCATCCTGCGTTACCAGACATGACAAGTCCGTCAGAATTTGTTTTTCTTTGCACAAAAATGCAATAGAAAAAAACGTCAGGCATGTCAGGAATTTAACCTCTGCTCACTTTCCTTTTACTACCTGTCCTTCCCCTCCAGGTGTGCGCCACTCCAACATCATCTGCGACAGCTGCAAGAAGCATGGCATCATGGGAATGCGGTGGAAGTGCAAAGTGTGCTTTGACTATGACCTGTGCACCCAGTGTTACATGAACAACAAGCACGACCTGAGCCACGCTTTCGAGCGATACGAGACAGCACACTCCCAGCCGTGAGTACAGCACTGCCACCTGCCCTGCAACAACTGATTGTCTGTTAAATTAATTATGGTGTCGTCCAGCACAATGTCTCTGTTTGACCAGCTTGCTCTGTTCAAATCCTGTTCCGCTCATAGGAAGTGAGACCTTATTAGTGTTGTTTCCTCCAATTAACTTTCATTAGTGTGGTGTGTGTCTGTACAGGCTTACAGGTCCAGGCAGGCTTTTTACAGCAGTATCATCATGTTTGACCCTTTTGTTCAAGTCTGTTTTCTGTGCTTTGCTGAGTTTCTACTGTTAAACTACTATATTGCCTGACTTAGTTACATGGCTAGATATTATGAGGGTTTATTTTCAAAAGACTATTTTCAAAGTTAATGGCCAGCCATATTAACCTACAGTGTAAACATACATGAGTGGGATAACATTGCTGAGAGTTGTTTCTTAGTATGTGAATATCAAAGAAGAGTAGCCTCAGTTTATCCTTAAGCCTTTGTCATGAGCAACGGTTTGAACTCAGGTAGAATTACCATTTTTAATCCTTTCACACCATCAGTAGGGCTACAACTAACAAATATTCTCATGATCTATTCTTCTGCCGATTTCTTTTCACAACTTACTGATTAATTGTTAAGTCAGTATTATGTTAGTGCCCAAAGAGACATCTTCAGTTTGCTTCTTTTGTCCAACCCAGACTCGTCATTTACTACCATGAATGACAAAGAAAAGCAGCAATCTTTACATATAAGAGGCTGGAACCAGCAAATGTTGAAAAAAAGACTAAAATCATTAATCAATTGTCAAAATAGTTGGTAACCAACTGTCTGTTGGCTAATCAATTAATGGATCAGCTCTGACAGCAATACACGCAGGCTTTTCTTAGGTCATTGCTTTATTTTGAAGGGATTGCACAGAGCCGAACAAAGAGGGGAGGGGTTGTCTTCGTTCTATCTGCTTTTTGTTCTGCATTTTCCTTTTTGAAATTTTCACCCAATAGCCCTTGTTCTCTGTGGTTGAATTAGGTTTCATTGTATTTCTGTCGGTCAAAGTCCATTCTAGCAAACAGAGAAATGAGAGTAAGGCTGTTCTACTAGCTATAGCTTGAGATTGTTGAAATACGTCGTAAACAATGTTTTTATAAAACAAAAGCGGTTCTGGAAATCTGTACCACATTTGTGCCGTGATGGTTTCTGCATATTGAGTCAGCTCAGGCAAACCAAACTTGTCCTCACTGTGGGTTAACATAGTTTAGTTTACTTAGCTGATTCCAAGTTTCCTATGTATCCATATTTACTGGAGTGAGTTCTCCCTTCAGAATCCACTCTTCTGCATCAGTTCACAGTAAAGCTCCAAAGCGCCTCAGGCACTGTCTGAATGTCAGCTGGATGGCCTGTTCTCATTTTAACGAGGTGATATGTATGACCCAGATTTCTTCTATAGTTTAGCCTGGTCCAGGTCCAACACTGTTCCAGTCATTTTCCATTTACGAATGGTGTGGACGGGTGAGATTCCTGACTTGTTACGCTTAGCTTCGATTTGATCACATCTTCAGGTTAAGGTTAGATAAGACAAGGTTCAAGAGTTCAGTTCTGATTGGTTGAGTTTTACAGCAGCGGAACAAAGTTATTATTATTAGTACGTACCGAGCTCCAAATGTTGACCTGGTCATATCTCTGCTGCTTTCATTTTTTACTTCCTGTTATCCTTTTCTGTGATAGCTTTCTAACTAGACTTAAGTCTGTTTTTAGATTTAGTTTGAGTACTCCTTGATAATGGACCATTGGTTTGGGTGGATGGTTTGGATTAGAATGGACCTGCATACCATTCACAGATTCAGAACACAGACCACAGATCTGGGCTTTCAGTGAAACTTGGCCTCTGCCAGTGAGTCAAAATAGTGAAGTTATCATTTAGTCTTCTGACAGTAACTGGAATCTCATTTTGTTTCCCACCTCAGTTTCTCTTCTGAGGTATTGATTTGTCATTGAGGCATAATGTTGCTTGGCTCAGCAGTGTCCTTCATTAAGGTGTTTGTGTGACCCTCGACACAGGTCTGCCTCCCATCTGTGCACGTTGAACAAATACGCGTCTGTGTATAGTATAACAATGTCTAATCATTTTGAAAATAGTACACGGTTTCTGTTTTAGCATATCTAAAATGATGTTATCAAATGTATGAACTTAAAAATGAGATGAGATGTGATCCTTGTTGACATTGTCAGAAATATGCACTGTGAAATACAGTAACGTGCCTTTGTGGATAAATGCGTCAAATATTGCTATGAGACTATGAGCATCCACAACTTTAATCTGAGTTTATTTAAAGGTTGTTTGTGACACCAGGATCTGCGTGAGCCGAGGCTAAACCTGGAAAACTAAAAATAAGTCAGAAGAAAGACTTTGGGCTGAGACACTTTGGTATTTAAAAGTGTAATAGTCATTCCTACAGTAAGAATATGCTGTTGTTCAATAATCTTATAGTGGAGGATTTTTTTAAATATTTTTAAATGTGTGACATTGGGTTCACATTTTGAATTAAAGGTAAAATGTGGATTAAAAACAACTGAATCCCTATGAATGTTTCATATAAATAAAAACATCTATTTTTATATAAAACTCAGTGTTTCCCATACATTGATGAGACTGTGGCGGCCCGCCATAGTCTAAATATGGAATGTGAAAAAATATTTCTGCCTTTCCAACGCATACTGACGTTTCAGTCAGTCTCTTTTGTTTGCATAACTTATAATGATTTCAGTACTGCTAAAGTATTAGTGAAACACACACACACACACACACACACACACACACACGGTGGGTCTGTGTGCAGCTCCGAAGCAGCCATGAATTAGTTACAAAATGACGAAAATGTTGCATATGACTGACTATTACGGTGAGCTGAAGAGTATCAGAAACATCTAGTTTGTTATTGTATATTCACAAACAATCTGATTTCATGTAAAACCGCTGGCATAAATAAATCCAGTGTTAGAGAAAATAAAATTTTTTTACCGTCTTCTTCCACCGCAGTCCTTGACGTTAACTAGCATGTTGGATATTTAGCTTGATAATTAGCTAGAGGATTAAAATGGCCACTGAGATAACTCCTCTCTAGAAGCAAATAATAAAAATAGTATTTCTATACAATAGTAGACGAATCTTCATTCCAAGCCAATGCAGGGGAGTTCATGATGGCTGTGTGAGAGCATTATAACTTCCCGGAGCACCATAGTCTAAGAACATACTGTGGGAAACACTGAAACTCATGAGATTAAAAATGAAAAACAACTGTAGGACACCTTGACACTCACTCAAAGGTGTCACGTTGTGTTGAAAAGAGGTGGGGACAATTAGGGCTTAGATGAAGAGGAATATTTTCAAACATATTTGTTTTTAGGCAATGTAATGTGGGGATCAGTTTGAGGTCAGAGTAGATGATTATGGCAGGAAAAAAACGGGCGCAGCCAAGGCTGCTACAGGGATGTGGGACGACCACAGCCACCCCAATGTAAATGATGCCTATGGGAGCAGCTGTTCCTCAGGAGTAGGTTCCTCATGTAGCAGGTCGTCAGCTAATCTTTGGATTGGTGGTTTGAGGTTTGATCCCCAGCTCCTCCATATGTTGAATTGTCCTTGCGTAAGACACTGAACCCTCCTGGGCCAGCCCAGTGTGAATGGGCAAATAAGAGACCAATGGTTGCGCACTTTGTCTCCTAAGGTAGAAAAAGACTGCATAAGTGAAGCCCATTTACTTCATAAATGGATGACTATAGCCTTTCAAAATGCTGGCATCTCTGTAATTAGTTTCACTACTCTGAATGATATTCAGAAAATGGAGCTCCATTCAAGGCTTTGGTCGGCAACACTTCTGAATGGATCAGCGTCACTGATAACACGCTGGGCCTATCTCTATTATGCCTCTTAGGGAGATTATTTTAATGGAGTCTGAAACATGAATGGTATATTAATGTTCATAAGTGGCATGAAACACTTGAGACTCTGCTGAAGGCTGTGTGAATGAAATCTTCATCACCAGTCCAACTTAGGTATAGAGTATTTATACAGAGGCCTGGAAGTTGGTTTCATGATCATTATCGAGTACCATTGTGTACAAGTGTACTAGGTGTATATTTGGTTAATGACGGCAGTGTTATGAACCCATTTAGACGAACTTTGCTCCACTATGTTTTCCAATCATTCCTTTGATTTCCTAACCCATGTCCTATTTATAATTATACACCCGCTAAAGTTCCAGCTGTTGGGAAACATATTTTGCACAAGTATTAAATATCAGAGAACAGATTTGTTTTTGGAATTTTACACTGTGGTGTTAAATTAGGTTTAAATTTAACTGACAGGTTTAACCTTTCTTGTAGCTGTAGACTGTGGATGAAATGAACTACAAACTACTCTTAACTACAAATATTAGATACGTTTTGTGATTATTCTTTGTCTTTTTTTTTTTAACTATGTCCAAGTTTTCAAACAAACAGTTTTTTTTTAATTACTAACCTTCGATCTGTTTGTTTGCACATTGGATCAAATATTTTTGTTTTTGTTTTACATCAGAATGTTATAATTAATCCTCTCTATTTGCATTAGCTGTCACTTCATGGTGAGTGTTGAGCTTGCCTGGTCGTGATAAAGAAACAAGAGAGTGTCTGCAGATAATATGCTGTATATCTAAATCAAAAAAGAGATTCTGATCAATCTATTTCACAGTTTGCTGCTACTCTTATAAACATTATATTTTCTGGAGAGATGACAACATTCAGTCTTTGCCTGCTCTCTTAATCCATTTATCAAAGCCGTCTTTACATAATCTCGGTGAAAATGGATCACGATTGTTTCTCAGCAGTGGGACGGAGTGTACATCAGGGAGAACATCACATGAAAGTCGCTTCTTTTCTCATCAGATGAATGAAATAGAGGAGCACTCTAAACTGTGTGCTGCCAAACACACAGTGCTTCTTTATTTCCAGACAACACTGACCCATATTTCACTGACAGCATTTCAAAAGACTAATTTATTATCTGGCAGTCATGGGACACACTTGATATTTGCCTGGAAAAGGCAGTTTTAGCTTGGTTCAATGCTTGTTGTGCCAGCAGTGACTTATGTAGAAGAAGACTTGGGTCTGGGCTCAGCATAGTTGAGCAGGGCTCTTTTCATGTGGACCAAACATGTGTGAGGGCTTAATGGCATCTCAAGCAGGGTAGATCTATTTGTAGTTTACAGACACTCTTCAGGCACAAACTTTATGAGTGGCCTGAGGGGACAATGGGAAGGTGTCAACACTATAAACTGCTGCAGCGTGCTGACACTCGAGCTGTACCATCATAAACATGGTGTGAGACCTGAGCCGGATGTACTGTACACGAGTGTTCCATTGTAATTACATCAGATTTAACTGGATTAGCATGCTAACATTGTCAGATGTGCGGATTAACTTCTTTACATTTCCATCTTCCTGGAAGACATGTGTTAGAAGGTATCAGATTTGGAGTATATACAAGGTGCAATAATATGAGTGGCTCTTAAGTTGTGTACCAGTGTTTTGACTATTTGATGCTACCATTATTTGACTGTGCGTTCCCTCAACACCTATTATGACATTTTTTGTCACTGTGAATCTTAAAGTTGTGAGCTTGGTTCAGTTATTGTTGCAATATAGACTTACCAGTCCAGATTCTGTTTTTAATAAATATTGGAATTCTACTTTAAAAGTGTTAGTTAAATTAAAATGATAATATATAATATAATGTAATAATACAAAAATATTTATAGTATATTCGTTTTAGAATGAATCTAACTCTATCATATTAGTTTTGTGGAATTCTGCGGTATAATTGTTGCCGAAAAAATAAAAAAATCCAGTGTTTAATGACATGTATTATGAAACGATGTCCTGCATTTGGTTAAGTAAGTTGAATAACGCATTGAGGAGTGCGTGCGTGCCGACAGTGCTCAGGGCAGCATATGCGTGGGCCATATGCTTACGAGGAGAAGGGTGGTATGCAGCTGGTTAATCGGCTCTTCAACACATAAACAACACACATGCGGTCCCTGGGTCAACTCCATGCTTAATCCTTTCTTTGCACATCAAGCTACACTGCCCCACCTGACCTCCTCAATTCTCTACCCTGAAGTCACGTCAGAGGCACATCCAAAACAAACCCCACTGCTGGCCTGCAGAGTTTGTAAAAGATGGATCTAATTAAGCATAGTGTGCTCTAGTCTGGATTTGTGTGTTTCACAGTAGTAAAAGTACCACACGCTCATTACAGTAAGAACTGTAAATGCAAGCAAGGCTGACCTTGTAAACCAGGACCGTCTTACCTTGTGGTGAAAGCTGGGTGCCATCATGCCACCCACAGCTGGCATCATTTCATAATTTCATAGCCTCACTGTGTTCCTGACAGCTAGTATTTTAAAAAAAATATAAATTGTTATCCACTTGTGAATTTGTCTGTGCTTTTGATTCCTGAAAACAATTGGTAATTCTGTGAATTCCACCTCCTTAATTTCAGACAGTAGAGCTAACACTTGGCTGACTTTGACCCGGCCGCCGTGTCTGTGTAGGTGTAGGTCTCCTGTCCTCATCCTGTCTGGGAGCAGGATGACATTTGGCTGACTGGGATTAGAAATCTTGATCCCTTGAAAGAGCTGTTGCCTTTCTCAGAGTAGCTGCATTAAGAAACAACACGTCAACAACACTGAGGTCATGCTTCTCTATCATGGAACAGAGACGTCTGTCAGTTTACATACCTCGCCTTTACTGAATCATTTTGGTTTTAAGAATAGTCTTTTCTCCGAGTGAACTGACTCTCCTGTCATCAGCTGTGCAGTTCACTTCGAAGCGATTCAGACACTCCTTAAAGTCTTAAATGTGCTTTGTGTCATCAGGAAATCGACCCTGCCTGCTACATTCTCTCGATGGCCCCTAATACTAGGAGTTCGGGAAATCTGTACTCCACTATAACCAGCAGTGTTTTGATAAGTGGTATCACAATTGTACAATTTATAGCCTGCCAAAAAAAGGGTTTAAAACAAAGCAATACAAGCAATTTAATGCATGGAAGCAGTGCAAAACAGTGGGTTTGTACCATATGAAACATTCAGTACTACTTTTTATGTACTGCATGTTTTTCTTGCATCCGTTATGGTGTATTTCAACACAGACATTAACACATGTAAGCATTTACGTGCTGTATGAGTTGCCCTAAGGTGGCCTGCTTTCTGATAGCTCCGTCATCCAGGGATTATCTCTGTTGTCACACAGTTCTCAAAACAGACCCAAGCTCAATCCCTTGCTGAGATTTACCGTTAGTTGGCTCCAAGTTGGCTGTTTCCTGCTGCAGATCCCAGGAACCTGAAAAATCTGGCAAATAATGGGGGATAACATCAGCCAAGGCTACCTTTAAGCGAGAAGCTCAGTGCAGGAGACACGTGGGAGCAGCAAAGCCTCTACAGACTCTCTAAGGATGACAGCTCTCACAGGGCTCTTCTACTTTTGATCACGCTGGACTTTTAATGACTTTGAGTCGATCCAGAAAGCTCTTGGGTTTGAATGGAAGCTGGCGTTTGATCTCGTCAAGAAAGTATGGGAATAGGCAGTTCCTTTGCACCAAGATCTGATCAAATCTTTACCATAAGGTAAGGATTGTCTCACCTAAGTACCCGAGAATTTGTAATTGCGGTTGTTGGTCACTGTGTTAGGTTGAAGAGTGTTGACACAGATGCTGGCGTAGGCTTTCTGTGTGTGTTCTTTTAGTTAAACTGGTGGCAATCCTGGAAGCGTATCAGAAAGAGGAGATTGTCGTACAGTGAGTTGTATCCTGCTTGTGGAAGAATTACTCCAGAACAGACAGCTCACTAATGAGATGTGAGTTGATGGAGCAGAAAACAGAGGGTGAGAGTAGAAGTCATCAAGGATGGTTATCATTAAGTTGTGCCTGGTACGCTTTTTAGAGGCTGCCATGCACAGCATACGCACGAGGCCGTACATATACCGGATGAGCTACCAGATAGCTGGCTGCTGATAAAAGGCAGGGGAAGTTCATTTATATTGCACTATTCAGACAAGGCAAAGCAAGGTGCATTACAGGGGTGTAGAATTTCATTGAAAGAAAGAAAGAAAGAAAGAAAGAAAGAAAGAATGCGACGAATAGTTACAAATGAAACTGAAATTATAGATCTTTTTACTGAACAATCGTGGTGAGCGTAAATGTTATAAGCCGTGATTTAAAAAGAGTTTTTCAGTGGACCTCAGGTATTCAGGAAAGTGCTTCAGCTTGCTTGGTTTTGATCCTTGAGACACTCATGTAAACCTGTCCCAAGTGACCTGAGGGCTCTCGATGCATCATCATGTATCAAGTAGTTTAAATAAAAAAGGAAAATAAGATGAAGTTATTGTTTCTCAGATTTCTAGGGCAGAAAATATCTTGAGCGTGTTGTGATACACATGTACTACGAGGTACCATTCAGTCAGTTGTCAGGAGAACACAGTAGACTATTTCTTTGCTACATGAATATGTTAGACTGTAGTCTCGGGCATATTGAGTCTCATCATATTTATTTTATGTATGACAGCTTTTAGTAGCACATGATGAATCTGTTTGTTCTGTCCAACTGTTAATGGACTGTTTGTCCATCTGTTATTGGAGGCTTGCGTGACAGGCAGCATTTTGTTGGATTTGATTTTTAATATGTGTGGGTTGGGCAGCCTATTGTCCATTGGTCATCAAGGATGTTTTACCTCGATTTGTGCATTATAACGCTTGTAAAGATTCACATTAGCATGAATGACAATGTACATCCACAAACATGACAAATACATTTGCATGTATTTGCCTTTTTCATGCATTGCTGGCTTTAATTTAAGAAGTGATGTTTAGTTGGGGTTTTAATGCACACTTAAAAAGTTTTCTATGAAGGATTTCACAGCCACATTGTCTCAGATGGTGCGTCGAGCCGTTTGCTCAGCTGTGTCTTCATGCTCTTATCACAGAGTGAGCTTGGCACCGAGGCAGAACCTCCCGCGGATCATCCTCAAAGGAATCTTCCAGGGGGTTAAAGTGGTTCGTGGACCTGACTGGGACTGGGGTAACCAAGACGGTGAGTGGTGGTGGTGGTGGTGGTGGTGGTGGTGTGTGTGTGTGTGTGTGAGTGTGTGTGTGTGTGTGTG
>CAEMYA010000117.1:1897829-1916932 GCA_903131615.1 Diplodus sargus
TGTGTGTGTGTGTGTGTGTGTGTGGGGGGGGGAAGGTCTGTTCTGTTCCTGATCACTAACTTGCCCCTGCCAACTCAGCAGGCCCCCTACCTTCTTGAGCCATGAAGTTGTACCTCTTCAAAGTGTTTCACCATCCACAACCCATAATAACATTCTAACCTCACGTCTCATTAACCCGCAAAATGTCGTCTTAGTATGTGTCTGCATGCACTTATATTGCCAGTGACTCATCTGAGTCTGTTCCACAGATGTGCCTGTATGTGTGTGTCTCTGCAGCGTCCCTGTTCAGCAACATTCACGTCCCTTTTGTTTTTTCTAGTTCCAGCCCTGTGTGGTGGCACAGAGTGAGAGGCAACTTCACCCAAAATGTAGTTTACGGCTGTTGAGAAAGTAGATGATTGTGTTGTGAATTGCGTTTTAGTGGCTTCCTTGAATGTCTTCAGTTTTATTTCACGTGGCAAAGGACGAGTCCACTCTGCTGTTTTTGAGAAATATGCTCACTTTCACATGATGGTTGAAAATAGCTTGAATAGTAATAGAAAGCACATCTTTCACATCAGCAGACCAAATGAAAGCCCTTGATTGTTCCCTTTAGGGAAAGCAGGAATGTTAATATATCTCTCTGTTTCCTGGTCTGGGGTCATGGTTGTCTCTGAGAATAGCAATGCTCCCTTTTCTGGGCTAGAGCGAATGAGTCAAAATGTCCTTTTGGTGTCTTTGAAATCAACGCCCTGGGGTTTGGTTAAGTCACTCATCAACCTTAAATAGTGTAAGTGCATATGGGATGCTCTGAGCATGCTCAGAAACCCCCAGCCCACCATGTAGTCTTACGGGTCACTGGTTTAGTTGGTGTGGTTCGGCAGTGAGGCAGCCTGATGGAGAGGTCTGAAATCATCTTATGATAAAACATGCGGCCTAATAATGTGGCAGCGGAAATGTTTGTTTGTTGTTCTTTTTTAATTTGATGTTGTTTTTTTTTTATTTAAATCAAGAAGGGGAATTGTGTTTTGTCAGGTGTTTGATTCATTAACACTGTGCTGGTGCCAGAAAACAGAAGTGATTGACTTTGACACTTGTGACCCTGCAGAGAAAATGTTTCTCACACACCTCTGTCTCTGTCATCTCATTTGTTTCATGTGTTCACATTGTGCTTGTCAAATTTTTAACCATGGATGATTGCATGTTTACACTGTTCACCCATTTTTCCCCTGATCAAACTGACCTGAATCGACTTCCTTAAACTAACATCTTCTCTTTCTTTTAACGATTCATCTTTCACTGCCTTTGTCTCTCCCCCTTTCTCCCACACACTGATCCATTATTGTTTTCTTGCGTGTGTGTAGGCGGGGAGGGTAAGGTTGGGAAGGTAGTGGACATTCGCGGCTGGGACACAGAGTCCGGCCGCAGCGTGGCCAGTGTCACCTGGTCTAATGGCACCACCAATGTCTACCGAATGGGACACAAGGGCAAGGTAGACCTCAAATACGTGTCGGACGGCCAGGGAGGCTTCTATTACAAAGACCATCTACCAAAATTAGGTAAGAATCACTGTTTCAAAAGCATGCATGCATTGAAACAGGAATCTAAGTAATTTATTTCTCTGGAATATTTCATTATATCATACTTGTTTGGTGGTACATTTGGTATTTTTAACACATCAGTGATGTAAATATGATTGTCTGCAGAAAATGTAGACATGCTGACTTCAAACCCAAACTATTGGTGGGTTTTTTTCCCCCGCTAATTTGTTGATGCTAACACCCTTCAATCCAGGAGAGCACGCAGAGCTGCAGCGCCAGGAGAGTGCTGACGGCCACTCCTTCCAGCAGGGCGACAAGGTTAAATGTCTCTTGGAGGTGGACATCCTGCGACAGATGCAGGAGGGTCACGGAGGTTGGAACCCCAAAATGGCTGAGGTATTACAGAAAGACAGACCACTCACACAAACATTACAGGAGATAGCTTTACATAACTCCCCGCTGAGTTCCTCTGTAAAGTAAAAAGTACAAAGTGAACTGCCCTAGTTACAATGAACTCTTTATACTTTGCGCTCTTTATGTTGCACATGTGTCTCCTGAACAGAGCATACAGAATATTTATGTGAGTGGCTCAGATGGTCATTGGCGTGCAACAGAGTGAAAGGAAACAGAGCATCCAACTCTCAAATCACAGCTGCTAAAGGGAACATTAAGGTCACAGCCATGCAGAGGGAGACCCAGGGTGAAACAGCCTATTTGTGTTCGCAGTACATTTGCCGGATCGGGACTGTTCATAGAATCACTGACCGAGGAGATGTCAGAGTCCAGTACAGCAACAACATCCGCTGGACTTTCCATCCTGGGGCCCTCACCAAGGTACTGAGTTACTGAGATAAGAGAATCAGTCGGATTACGATGTTTTCAGCTGATTTTAATAGTGCAACACGTTTGTTAACAGTTTGTCTGTCTTTTCTTTCCACTAGGTGAACACTTTTGGAGTCAGCGAGCTAGTAAGAGTATTGGAGGACATGGAGAGTGTGAAGAGACTGCAGGCAGGCCATGGAGAGTGGACTGACAGCATGGCTCCCGTATGCTCATTCAGCCTGATAATATATACTCTGATACTTCGTATTCACACTGTGGCAGAGGAGTCTTCTTTGAGTCACAGGACTTGGATTTGAGAAACTGATAATCCAAACATGAACCTTTAGACTAAGGTCATGATGACTTTGTCGATGAAGTTCGTTGTTGATTTTTATGCCGATGACTCTTCACATTATTTATGTTGCACCTTTCAAAACATAGTTCCAAAGTGTAAAAACAAGGGAGACGGTTTCACGTTGCATTTATTCAGCAATATAATAAGACAAAAGGATCAAATAAAGCGGCAATAAAAAAAATAAATCAAATGCTCACAACAATTAGGCTTTTATATAGACATAGGTTTTCAGGCGAGATTTATAAAAGGTTCCTGATGAAGCATTATCTGGATGTGGACATTATCTGGAAGCGAGACACTTGATAACTTTGTCTCACCTCTGCATTCTGGTACCTTCAGGTTACTCCCTGTCTGTGTCCGTGATGTTAACTGTGTCACTTGCCTAAGTAAACCATTTATTTTGCAGACACCCCTCTGAATTAAGTGACCTACTTCCTGAATATTGGGTGTACATCAGGAACTAATCAAGTTTAGAGCCATTTCCTCAAATGCAGCCTCATTATTTACTTAAATTAGAGAGGCACAGCAGTTGGCCTTGTAAATACCGTGAATAGTTCCTGGTCAATCAGTTTTTCCACACTCTGTTCTTTTATGTGTCAATGTCAACCTTCTGCCTTGCCTTTTTTACCTAGCTGTGTTTTTTGTTTTTTTTACCTAGGTGCTTGGCCAGGTCGGGAAGGTGTTGAAAGTGTATGCGGACGGTGACCTACGGGTGGCGTTCGGTGCCCAGACGTGGACATTTAACCCAGCGTGCCTCTCAGCCCAGCCTGTGGAGGTGGATGCCAACCTCATGACGGCCGAGAATCCCAACGAATCTGGAAGTAAGGCCTCTGCCGGGACGTGGGGGCTTCATCTCTAATGCTGCAGCTCCAGCTTTGCCTCCGTCAAGCACTCGTTCATCCTCCTCCCTGCCCTCATTCCTGCTCTGTCTCTGCTGTGCATGCTTTCACATACAGAATGCAACTGTGGCTTTCATGATCACAGCCATTCCCTGTCAGTGTCTTTTTTTTCCCAGCAGTGTGTGTGCGCCTGGTGTTATTTTTTTGAAATGTTCTTCTCTATAGCATGTCACGATCCTGCATGTTGACAGCGAGAGGCTTTGGCAGCAAAGCCGACATTTATCATGACTAAATCTATTCTGTGCATGTGTTCACCTCTGCGGATGGGACAATGTTTGTGTGTGTGTGTGTGTGTGTGTGTGTGTGTGGCCAAATTTTACTGCATGGAGGGACATTTTGACTCATTCCTAATCTCATCTTTGACAAACCCATTAACCAGTGTGTCTTTGTTTTACCATTTTGGTCCCTTGGAAGGCTTTCCGACACGATTTCAAATGTTTTTTTTTGTTTGTTTTTTACATTAAACCGATTAAACTAAATTAATCCTTTTTGTCTCTCTTTTTGTCCCCCTTCCCCATATACCTATGTATCCGTTCAGGTACTGTCATCTCAGTGCTGGAGAAGCTGCTGTCCCAGTCCACAGAGCAGGACAATCCCAGCCGGTTGGTCATCGAGGCAGCACACGGCAGTGCCAACAAAGTGCGGGAGTTGGTGCAGAAGTATCCTGACAAGGTTAGTGCAGCACTCCTTCTCTTTGCTGCAGTCCACTGCTCGTTCCAAGAGCTCTTCCCACCAGGACACCAAGACTGGGGGGTGGGGAATTTGAGGGCCAGAGAGTCTCAGTGAGCCAGATAAGGCAAGGGACATTTTATACACCAGTCTGTCTGATTCACTGTCCAAATTTTCTCACAACACACCACTCCAATATCCCTCAACTTTTAACTCATGCTGCATTCAGCCATAAAACAGGGCAGAGTGTTTTTTTATTTCCACTCTTTCCATATTAGTTACACACACATAAGAGGCAACAACTTCTGTAATACATATATAGCGTGTAATTGACAGCATTTACACAGATGATGTACAGAGAAAAATGTGGAAATGGCATTGACAGTAAAATGTGTGCCTGGTAATAAATTATGAAACTGCTTCTCGTAATTTCTTTAGCCACTCAGACTGGTAATGTTTAAATTAAAGAAGGTATGATGAAGAGAGCTGAGATGATTAGGGAATAAATAATATATTTCACTGTTTAAGAGAGTAAAACATATCCCGGTAAATTAGGTTCTATTTTATGTCTTACTGTGTATGAAAGTGAGAGTACATTACCCAAAACTGTCACAGTTATGCTAATAAATGACATCAAAAATGACATATATTGCTGTGGAAATAGATGTTCACTGCTGTAATATATGTTTTTACTAATAAGATCGCACACAAACTATTTGAATGAATTAAATGATGCAATTCACAGCAGAAAGAGGTTTTTATGAGGCGTAAAACAGATTTTGGTCGATCTTGGATGGAATCAGTTTTGGACTTTGTTTTCAGTTTTTGGCAGAGGCCTGCAACCGAGCATGCTTTTGAATTTGACTCTTACTGGGAAGGGGATTGTGCAAAAAAGGTCTGTGTATGTGTGTGTGTTTTTTAAGATGTTGTCCACCAACACACACACTATCAGCCATTTGGGCACTGTACTGTCATTGAGGAGAATATAAGAGGTGAGGAGGTCTGATTTATGGATGAACAGAAGAAGCAGCCTGTAATGTTTTCCTTTTCTCATGCCTGGCCTTTTCTGTCCAATTTCATTTCGATCCTATGCAGCTTGCGCAACAGGAAGATTTCGAGTGATCCAAAACCAAAATATTCACTGCAATGATAATTGTTCCAACAAGATAAAAAGAACACAGATTAACCCTCACATCTATAATCTTATGTAATCCAAATTGTACACTGACAAAGTCCAAAATAACACGGTTATTTTTTTGTCATTGTACAACACATTGTTGCATAACAAAAAACAAGTTTGTATTTCTCTCATGCTACCCAAACATGGAACATATACTGTGTGTAGTTATTTATATGCATACACACCCAGGAAATAATTCTGTACTGTGTATTTGAAACTTCCGTCTACAGTAGGTGAATGTAAACAGCAGCAACATGATGGTGATGATAATCTGGTTGGCATCTTCATATTAAAAGTGAAGCACTGAGAAAAACAAGCTTTCATTTGCTGGAGGGAAGCAGTTCAGTTATTAATCTTTTGACCGGCACAATCTTTACAAACTTTAGTCTTTTTTAGTCAGTTCATTATCGTTTTGGAGATTATGATCCCAACTGCATTATTTTGTTGTCCTAGTGGTTGTTACAGATCTGGTGATCTTAAATTATGGTTAAGCAGTTATGGTTGGTTTAGGCTTGATCAAAATAAAGGGGACCTTTGGGCCTTGGCGGAGGTATGCACTCTACTGGCTGCCACTCTAATTTAGCCATGTGTCTGACCACATGTGTGCGTAGGGGATGATGACCACTACTAATTGGGATTATGTATCGAGTGTGTGACGAACGTATCTGTTGTCCATGCTCAGATTATTTCCAGCCAGTCTATCTTCAGCTCTGTTTGTGTCCGCACCATCACCGCCTCTAATGAATCTGCGACCGCGTTTGTGTTCCTGGCAGGTGGATATCAAGAACCAGGGCAAAACTGCGCTGCAGGTCGCTGCTCACCAAGGCCACATGGAGGTGGTGAAGGCCCTGCTGCAGGCCAACGGCTCCATCGAGGTCAAGGATGAAGATGGCGATACTGCATTGCACTACACTGCCTTCGGGTGAGTGCACACACACACGCACACACAGCCCAATTCTTGACTTTTGAACAGGATGCATCTCAGCTCTTTGTGACTCTAGAGAAGTGACTGACAGATGTACAGTAGAGTTCCTGCCGTTCTCCTTCCTTGTAATGTGATAATCCATTCAAAGAAGTGAAGTCCAATAAGCCAGGCACATCTCATCCTCTCAGGATGTTAACACATGGTTGGGAAGTTTGACAAAATCTCTTCAGGAATTGATGCTGGCCTGTAGCAGTGGCACACTGTGCAGACGAGGTAGCAGGCTTTAAAAAAAGGTGGTGATAACTAACTAATGAGTAACTTAACATGCAAACCTTGTGCTTCGTGAAACTCCCAGAAGGCTTTTAGAATAAGCTTTTGTGTTTTTATACACTGGTTTGAATCAACTTAATAAAAAGCACTGCTCAGACAGGTTGAATCACTCAATAGAGCCATATGACAGTGAGGAATAATCTTTGTATTTGTCTTTTCTTTTCTGTTTATGGCGTCTTTCTGTGTAGGAATCAGGCAGAGATCGCACGGCTGCTGTTGAGCAAGGGGGCAAACATCAACCTTCTGAACAACTCGATGTGCACGGCGCTCCACATTGCCGTCAACAAGGGCTTCACCGACGTGGTGCGAGTGCTAACCGAACATTCGGCTGACGTCAATCTCCAGGTGAGAGGACCTGGAGTGTCTAATACTACAGACTGGCCTTTAATTAACACCACTGAAGATTTAGTGTGTTTTTCCCATGTTTTCACACCTCATATGTAATTTAATTGCTTTAAAGGAAAGGTTTGCCATAAAAATGAAAGTCATCATCTACTAACCCCCACGCATGAAAAGTTTTGTAGCCAACAGAATATTTCTGGAGCTGAGCTTCTCTTACAGTGTCGGTCATGTCATCAGTAACTCACACATTGCCCTTTCAAGCAGCTGTAAACACAAATTGAAACATTTATGGCATTTGACTGCTTCACTTCAGCCCTCAGCCTCGTTAATGCAATTTAGTGTGTGTTTCAGGGTATTTTCCAGACTGTCTAACATGTCTGCAATCAGGCCTGGGATTCATTGACAGCATATTTTTGTATTTCTTTCTGCCTGAGTAGAAGTAGGCTGCTTGATTAAAACATGAAGAAGCAGCTCAGGGTTTATTTTTGTGTGTGTCACATATAATCAAAATTAGATGCAGTATCCATCACACGGGTGATAAAGACCCATAATAAGTGTGCATGGTCTAGATTTCAGGATTTCAAGCAAACAAAATCATGTCAAGGTTACAGGTCGACACCTTTGCATTATTGCATTGATATTATAGCCGTGGTAAGTAATTTATGGATAATAGAAACTCTGTTTGCACTGTGACCCGCTCCATTGGTGCTAGTCAGCCCTTTTTATGACGGTAGCAGGTTGAACATGTAGAGTCTGTGGCGGACCCTGTCATTGTAAGAAATCACTCTGACTGGCTGTTCATCTTAGCAAAACAGTGCAGAGGAAGGAAAACGGGATAGAGAGGTAAAGCCCCTTGAGCCCATTGCTGTAGTATCCATGATTTCATTTATTTTGTGCAGTTTCTCCTTATTTTTCTGCCCTTTTTTGAGTGCAGTTCACAACATTTTATTATATTCATAATTAGAAGTGGATATATGTATGAGAGTGATGTCACAAACGCTCCCTTATCATAACAACATTGGTGTATCCACAGGCTACAGCTACCTGGTGGTGTGGAGAGTTATTTCCTCTCTCACAGGCTCAGAGCGTACCTGTCATGTCTCAACATGCCCAAAGAAATGACTCAAAAACCTGCAAAACTAGTTTAATTCCAAAATGTGCAACAACCACACTCACTGTGCCGCTTTTCTCCCCCAATCAGGATTCATACGGGGACACACCGCTCCATGATGCCATTTCTAAAGATTTCCGCAATATCATTGAGATCCTGGTATTGGTGCCCAACATTGACTTTACTCAGCAGAACCACCGAGGCTTCAACCTGCTGCACCACGCTGCCCTCAAAGGAAACAAACTGTGAGTAGACATCATATGCAAAACCTTTTAAAACTTGGGTGTTTGTGTGGACCAGACATGTTAAAAGCAGTGGAATTAGATATTGAAGCCCAAATTCAAGTTTTCTTGAAGTCGAGAGGGATTAGTGGAAGACTTTTCATGGCCTTCGGGATCATTACTGTCATTTCAAATATGTTTTTACAGTGATAACACAAATCTGGAAGTCACCCATTCTGTGAGCTTGTTAATATGGACAAATAAGATATTTTTCTCTGTGTCCCCCCTTAAATCTAGTATCTAGCTCAGTTGTTCTCAATTCTTGGTAGTTTCTATCTGATGTGAGGAATGGAAATGATGGTTTTCTGTGTGCGTGTGCGTGTGTGTGGTGTGGGGGGGTGGGGGGGTTCAAATGAGAACTCAGAGGTTAACTCTCAACACTATCCATTACAGATAGAGCTCATCTCCCACACAGCTTCTGCTGCTGTCAGCAGGCTGGCAGTCAATATCAGGCAAAAATGCAACATTTACTTTTGCATCCAGTTTTCCTCCACATGGACTTGTCCTCCAGATTCCTCCCGAACTACGTTTAGACTTGTCATTTTTCAGCAATGCAGAGGCCTGGGTTTCATGAGTGGACAGAAATGTAAGAATTCCAAACAAACTGCGCACATTTGAGCAGATGATTTTCCCTAGGGAAGAACTAGTCAGCACGGCTTTCAGGACTTGGCTGTGGGTTGTGTCACAGCGCTTATTGAGAGGGATAAAGAGAACACAGTTTATTTTAATAAAAGATTTTGATATTATTCCTCCCAAAATGGCTCTGCTATATTGTGTACCTCTCAGTGACACCAATAGGCAGCTGGTGAAAGATCAGCTCAGCCATTTCTCTCTACACCGAGGTGCTCGAGGCCAAACATCAAGCCCGCAAGGCTGACACCTGTCACAAAGGCTCCATTGTCTCCTGACTCTGTTGGTTTTAGGCTGGTTGACACTGGAGGTGCTCAATCACAAGCTGACCAGCGCACTCACCAGGCATGGCTGAATGTTCTCACAATGATAAGGTTTCATGCCTCAAACACAACTCTGTATTTTTGGTGTGCCAGTGTCCTCCTCTGTCCATGTTGCATCACACCGGCTCCCACACACCATAAAATAGCCTGGAAAACGTAGAGAGAAAACACCAAAAGTGAACGTTTCTCAGTAGTACTATTTTAAAACGATGTTATTGATTGATTTAAAATCTGAATGTTATGTTTTAGTGCCCGTGACTCAGATCAACCTCTACAGTTTGTCCTAAGTTCAGTTTTTGACGTCTTCGAATATCACATTTGAGTTATTTCTAGAGAAGTCAAGCTCTGCAGCGCAACAGATTAAGGACAATCAAGAAAGTGTCAGTTTTTTCACCTGCATTATAAAATACAGTTGGTTCCATCACAGGTTTGAGTGACGTCTTAGAGTTGATATTTTTCACAGCGCCCCAAGTCTGCCCTGACCATGGTGAGGTTCCTGCTTCTTTGCTCCAGGGCTTTTACGACCTCATATGAACTCTCCTTCCCAAATTATAACCAAAGCATGTAATGGAAAATTGTCCCTGGCTCTTTTTAAAGAGGTGCCACGAAGGAAACAGAGCACGGATGAAAAAAAAACACACCAGCTCCCAACATAAATTTCCTCCCTGAAGCGATGCCACTTCATTCAAGGTTTTACAAAAATTTAATGGATAATGTCTTTGAAAATGTATATTCCAAAAAGGCCGGAACCCTGTTATTGTCATCAGTAATGATTTCCAGGCTGTGAGTAGATCACCATGGATTGGTCCTCTGATTATTTGCCTACAAACTCTCCAGCATCTACTCAGGCCAGTCTGTCAAGTACTAAACCAGTCAGAGAGCATAAGTCAAACCATTATTCTCATCAAGGGAAAGCTTTAAAGTGCTAAACTCAACAAAAATACAAACACTTTCCTAGTAGGAAGAAAATATTCCTTTTATGCACACGCAAGGCTTTTTTTCTCTCCTTTGACAAGATAATCTGTCCTCCTGACAGGTGTGGTTTATCAAGAGGTGTGCTTTGGACTCGTCAAAATTAAAGGCCCCTCTAAAAAGTGCTGTTTTGTCACACAACTCAGTATCCAGCAACTTCACCAAGCGATTAAAAGGGAGCAGACAAACATTTCAAAACCCCCTCACCCCACATTTCCTCATCAAACCAACAACCAGCCCCCTTACTCGCCTTTTGAAATCGTAGTTATAATAGCAGGACAGACGAGTACGTGAGGGCAGTACACACGCTCATGTCGACTGAGTTGGAGAATAAAAAATACAGTCTGCAAGCAATAACTGCAAGCGAGAGAGGAAAAAGGAGGGGAGCAGAGGCCGCGGCAGACAGTCATTTAATAAAATGTCCGATCTGTTCTGGCAAGTGTCATATGTGCAGTGCTGGGAGTTGAGGCCACACTCCCCAGCATTCATTTAGCCTGACATCAGCCGCTGCGCCAGAAGTAGAGACGCAGGATTTACAGTGTTGAGGATTAGCTCGCTCCACCGGTTCATTCATATATCACCAGCAGACCTACACTACAATGATACAGCCCAGGTGTGTTTGTTCTGGCTCTAATACCAATTATAGTATGAAGTTGCACCGTGTGCAGCCAATGGATTGAGGGTACACACATTTATCTCCAATTTAAATGAGATTAATCATTGTGGAGTAAATTCAAAATACATTGTATGTATTTGAGTTTGTGGTTGTAGATTTTCCCGACTCTTCTGCTCTTCGATATTCATCCACCTTTAATTTACACGGAGCAAAGTGTGATTTTTTTTTTCTTTTTTTAGCCGGTTTTGGCGGTCGTGAGGCTCCTCTGAGCAGCTGTGGCCCTCTGTTGTTTTTTTGTGTGACAGAAAGATGAGAATGTTTTGTTTATTAGAGTATTTATTTATTGTGAGGAAATGGAAAAAGAGGGGCAAGAGGCCAAGTTCACAAACAGTCCTGGGAAAGAAATGAAACGGGGCAAGCTGCCAGATTTCTTTCGGAGTTTTCAGCTTGACAGAAGAGGCAAATGGACATGGAGGATGGTTACGGTCTGTGTACTATATTGATTGAAAAGAGGGAATACTTGGCTGAATTTGTTCCATCTTTCCTGTAATCCCACCTCCTCGAAGCTCCTTTGTTTGCGCCTCGCTTTCAACAGATCCCTTTTGTTCCACAGCGGTTTCTTCCATTCCTCCAACTCATCCTCTCCCTATTTAATCCTGTCTTTCTGGAGTAACACTGAGCCTTTTGAGAGTAAAATGTAAACTGTCTGTCACACACCGGATTTCGCAAGTACGTCACACAATTGGTACTCGTCACGGTGCATTTCTCCTGCTTTTATCAAGCTTTGATCAAGAAGCAGGTCACAAACAAGCATGATGCAAACTCCCAAAAATAACCAAACGATGACTTCAGTCTCCAGAGAAGTCGTGACCAGTGTGCCCTCTAGCTGTTGTGCGCGAAGGCATGTTTGTACAAAACCGCCCCAGAACGTCGGCACAGGACTGAATATTCATGAACACACAGAAGTAACGATTATGGAAATAATGTAGAGAGGCGTCGTGGGCACAAAGGTGACACACTCACACAGCTGTGTCTGCCTCAGACCTGCGAGGGTGAGCTCTTAAGCTCACGACGGCGGCCTAGAGAGAACTCTAAAGCAGGAGCGATATTTCCCTCTATCAATACTGTCACCACACACACACACACACACACACACACACACACACACACATACACACACACACACACACACACCCACGGAGCTGCATTGCAGGTGCCAGTGACCTCCAGCACAATGTCTCTTCTTCATTGCTTATAAAACACCCAGAGGAGATCCCGACCATACTGTACTCTCAGCGGTCTGGACCTATGTGATGAATTTAAAATGTATCAGCGATCTGCTGCTAATGAGCCTGTAAACGCTGTAATTTGTTAGTTACTATAATTAAAGCCGCATAAAAACTGTTCTGTTTTACACTGACAGAAAAATGTTGCACTTGCGTCGTTCTCTCAGCAGCACGTTCACAAGATGTTATACAGGACGGACAACACTGTTTAGATTCAAGAGAGTCTGTGATGATGCTGTTGTTAGGTTTTCATGGCTGTTTGTGT
Organism: Diplodus sargus; assembly: GCA_903131615.1. NCBI lineage: Eukaryota > Metazoa > Chordata > Actinopteri > Spariformes > Sparidae > Diplodus > Diplodus sargus. Next base: position 1,910,356 of record CAEMYA010000117.1, read on the forward strand.
TGGAGCGTTTTGAAAAGGTAGAGATAATTATTATTATGATTTTTTTCATTGCGTAATAACTTAAAATGAAAGGCAGATAGAGCATATTCCTCCCCAGTACATATTTTAACCATATTTAAACCTTTTGTCAAACGTTGTGCTGGTTAGTCGAAAAAACAAGTAATGTGCAGACACAGATACATATCATGTACTGTACATAACACAACTGCGTGGCAATTTTAGGGAAATAAGATACAAAAGAGAAAAACCCTAAATACTTTGATTTGCTGCAAGGATAGTTTGAAACCAATTGCTTAATAAATGTGTTGTTTATAATTTCACCATTTGTTAACAGTGAATTAACTCTATATTTACCATTTATTAGTGATGGTTATTATAAAGTCTGACTGACCAAGAGACTTTTTTTTTAATAAATAACAAGGAAGCTTCTAAGGAAACGTATCTTTATAGGGTCAGATCCATTTTTAACATTTTTCCATCTGTCATCTGTGTCCCAGCTAAAAGTTAGCTTAAGTCTGAATGCCTCATGTCCTCTGAGGGGACGCTCTTTTCCCCCTGTTGCATGAACTACTTTTATATCAACAGTGTTTTGTTATATAACAATGGGCTTTTTATATGGCTGGATTGCCTTAGCTTGACTTGTACTTTTAGATGATATCACATCAAATCTTTGTCGTCATTCACAAGGGTGAATAACAAGTGACTGAGATTGACAGCAGCCTCATCTATCAACCTCATTAACGTTAAAAGTGTCCTAACATTCATAGAAAGGTTGGGTGACGCCGTACCCAAGCCTCCGCAGTGGCATGCCGGCTTCCTGGGTGCTCACTAAGGCTGTCGGCTTCAATTTCACACGTCATAAAGCAAGCTCAGCTGCGGAGCAGAGGACGTCTCAGCAGTGCAACCTGGCCTCACACTGCAGCATCGGCCCGCTGCACGAAACACACAAAAAGTTATAATAGTCTCACTTCACCGAATGTGATCTAATCCTTCAGACTGAATTGTTAGCCCTCAGCGTGAAGATAACCCAAGTAAACGGATGACGAAAGAGGATGGGGAACATTTTTGACCTTGAAAGATTTGACGATCTTATGTCCTCGTTTTGGACGTCGAGCTGTCGAGGTGGTGATTGAACTGTTTGTGATATTCTGTCTGTTTTATAGCACACTGGCTGAATACCGAGTGTAGTGGAAAGCTGCAAGGATGATAGGCTTAAAACAGCGACATACACTCTGGGTAGTGGACTATTAAAGGAACATCGGGAGGTCAGTTGGCTGCATTTGGTGAGAAGTGGCTGCCTGTTGTGTCACTGTTTTCTCGTTAGAAAGGCTTGTTAGCAGCTCCACAGCAGCTGCGTCCCCGTCCAAGCTCATGTAAAGAACACTGTGGCGCAGAATCAAATTAGCCTCATATTCTGAGAAGCAGCGGAGCAGCTATAGCAGACTTAACTGTTCCTAATTTAAGCCGTGAGCAGTGTTGTGCTCTCTGCCTAATGGTGTCTTGCGTTGTTTGTCCCGGCGGCAGGGCCACAGAGAAGATCCTGGCCCGGGCACGGCAGCTGGTGGACGTCAAGAAGGAGGATGGCTTCTCCGCGCTGCATCTGGCCTCCCTGAACAACCACCGCGATGTGGCCGAGATCCTCGTCAAGGAGGTGAGCTGAAGATTTTCATGTGTAAAGTGAACACATAATCTTTTAAATACGTTTGATAAAACATTTGAACACTAAATTCTCCTCATCCACAGGGACGCTGCGACATCAACATCCGCAACAACCGCAACCAGACGCCGCTGCAGCTGGCGGTGACGCAGGGCCACACCGAACTGGTGCAGCTGCTGGTGGCCGAGGGCGCCGACGTCAACATGGAGGACGAGGACGGAGACACGGCCATGCACGTGGCCCTCCTCCGCCCGCAGCTGGCCAACGTGATGCTCAGCCCCGCCGTGGGAACCAGCAGCACGGAGGAGAGCGGCGAGGGTTGCTCCTCCACATCGCTGTACTGCAGGGTGAGAGCAGATGGGGAGGCGGCAAAGGAGGTGGCGTGTTGTTGACTAACGGCTAAATAAAGCCCGAACACACAGTTACTAAAGAGACAATCCACACTAAATAGAGAGGACTAAAGGAAGAGTACGTGAAACATTAAAAGAGTAGTAAATATAGCTTGAATGAGGCGTAAATAGACACCACCAGGAAGGTAAACAGACTGACGGCGAGTGAAAAGGATTAATGCAGTCTTAAGGAGGTAAAAACAGACACACAGTTGGGGTAAATAAGGACTTAAGGGATAAGAGCAGGCCTGATATTGAAGCAAGGAGAGAATTGTAAGCAAAATTAGAGTGAAGGAATGTAAACATGTTTGTTTGTAGTCGGGGGGGTTAATCTAGGATAAAGCAGAGGACTTTCTAGGTAAATGACAAGCAGGCAAAGAAAGTCTGACGGAATTCAAGTACAGGTTGATGACCGAGTTAAAGGGCTTTGCGTCATTGTGTAAGCGAGGCAAGAGAGAGGGGTTAACTGAGGAGAAAGTGATCAGACGGGAGTGAACTAACGTGGTGCTAAAGCAGCCGCTGCATCTACAGAGAAAAACATTTTACCGCAATAAAGTCTCAATGTGTCGGATTTGTTTTCTTAGAAATGAAGATTACCTTACCTTGACTTCAGTCTCATACCCTTCTCTCGCTCTAAGAGAAAGTGCTGGCAAGACGTTGAGAACGGTGGAGGAATGAAGAGAGAGAACGTGTTGAATGCTTGAGGAGTGAAGAGGGCCCACTTAGTGTAGAAATATAGATCTGGAGGGAGCTCAAATTGAAATGTCTGTGATTAATTAGGAGTACGGTGTAAACACATCATGTCATCCTTCCCTAGAGGAGGATGTCTTGAACTTGGAAAGGAGCACGCTCCATCAATCCAAAGAATCTAAAAGAAGCCATGTGGTGTATTCATCCTCAGAGGAACTAGATTTACTGACCTCAGGCCTCCCTCGAGTGCGTCCAAATCTTGATGTGATGCTTTGACATTTTGAATTTCACCCATTTTTTTTTTTTTATCTGTGAAACATTTTGTGGTTGGAAGATCCTGTGTATTTCCACTGCAGTCAACAACGAATACCTACAGCAATGTTTATATTATTATAAACAAAGGGTATTGCTGCTGCTAACAGACATTTAATTGAATGAAACGTGGAGGATGCATATGATTATTTGCTGGGGTTCAGTAACATCAAATCAACTTTTCATTTATTTTTTGGGCCCTAAACACGACACCGACGTATCATCGTCTATAAAGTTGTTATGGTGAACGTGTTGGCAAGCGATATTAACGACCTTCTGTCTGTCTGCTGTTGTTTACAGTTTTCTAGAGCGCTTTCACTGAAAACCGCTTCCTGCTGTGGCTAGAAACAATGCTGGGAGAGCAGTGAGAGCGAATCAAAACTGTGAAGTTGCAGCATGGTAGAGAAACAATGAGCTGAAATTGACTTTGAAACTGAGTGAAGCTAATTCTCTGTATCACTGTAGGTCACCTCTTTTAAATCGTCACATTATTCTGACATTGTCATATGATATGTTGATTTCATCAAGTAATATCATTGAGGCCGTTGTTTTTTCTGCATTTTGGGGAAGACAGTTGTACAGTTGATATGCTAATCGTTCCTTTTTTACACATCCAGCGGGAACAGATCAACAACAGCGGTCTGGTGACCTGTCAAATGGTCGTCCAACATTCACCCTGTAGCCCAGCTTTGGTCTCCACCATCTCCTGTGAAAAATAGTTGAAAAATATTTGGATCTTTAGCTGCTAAATGCTCCATTGTGTTGGCCAGCTAGTCGCTACAGTCAGCTAAGTCTTTCTCACTGAAAACACAAGCCAAATCGCTCACATTAAACATAACAAGCACTCCTATCGATAATAAAAAATATTTAACTTTAAACACCTGCTGAAGGATTTCTTCAGTGGATGTTAACATTGTTGGTATCCACCGGAGGTCAAAGCTCTTAAAAATCACCTTCATGCTTCCCAGAGAGCCCTTTACTCACAAGAACTAGTTAAATATTCCTCACCGAGAGGCCTCGACTCCGCGCTGTGTGCAGCACTTTTTTTTATACGAGCACTTAAACTCCTGTTACATCGGTCGGCGTTGATATCATTGCACCGGCGGAGAACGTCCTTTCCAGTCTACATGACCGCAAACGCTGCAGCTCCACTCAACATCCTGGGCACCTGCCAAACCAGCACACACACAAATACACACAAATACACACACACAGCACGCAGACGCATGAAGGTGGCCTGACTTGAGTGCTCAGTCCTGTTTTGGCCGCTGTCAGCAGATGAGTTATTGGAGGAGTTCTTCAGTGGTGATTAGATTTGAGTTTATGTACCAGCCTCGTTTCGTTTTAATTAGCTTTTGTTGTTCGCGATCACCTGCGTCCTTGACCTAAGTTTTAAATGCATCGTCTCAACCCCCACTCTGCCCACAGCATCCGTTCTCAGCCCCATTATTGTTTTATAATACGAGTAGTGTTTGTTTTAACTCCAACTTCTTCTCCCTCCCCCATTTTTCCCATCCTCTCTTTCTGTCGCCCTCATGTGTGCCCCCAGCTGAACGCTTCAGGTCTCGTGGGGAACACCGAGCTGAGTGTCGGTGCAGCCATCGCTTGTTTTCTAGCGCAGGAAGGTGCTGACATCAACTACGCAAACCACAAGGGCAAGAGTCCCCTGGACCTGGTGGCAGACAGCGGCATGCTGCAGCTTATCAAGAGCTTCTCTGAGAAACACAGGTGAGACCTCTTTAAAAGAGGCGCTAAAATTCATAGCAAAAAAGAAAGAGTTTAAACGAGCTGCATCTGCGCGTTGTTAAAGTTGTTTGTTGTCTGACAGGTTGCAGCGTCTGCAGGCCATCACGTGCGGGCAGGGCCTGAGCAGCGCCAGCCTCCGGCGGGTCCACACGACGCCCAACACCATGACCAACCTGGTTCTTCCCACACCGCCAGGGCCCAGCGAATGCCTCATCTGCTCCGAGCTGGCACTGCTGGTTCTCTTCTGCCCCTGCCAGCACAGTGTGGCCTGTGAAGGTGGGTGGAGGCTCGACATGCGTTTATCAGTTCACGTTTGGTTAAAAACTCTTGTGTTCTGTGTCTCTTCTCTACCGCTTCGCTGACCTTGTCTTTGTGTAAACAGAGTGTGCTCATCGAATGAAGAAATGCATCAAATGCCAAGTCACAATCACCAAGAAAATTAGACAAGGTAAGAAGAAACCTATTATTGATGGAATTGTTTGGGATGTGTTAATAGAACACGGATTTGATGACACATTTTCCAACGAAACATTACAGGTGTTCTTCTCGGAAAATTGTAATAAGCCTTTTCCCCATTTTTTATTTTTATTTTTACATTTTATAGACTAAAAGATTAACCAATGAATCATGAAAATAATGGGCTGACTAATCCATAGTAAAAATTACAAGGAAAATAATTAGAATTTGCAGCGCTAGTTAATTCATGAGTTTCTTTAATGAATTTAAAGTCTCATCTGTGCAGACTTTAGAATATGTCTCTGTATGAGCAGTGATCACTGTTCCTGAGGCGTCTGATTAAAGCACCTCTGTGTCGAGGACAAGCCTCCAATGAAATTGTCAGATATTTTGTATCATGCTGTATTCATGGTCACGGCTGCTTTAGCATTCAGCTTTATTATCTTTCAACCAGTAGCACAACCTCGCAAAGCTTTTATTAACATTGGGAAAATAATAACCTACAGTGACTGTCTGTGGATTCAGGTGTTTATTGCTTTGACATCTGTCATCGTTCTCCCCCCCGCAGACCAAACAGAAGTGGACTGCAGCCCCGGCACCGAGAACTCGGAGCAGCACAACCTGCTGGAGCAGCTGCAGTCTCGCTACCGCCAGATGGAGGAGCGAATCACCTGCCCCATCTGCATCGACAACCACATCAAGCTGGTCTTCCAGTGCGGACACGCCTCCTGCATCGACTGCAGCGCCGCGCTCAAGACCTGCCCCATCTGCCGGCAGACCATCCGCGAGCGGATCCAGCTATTTGTCTGAGCGTCTCTGTCCTCTCTGCTGTTAGCGACCCCAAACAGGATGTCGGAGGGGGGCTGGAGAGAAGCGAGGGTGGAAGGGGGCAGCGGTTACATCTTTGAAGACCCAGAGACGTATATCTGCCTGTCGCGCCCTCCTGCTTCACCCCCCCACACCCAGTGATCGAACACTCACTCAGCCCATAGTTTGCTTTACTATAAGACGCTGTGTTACATTGCTGAGAGTCTACTGTTTGTTACGTTTCGAGTATTTTCCCACCTGAGCAGGAACATAACTTTAATGTTCAGCGTCAGAACTGATGCTCCGCCGAGCTTGACGAGAAGCAGGCGAAGGCGGCGGCGCGAGGTGATGCTTTCCGCTTTGAATAGTCTGATTGGTAATCTGAAAGAAAACGGCCCCCCGCCTCTTCTTTTTCCTCAGCCCCACTCAGCCTCCACCTCCTGTAATCTGTCCTATCTTTGCTGCTTTAAGTGGATGTCTGTTACCCATCATTCTCTCTGGCTGTCTGGCCTCCTCTGTT
>CAEMYA010000117.1:1921322-1966578 GCA_903131615.1 Diplodus sargus
TGTTTTAACATTTGCAATATAACTGAGGTAATAATACAAACTCAGAAACATTTGTTTTTTTCATGTCTGAAAAAACAAGCTGTTTGATGCTATAAAGGTGGCAGGGTCCGCCAAATATAGGCAAAGTAAGACAGTATGAAATTGTGACGTCCTTTAAGGTCAGTTTGTTTGTTTAGTTTATTTGGAATTTGCTTATATGATTTGTTTGGCCATAAAAATATCAGTCCATAACGATCCCCAAACCTACAAAGGGACCTTTAATATATGCTCATGTTTTTTTCTTAAGTTTTATCAATTTGTTGAATCATTTTTATCATCACACACAGAAAATATGATTTACATCCACGTTTTTTTTGTTTTGTTTTTTTGCTTTAGAGGACTAAACGGGGAGCTTGAGGTCACAACAGCTGAAGAGAGGAGAGGAGGAGCAGCCCATCACTCTCAGGGTCCTACAGGGGGCGCACTTGCTCACAGAACTGCTTCCTGCAGAGGCTGCCTTCCCAGTAACCCACTGACTACTTTGTCCTCAGTATTTGCCTGGTACCCTGGTACCTGCATCTACTCCTACACTGTGCATTTAACTCAACACAGCTATTAGAATATTAGGGTTAAGGTGAATAAGGTGACACTTCAGGTTATTAGTGTGTACTGGCTATTGTTGATTAAACTCTAACTTAAGCAGAATGTATTTAAGCAAAAAGAAAAAAAAAGAAGAAAGGTGACACTTTGTATTGAGGGCCACAGATTAGATAACAGGTGGGCCTAATAAGGCCCATGACATTTCTATCAGATGACTATTTGTATCTAAAGGTCGACACATGTTGATTAAATGCTTGTTAACAGTTTATAGACTGCTTAGGAACATTGATAAAGACGTTTGAGTTTCCAATAATTGTTTATTAAAGCATGGCATAACACATTTATTAACTTATGCATTAGCTTGTGTCACTGTTAAATCGCTCCTAAGATATTATTTTGCCTTACAAAGATTCATACATAGCCTACTTTATCATGTATTTATTAGCAGTTACCTACATTTTTTGCAGCGACTGGATCTAAAGCGAGATTAACACTTTGGCTACAACAAAAGTAACAAATCCTTATGGGCCATTATCAGTTAGCCTAATAACTTAATATAAAACCTTACCAAAAGTTTCAGCCAGATTAAGAAGATGTGTTTTATTGAAGGCTAAATGGCTCACAAGTAATGGAATATTTAAAATGTATTTATTTTTCTATTTTTTTGACAATAAGGAATAATAAAAACTCCTTTCTTGCCTAGAGTTAGCCTGAAGTATAAGAACTCTAATGTCTCTGTGAAGCTACAACAAGCAGCTTGTTAGCTTAACTTAACCTGAACTCCCATAACCACAATCTGACACTTTTTAGTTTTTCGTAAATATGTGTTATTAGAAAGTTTAGCGAGTAGCTATATGGATTTTGGGACCTTTTGACAGAGCCGTGCTAGCTTTTCCTCTGTGTTATTCAATTTCTTTCAGCCTAGCATCCCTAATGAAAACCAGGAGGCATTTAGCTTAGCTCAGAATAAAGCTAACATGTGCCTAGCTTGTTCCCCACTTAATTTTTAAACTGTTGGTCTGATGTTATATAACCTTTATAAGATCTAAGATACTCAGTTGTGAGCCATAAAGCAGCTAACATTCTTTAACAGAGCCAGGCTAGCAGTTTCCCTCTGCTCACAGTCTTCCAGCTAAGCTAAGCTAAGCTAACAGACTGTAGCTTCATATTTATTGAACAGATATGAGAGAGGTGAAATCTCATCTGTGTATAAAGTGAACAAGGGCATATTTAGCGCTTCTCATCCTGGAGTGTATGTGGTGAAAAGATGTTTTTCTCCGTGGTCAGAAATTAGCATGTATGTAAAGTATTTCCTTCAGAGGAACACAGCATTATTGTAGCAGTTCTTGTTTATGTTCCTGTAATCTAACAGGAATCCATCGGTTCCAGACTCAACAAGGAAGAGGTGACTTCTCCACGGGATGTTCGACGTTGAAACATTTTTACACATGATCTATTTAAAGTTTTCTCTGGGCAGGTTCATTTAACTGTAAACTGGTGTTAAGTCCGTTGTTCCTGTTTTCTGTCTAAAGATAACGAGGGCGGGATCATTTTGTTTAGAGGTTTTAGGCTACATATCTCACCAACATGATGAAAAAGAGTTTAAAATATTGCTAACAGAACACCAAAACCTGGTCCAGCTGCCTGGGAGGATTGTCAGAGCGAGGTTTGTCTCATTTTCACTTGGCCAACTGTCACTGCGCAACATCTTATCAGTACAGTTGAACTGAAAATCTCCTCCAAAAAAAAAAACTGGTTTTGGGAACAATTGGCTCGAGTCTGCTTATTATCGTTTGCAGCTCTCTTTCCTCTGGCTCAGGGCCTGAATATTTTAACCACTCTGAGTTCTTTCTAAAAGAAACCAAACTTTGACCCACAGCTTCACAGTTAGTACCGAGCTGTCTGAGTTAAAATGGATGTGAATGCTGCCTTTGACTGTGTATATTTGACTCTATCATATTAGCTGGCAGACGGAAGCAGTGGGTCAGTGTCAGTGACTGTCAGCATGAAACCAAGCCGTAGGTTTACAGGAACTTTTTTGGAAGTTCATTCTGTAAGGTTTCTTTTGATTTAAATTTCTTTCTTTTTTTTTTAAACCCAGAAAACACTAAAATCCAACAATGAATCCCACAAACAAGAATTGTCTGTTCAGCCAAAGCCTGATGTATATCACTCCGTGGTGCCACAGAGCTCCATTGTTAACCAGAACCTATTAAAAGCCAACAATGAGCCACAGTGTTGTTGCGCTGGTCGAGGTGTCCCTTTATTACCATGAGCCTGTTCATGTTAAGTCAATCCCACATAGATGGCCCTGCTGCACTTTATATTGTTACTGTCACTGTGTACTAATCCGCACAAGAAAATAGTCCCCAACAAATACATCATTAACACTGCTTGAGTCATGATAGCTAAGAATCATAGCGCCTGGCTGCTTTAAAGAAGTGAATTGGATTACGGTGAATGACAGGTCCCGTTGGTTTGCATGTTATACTCATTGTTGACCAGTCAGTGAACCCTGAGTTTTGAATGTTTTATCACAGCCGAGTGATAAAAAAGCCAACGGTGTGAATCAGAGGTGGGACAGCGGGGGCGTGAGCTCCCATCCAGGAAAGATTTCATCCCCAACACATCACTTTAAACACGACTATGTCATTTCAAGAACTATTCGAAACAGTCAATGATAATGTCAATAATAATGTCACATGATGCAGCTACAATACGTAGGTAGGAATCCAACAATATCTGTTGTCGGTGGCTGCCATTTCTTTACCCGTACCACTCAGTGCAACAAGAACACATTTATAATCGTTACCAGTCTTCATTTTCTGTGCAATGAATTACAGGCCGCTCTTTATTTCAGCTAGTGGTTAGCTGATGTTTGCTGACTAGTGATCGTAACATCAACCAGTGTTTGCAGGTGGAAACACAGTGATGTAGTGTTTGTTAGCAGTCACAGCTGTGCTCATGGGCTGCCCCTCGCAAGTTGGTCTTCATTCAAGTTAAAAAATGTTAAGTAGTTGCCTCCTCTGAAGTTGATATTAAAGCTGCAATATGTAAAACAAATAGGGGGCAGCATATCACCAGAATAACTCCTGAGTGCTGCTAACTGTAGCTACACTTAGCTAGTTAGCTCAGTTAGCCAAGAAGCTAGCGGTCCCGGCTGGGAACTCAGAGCACCAGGGGAGTGTTGGTGTTTACAGTGCTAGCACAGGTGTTTTGGACTGAGATGGGCTAGCTGGTTAGCATGCTAAATTCAGAAGGTATCTCTTCAACACAGTACAGAGAAGTCATAATGTAAAAACTGTTATTTCTTTGCTTTCTGTTGATGATTAAAGTAAGTAAATGTTTTCAGTTTTGCACCTTTTAGTTTTCGGCCCTGTGAAAGAAAAACTACAGCTTTGATTTAAACGTTTGCATGGCTGTAATTCATGTCACACAAAACCCAACTTTTTGTGATTTGTTGTAGTATTGGGTTCATGTTCGGCACGATAAAATGATTTATTTTTCAGTGCAGCAGTTTGAGGTGACTTGTTCTACAGACGACAAACGAAGAATTTGCCTCCTTTTGCACTTTCTGCACATCATGAGCAGAGCAGAGGATACATAAATATTTCAGAGATATCTCTCTGCTGATTCCCGGCTCCAGAGAAAAACCCAACAAAAACCGAGAGAGCATTTACGATTAGAGCAAAACTAATACATTATTAATCTGGTGCATACATGTAAATGTGCTGAATGCTAGAGACGCACTGTGCAAAGCTGCTGGCAGAGTCGTGATCCCCCGAGACTCTGCTGTTTGTCACAAGGTGTGGCACCCAGACTGAGTCCACACTCCCCCAGTTTAACCACTCCAAGCATAAAACAAACATCCACCAAAATGTAATGAAACACTTCCAATCTATGTGTCAAAAAATGTCATAAATTCAGGTGGAATGTTTTCTCTGAGATCTTATCTGATGAAATCATGTCTGTGCCCCCTTTGTCTATGAACTTTATACAGGTTTAGATGTTTTGGTGGAAAATAACATAACACGCCAGGACTTTTCCGTAGCGTAGGGTTTAGTGAATCAACTCCCCTGCAGCCAGAAGAAACCAGCAATTCAAGATGAGGTGGCTTTGTTTACACTGTCACTAAACACCTGTTGTTCCATCAACAGGTTGCGCCGCATCGGTTGCTTTTCATTCCCAATATGAGCAAAAAAAAAATTTTAAAAATCAGCAGGAGTTGACAATTTGCTGATGTGGTTTGTGTTGTGAGGCGGTGTGGTGGTTTGGGTGGAGGGAGATGGTGTCGTAGCCACTGTTTTCGTGAATTCCTCGTGGGGTGCCCGAGTTTCACCTTACAGCAGCTCGACCGAGGGCAGAAGAGCAGAAGTTGATTGTGAAGGATGGCAGAACCACACAAACGGCTTCGAGCCAAACGGCTGGAGAATGATGTGCACTGGTTGTTCACATCAAGATGATGTTTAACTGAACATTTTCAGTCCATCGCTACAACCATGTTATTACTTTGTTGGCTGCGCGGCCTAAAACGAACATATCTGCAGCGTTGCAATGGTTCTGAACATGCAAGTACTTAAATATGGCTTTCACCGAGGCTAGACGCTGAGATTTATGGGAATTTTTAAAGCTTGTTAAAGAGGGATGGCTCTCCTCTCTTAGGTCAGGGTCCTACTTAATGTTTAGCTTTTAATACATCACATCACTTAAAGGCGCACTCAACCAATTTGTTGAATGAGGATCAGTCCATGAAAAACGGCTGTATAATTTCTTCTGTGGCTGGTGATTTCATTAGCGTGAATGAGGCTTTGAGAGCACACGTGAATAACTGAAAATGCTAGAGCGGTATTATTGTTGGCAGTGTTGTCCTCGGAGTAGCAACCACAAACAGCCAACAAGTCAAGACGCGCATTTATACGTTCACTCAGTCTTTAATGGAGATGTAAAGGCAGATAGACGCAGCGCCTGACTGGATCTCCAGTTAACCTTCTCTAGATCTCGTGCCTGATGGCAGACAGAACAGCTCAACGACAGCGAGGCTCGCACGGACACAATCTAAACACTGTTGTGTTGTTACTCTATAGCCAGTCAACACATACTCCGTGTCCCATCAGCCATGAACACCCAAGTGTGACGTTAGATTACATTGATTTGGAAAAACCATGTCCCCCAAAGCAACCTACATTTTGCCTCTATTAGGGATTTAATGCCTTGCTCAGGGGGCACTTGGTCATGTGGACAGGAGGACGCAACCATCAGTCCTGCGGTTAATAGACCGACAGCCGCACCTTCTCTCTCAAGAGAGCAGGGACGGTGTACACTTTACAATAAAGGTACAAATCATAAACTTTACGTTTATGCTTAACTAACGATGGTTAAACGCATTCATTAATACGGGGTGTGTCATGAATTCCTGTTGCTCACCATTAACAAAAACTCTTTGACTTTGTGGGATTTGTCCACATAAAGTCATGCATCAGTTAGGCGTTACTTAACTATCTGCTTCGTGCCCTTATAATGAAGTGTTACCCTGGAGGGATATCATTACTTCATCACATGACTGTCCTTCACATTATTATCAGAGAAACGAGAGGCTCTGCCGCTGACGGATCATGACAGCGTACAGCCGGGAGGGGGGAACAATGTTTGACACGGACAATAGCTGCATGAATGTGCTGCCAAAAGGCGAGCGCTGTTTATGACTTTGAGTTAATCTTAACCTTTCTAGACTTGTGTTCTGTTCCTGCTTTGACTGACTATTGGCAGCCACAGTCAATTCTTTGTCCTCAGCTTAATGATTAATGATCCTTGGGTTAAGGGTGATTTGATTCTTTGTTGTTGTTGAATCCAAATCAGAGCACCGCTGGTAAAAAAAAAAACCCGTAATAAACGTACATTCGTTCAACGATAATAAATGAGTTTTCGTACATTATGAAATGATGAAGCTGTTGTCATACACCGCGAGCAGCATGTTTTTCTCTCCATCCTCCGGGGCTGGCTGCAGGCACCACGTTGCTATGATGGAATTCCCAATGATGCAATATCAGCCAAGATCAGCTCAACACTCTGGGTACGTTGGCATAGTCTAATTTTAGCCTGAGGTGTTTTTGCTTATAATATGCTTGTTTCCAGTAGCGTAACATCATGGTGATAGGCCCCGGTGCAAATATTTTTTTTGTGCCCTCCACCCCCGCCCTAAACACAAGCCTACTGCACACTGCACACACACACACACGCTTGGACACACCAGCACAGCCACTTGAGAGAACTGCTATTGCAGGGGTGGACTGGCCAAACCTGGATTTTTCCAGGTGGGTCGATCAATAATGGGCTGATGGGTATTCGAGCATCTATGAAGAACACATCACACTTTTCTCCCACTTAAACTGCTCTAATGTGACATAAGTCATCCGGGCGGCCATGTTTTCAATGCATAGCCTTCTTCAGCTCCCTGCAGACCAACCCCACCTTTGTTTTGCTGCTTAACACTTCAATAGCTCACCCATGCCACAACTTGCGACCCCACCCGCCTCCTCCTTCTCCTCCATCCTGCCCTCATTGTAGTCAACCTGCTGTCGCCTCAGCCCAGAGTGCCTGAGCTACCGCGGATTTGTTAAGAAGGTGATCATTACATCTCCTATAGGAGAATACAGCCCATATGTAGAGGGACCCACCACAGCAGATGGGTAAAGTGGATGGGAAGCATGGTAATTAAGGACCTGATGACACCCAGATTACATGTGTTGCCCTTTCTTCTGAGATTATCAGACCTAAACGGAAATATGCTGCAGTGATTTAAAGTCCAATCTGTTAAATTGTTTATTAACCATAAGTAACGCCAGATAATGTCTCATCGAGATTTGCTTTGCAGGGACATTTGGTTCACATTCAATTCTTTAGAAATACGACACAGTTTTAGAATACCTTAGGGCAATCGTAAAACAGAAGCTCCTGAAATCTGGAATCCTATTTTATCTCAGTTTAAGATTACATTCAGGTTTTTGGGAACATGTTTCCTAACAGCTTTAAGGAAGAAATCCCATCTTATCGTAGGATTGCAAATTGGCTATTAGACCTACAGCATGGTCATAACTGAAGGATTTGCTAAGTTAGGATAACATGGACTCTGTGATAAAGTGACTATTACTGCAAAAATGGCAGCGCCACTGTTGTTAGGTCAATATGGTGATGATAAGGCAATAAGAGAACAACATGATAAACAAAATAATGTCATTGAAAGACAACTCAAACTATAATTGTTGGAGAAGCTAACACTAATATTAGACTGACGGAAAAGCTAACACTGATACTAGCCTGTTGGAGACGCTAACACTAATATTAATTGAAGTTTGAAGCTAGGCCAACGCAGATGTTAGCCTTTTGTTGAAGCTTACAAAGATGTTAGCCTGTTGGGGAAGCTAACACAGATGATATGAACTTGTTGGAGAAGCTAAGGCAGTTAGCCTGTTAGAAAAAGCTAACACAGACATTAGCTCGTTTGAGAAGCTAACACTGATTTTAGCCTTTTGTAGAAGCTAACACAGATATTAGCCTCCTGGACAAGCTAACACAAATGTTTACCTGTCGAAGAAGCTCAAACCCAGATTCACTGGAGCAAAAATGTAATGCCTGTCTTGTCTTATCTTATCTGTTGTACCAAGCTAACTAGCCAAGTAAGTCTTGTAGCCTACATTCTAGACACAAATAGATGTGGCAGTCATAGGCCTGAATCAAGTTTACACTAGTTGTGGTTAGGATTTCTTCTAGCCTGATGGAAAGGCTAACACTAATGTTAATTGAAGAAGCTAGGCTAACGCAGATGTTAGCCTTTTGTTGAAGCTTGTATATTATGTCTATGTTGAAGCTTACACAAATGTTAGCCTGTTGGGGAAGCTAACACAGATGATGTGAACTTGTTGGAGAAGCTAACAAAGACATTAGCTCGTTTGAGAAGCTAACACTGATGTTAGCCTATTGGAGAAGATAGCACAGGTGTCAGCTTGTTGGAAAAGCTAACACTGATGTTAGCCTTTTGTAGAAGCTAAGACAGTTAGTCTGATGGGGAAGCTAACACTGCCATTAGCCTGTTTGAGAAGCTAACACTGATGTTAACCTGTTGAAGAAGCTTACACTCAGATTCATCGGAGCAAAAATGTAATGCCTGTCTTATCTTATCTGTTGTACCAAGCTAACTAGCCTAAGTAAGCCTTGTAGCCCAGACACGAATAGAAGCGGCAGTCATAGGCCTGAATCAAGTTTACACTAGTTGTGGTTAGGATTTCTTCAATTGAGATAAAACGGAAGGTCTGAGATAAGACACAGCCAAATCTAGAGATTGTTTGTAAAAGGATTTTCTCCTGTCTTTGAAACTTAACCCTTAACACAGGACATTATTCTGTGACGAGGCTCCTCATGCTGACACTTCTTCATGTGGGACCTTAAAAAAAGGTGAACTTTGTTTTCACTGAGCAGTCCAATTCAGGTCAGTTCACTGTTGGTTCAACTTTGTCAGTTTCCTTGTACAAACTGCAGTTGACAAAAGTTGAGCTATGTCTTCTGCTACACCCGGTTTTGCATCATGGTTTGATTTGAACAAAAGAGGTCAGGAAGAGACATGAGCATGACAGAGCAGCCTTGTCTCCTGCAGCTGGTACTGCATCCGCTCAGTCAATGCAAAGTTATTTGCATAGGAAAATACGAGTGAAATCTTTGGGAGTAGGGGAGTTTGAGCGTGAACCTCCACAGGCAGATTCACTTTCAAACTGAATTTCAGCAACACGATGTTCAGTTTTAATCTTTCTGTGTTATCCTGTGTCAAAAGTCTATTAAATGTTGTTTTACAGCTGTTTGGCACTAGTTTGACTTCTATTCTTTGTAGAGAACAACTCCACTTTGGGGAGTTTGATAGTGACGTACAGGCACATCACAGCTAAATAGTCATTGTAAAAACTGAAGCTCGGATAGACATGTGTGTCGCCAGGGCTGCTGTAAATCATCGTGGTTTAGAAAAGGACAGCTCCGGACACGCCATCACTCCCACTAAGAGACGCTGGCTGATTTGCCTTAAATGCAAATATCAACTGAAGACTGGTGTAGTGATGGATGACGCAGCTCAGACAGCAGAGAAACGTTGCCTCAGGCAGAGTAGAGACAGATTTGACTTTCTGTATATCCGACAGGGATATTCAGTGCAGCTGGTGAAAGTATTTTCATAGTCATTTTTCACCCATTGTTAACTAAATTATCTATGCTGTAACTATCTATAACTATATCCTTAATAGGAGGTAGTAAAGATGGGGGACAGTTCATGAAAAAATTGGTATTAAAATTCTAAGTCGCCTGGGTTCTATAATAATAAAAATTATGAATTGTGTAACTGTTAACGTGGTGGACTACACTTCCTGCTAGTTATTCTATTTTCTGACAAAGTCCTGGCCATTCACTTGTTCTACATCACAGACATCACAGAAATCTTCTTGGGACTGAATTTCCCCACTTTTTAGTTTACGTATACTCTAAGTGTAACATCCATAAACTTTGAGCACACAGCTAGTTTACATCTAAGTTTTATTTCGTCCTGTTACTACCCTGAGAATTATATAAAAGTGAACTTTGGAATGGTTCTGTTCTTCAAGCCCACTTTTTGGTTTATGAAAGGAGGCTTTAATGTATTCCTTTGGTGTAAGAGTAGTACATAGGTAGTTTGCATGTAAGTAAACTAGTAATGGACTACCACAATATTGTTTGAGTAAACAAATAGGTACTGGTCATATATTGTTGTATTGCAATCTGGAGGACAAAGTACGAAATGATGATGTGATGGGGGAAGGAGGTCCAGAGGCAGCGGGTGAAGATCTGGTGAGATCGCTGGAAGGACGTGAAATTCTCTCAAGCGTCTTCTCATCGTTCCCTCAACTGCTTCCTTCACTTTTCCATGGGCACAAACAACTGCAACATCATGAATGGCTTTGAGGAAAGACTGTCAAAAAGAGTGCGTTAAACACGTTAGTTCACCTCACCGCGTGGACCCCACCCCTCTCCATAACAATGGGCTTTTTGCCTTGCCATTGACTGTCACTCCTGCATACATGGTCTGTTGTATGTCGTACAAACTGGTTTCGTTTTGAGCATACCTCAGCCTTGGGCCTGCTGACAAGTGCTGGACGAATAAATGGGTTAACTAAGAGCATTCAGACTTGAATCCCTGTTTTTTAAAATGTTATTTCCATGTGTGATGATGGAGATGAAGGATGAACAAGATGTAGCATGTGAGTAAGACAGTAATGAGTGCTTCCAGTCTTTTGAGCTCAGCCAGCGTGTTCTCTGTACTGGACACGGAGATGAAAGTTAACGGAGAGCAAGGGCAACAAACAGGGGGTAAGTTCCCCAAATGTTGGACTGTTCCTTTAAAGTGCGGAGCCTGTCTGAGTGCTGGAGGTAAGCTACACCACCTAGCAACACTGTGGATGTTACACGCTCTCTGTGTAAATAATACATGGATGAAATTACAGCTATGCGAGCAGATATGCACTTCTGATTACTTGAATAAAGAAATGCTGATAATAACAGTGTGAATCTGCCGGGAGAA
The DNA here is from genome assembly GCA_903131615.1 of Diplodus sargus. Classification (NCBI taxonomy): domain Eukaryota; kingdom Metazoa; phylum Chordata; class Actinopteri; order Spariformes; family Sparidae; genus Diplodus; species Diplodus sargus. Next base: position 1,932,490 of record CAEMYA010000117.1, read on the forward strand.
GTTCTGGGTTACATACACACAAACACACGAACACACACACACACTTGTGCACGCACATCTCCCTTTGAAGTGTGTGTGTGTACGTTGGCGTGGTCTCTGTCTGCGGTCCCCCCCCACATGAATAGAGCCGAGCCTTGTGCAGTCGACAGCTGTCTCCTTTGAAAAACCCAAAAACAAAAAAAGCCTTAAATCCAGCGCCCTCCCTCTTTCATGTGTTCATCTGATACGGCTCTTCCTCACCTTACTGTCACTCCATTCAGCTCCCGTGGCCCCTGGGGCTGCAGCCTGTTACCACGCCGAGTTCAACCTCTGGAGCAGCCACGGACTCGCTCGCTGCCTCTGAATGTTTCCGAGAGGGGAAAAAAAAAGAGTGCTTGTAGTGCCACCGCGATGTGTCTTAGCCGCTGCTGATAAAGCTCGTGGGTGCCGAATGTAAACGAATGCAATGATAGTAATATATAGTAGTATGTTATTTTAGTATGATTTAATATGTCAGCATGCAGTGGTGCCTCAGTGCGTCGCCACTCTGTGACTGTGCGCAGCGGCAGAGGAGGAACATCTGCCGCATTGCAGCCATTTTGGCGCATTGTATCTGGTAGTTTGAATGTGGCAATATTGTAATCTTATGATCTATGATCTGTTGAATACAGATATTGCACTTTTTGTCGGGGGAGATGGATTGTAAGATTCCAGTTCGCCATTCGAAGTATTTCTTTACTCCGGGTTTGGGAAAAGTTGGCGTAATTGTTTGAGAACATTCAAAAGTCTTCAGACACAGGTGTTAAACATCACACGGCTCCGGCAGATAGTTTCTCAGAGAGCTGTGACAGACTCTGGAAAGAATTTATGGAAAATATGGTGTTTTCAGTTAAACAGCATTCAACCCTTGTCTGGTACCTGGTGAGCGAGGCTGGATTAATATTCCTGCTGGTTCACTCGGGGTTCGACAGCGGGCCAGCAGCAGATTACAGCCTGTAGCCTCCAAATGTGCACCCGAAATAAGGTTAGGGTTATCTAACATTTACACAGCTTCCAAGTCAGTTTGATGGCACAGTGTGTTGTAACGGGATGACTCTCTTCCTCTTCCCCCCCAATTTCTACATAATGTTGCTTTAAGACATAGTCATATATGTGTCATGTATTATGGTCTAAATGAAGCTTGTAGGCGCATATACAACATCTGACCTCAGTTCCGATCATATGACAGCGCTTTATCCTCTATCCGCTTCCGGTGTAGCCAGGGAATATCCCATGACGAAAAACAGGTTCCAGGGCCAAGACTTCCTGTTTCATAGCCGTCAGTCTGATTTGCAGCTTAAGTAATGAGAGCCAGCATTTTGGCTGTTCTCTTTCAACAGGTATCTGCATGTGAGAGCAGATAGATTAAAAAGCAACTTATTTTGCGCTCCAAACAAACTGTTTGCTGCATACAACCAACGTGTATAAATCAACTCTCTAGAACAGAGACAGTCAACTCAGCGTCTAATAAAGTGACAATATACAGGTTTTCGGGCGACCTCATGATCATGGGTACATGGCTCGATGTAATTCTTAAATAACTTGATATTTTTCTCTTTGATTTGAGAGCGTTTACTCTTAAATATCGAGGCTTCTGTTCATTCGGGTCAGTCACAAGTTTTTTTTATTTTTATTCTAAGACATCTACTGATGGATGTGAGGGCGAAGCAGCCGGCAGAAAAAAAGAAAAGAAAAAAGGGTTTTTATTTTGGCTCGGGCTGCAAAGTTACACCAAAGCCTCCTCCTCGCCATGCCTCCCATACACCTCATGCCCTCTGAGGAAAAAAACAAAGCCATAGATGAAAGCTAAAAATAGTGTATTCGGAAGAAGGATGGGGAGTCTTGGTGGTATGTGTGATAACCCAGGTGGTCGGCCCGCCTCGTGTCTGACTGCCTCCCATTCACTGAGGGCAATTAGAAAATCTTCAGGGCACGATCTGCTTGGCTCTTTGTGTGTGTGTGTGTTGTGTGTGTGAGTGTGTGTGTGTGTGTGTGTGTACCAGCATGCCGTTGAGTGTGTGTTTAGCCTGTGCATAAGGAGGCTGAGGCCCAACACTGTACCAGGCAAAGGTTTCCACCGAACCACTCTTGCATAACTCAGTGAGTGATAACAACGGTGCATTCCTCTCAACACACATCACAGCTGCCAACATCTTTGCCTTGGTTTTCTCCCAGTTCACGTCTCTAATACGGTGTGTCTCGCGGCCCTGGATGAGCTGGATTTCCCTACTCTGACCCATTTAGGAGGAGATAGGAGTTAAGGGCGACATGTTTGAAGATTCCCTCTCGGCCTGCTTTTGTCTTTGAGGAGGTGGAGTGATTGGTTGATCCTCCGGGGGGGGCAGAGGTCACGTTCATCAAGAGGTAGGTCAGCCGGGGTTAAAGCTGGAGGAGTTCCCACATCTACTGAGTGTCTGTCTATCTGTACCGTCCGAGCTGATAGGGAACAGCGTGGCAATAGAGCAGGGGTGTTTGACTGAGGGGAAATGCACAGACAGGGGCTTTGTTGGCAAACTCCGCTCGTATTTTACCCAGAAGAAACGGGGATGAAGTGCAGTCGGAGGCAAATTCAAGAGTTTTTTTTATGGATTGGACTCTTCTGTCTGCAGTCTGCTAATTTCCAGGATATTGATTCAAAGCCTCTTTAACACCAGCCTCTTCCTGATACCACACTCTATAAACACACTGCTGTGTACAGTGCATTGGCCATAAAACACCTGCATCGCACCAGGTCAGTGGAGCAATATTACCTTTACCTGCACCCTCACCACGTCTAACCCATCGCTGTTGCATGAGCAGCTGGTCTCCATGGCACCTGCTCTCCCATAGGCTCTCACGGGACCGTGTCGCTTTCTTTTCATTGGCCGGACTGACGAGATGAACATGCTAGCCCAGCGTCCCGAGACTGCAATGTTGACAGAGTGGCGCCCAAATCCACAGGGTGTGTACGGAGGGTTGTAAAACTGTGGCCGAGCTCCGAGAGAGCTGAACGTGTTAATGTGTAGCTCTCGCACAGTGACAGGGCTGTAATGGAGAGAGACGCGTGGACTTTGATACCCATTTCTTCCTGATTCATACAAAAGAATGAAATATGCCAATCATTTACTCGCATACTAACCCGAATAAGTTCAGGACAGAGTCATTCTGGGTTGCTGACGTGGGGATTTTCCAGGCTAGGATGTCTCTATTCACCAGGGTTCTCTATCAACCTTTCTTCCACTCACCTCTTTTGTAGAAATCAAATATTATATCTGTAGTTCATGAAATAGAAAGTAAGAGTGAATAGCAGAGATGTGCACTCGAGTAAGTGCGACTTGGACTCTGTTTGACTTGAGTCACTGTTTTGATGACTTGCAACTTGACTTTAGACATGATGTTTTGTCTGGCTGTCAGTATTTTAACTGTTGATGAATTTGCAGTGTGTAAGAAGTCAAGAAAACACTGAAAAATGGTCCAAAATGATTGACTAGATGTGACGAAATAACAGTTATGGCATTATGGAGACTGTGTAATGTGTTGCAGAGATGTCTAGTTAGATATCAAGTTAGCGTGCTAGCCAGCTCGCCCCGGCCCAACCAGGTCTCCAGCTCCTGTGCTGTGATGTTAAAAAACCAACACTTTCCAAGCTCCAACTCTGGGCTGTTAGCTGCAAGGTTAACTGAGCTAACGGCCACTACAGTTTGCAGCAGTTAGCCAGTTTACTCTGGTGATTTGCTGTCCTGTATACATTTTAACTATGAATTCAACAGGTGGCCAACCCTTACGTATTGCCCCTTTAAGAATGATGGGGAGGATCTGTTTTTTGATTGAGAAACTTAGAAATAAATGAGCTTTTGTAATGTTATTCATGTCTGCGCTTGATTAAATGTATTACACTAAATATCAACAATTAGAATACAAATGTACAATAATAATAAAATCATTATTATGCACATTCTAATACCTGGTCCTTTCTCTATAATGAGATCAGATAGAGCAGGTAAGACTGCAGTGACTTCACTTGACCTGATTGAGACTTGAACCAAATGACCTTAGTCACATGTCTGGTAAATATATATGCAAATAATACAAAGAGTGTCACCAGTCAGTGCAACAAGACAATTGTGCAAATTTTGTCCTCCATATATAATTAAATAGGTACATTTTCTTGAACTCTTCTTCACACTGAGCTCAGGCCTCGTGGTCACCTGAGCAGTGACTGCACGGAGAACAAAACCACAGATGTAACCGAAGTCAGTGACTTTATCTGCATAGATAAGATATGGAGCACTTTCACTTCAGGTGATACAAAAGTGCCACTTTCATTTGAGAAGAAATCCGTGCTGTTCGTTGTTCATGTCGACCGTTATAATAATCAGTATGATCAGTAAGGATCTTTGCTCTACCTCCTTTTTCAGCTCTCTCTGCAGATTTTCTCTACCCTTGAATCATTCTGTCAGATTTGTAGGTTGCGGGCCTTGCTATCTCCCTCTCCTACTCATCGCAGCCTGTACATTTTGGCCTTGGCCATCAGCATTACCATGAGGAGTAAATATGTCATAGCAATAAATCTCATTTTAATTGGAACCTCTTTTCCATTGCTCAGCAGTAATTTACTGCCAACAGACAGTGATGAGAAACAATGCATTCATGATGGTTTTATATGCTGCAGAAACATTAAACAGCAAAAAATGGTAAACATGTGACATATGCGGTTAATGTTTGTTGCTGGCTGAGTAAAATTCTATTGCCTGAGTAGAATTACATGATTCCATTGAGGAAATAATTATTGCAGCAGTGAAAAATCAATAGCAGATCCAGTAAATCAAACATTTAGCTAAACATGAATATATAGAAACAAGCTAACGTTGATTTGCAGTGTGTTATTACCACTTGCTGTGTATGAACGGGCAGCTGCTAAGCAATCCGCTGATTCTATCAGAATGAACGGCACCTGGTGATTTTGTGGGAGTTTTCGATTGTCTTGGAGCTATGATGGACAAACTTTTCACTGCAGAACATGAGTGTTGAAAAGGGATGAGTCTCTTTGGGCAAAATCACCAGAAATGTATTTGGCTCTTAACTTGTCCCTGTTTGTGAGAAAGAGTACTGCCTTTTAATAGGAGATACCAGGGTTATAATCATAGATGTAGAGAACCATCAGTAACAGTTTCTACCTGCTTGTGCGCTGTATGTGATAGTGTGAGCAGGAGCGCTGGCTGTGCTGCTTTGTTATCGAACACAAACAGAGAAAAGGGACGTTTTACCAGGTCACCGGAAAATTTGAGTCTGATTCGGAAAGTTCTGGGAAGTGTACTCACGTAGAAATTACATTATAGCGTTTCTCTTTTATTGAAAATGACACCTGCGTGTTTATTCAAATCACATTTCAATGACTGACTTCCGTTTTTCTTTAGTCACCTCAAAACGTCCGCTACACATTTTGTTTTTGCCGTGGCCCTCGGCCTGACACACAGAGGAAGTGATGAGGTGCAGTACAGGTGGGGAGTGGTGGTGGTGGAGGAGGAGGTGGTGGTGGGAGTGTTGGTGGTGGTGGGGGTGCTCTGTGTTTCTACCTTAGTAACTGGTCCCAGTGGGCCACTTCCTGGCTGTGCTTTCACCTGAACCCTGCCTCCCCAGAGTGCCTCCACATCACAAACACGTCTTGCATCATTAGCAGGACCTGCTGTTGCCCTGCAGCCAGACCCCATGATACACTCTGTGGGAGAGATCAGCCGATACCCAGCACACAGTCAGTGTGCTGCACGGGTTTGTATCGAACAGTGAGACGTAAAGACTGCGCTTTACATGAAAGGTTGTAACACTACAAAGAACAAGCAGTAAGAGAAACGTAATAAATGCATTAGAATGAGGTCAGACTCAGAAAATGATGTGTGTAAATCTTAAAAACCTTTCTATGACCCCTTTGTGACCCCTTATCAATCCAGTCAGTAGCTGTTAACCTATTGTTTTCAGTAATGTTTGCTCCATCAGATCTGTGATGGGCATCTGGTTCCATTTTCAAAACTTAGAATAAAGTGATATATCAAGTCATTAATGATGTGTAAGCTGTAAATAGAGCTGACGAATTCTCATATACATATCTGGAGTATCTCATACCATCATTGATGTTAAAAGTGATGGGGTTCATTCTGACTCAGTCGATCCAGTTCTTCTTGGTAAATACTGTATTTCTTTGAAAAATCCTCTGTTGTAATGGATCCTGATCTTTTCGGCTCGTGTCCCCTTAATAATAATAACAATAATAAAACAACGTCTCCCTCCAAACTTGGTCCATGGTCCAAGTACGTCCAGCAGTTGCGACTAGTTTGACCAAAATGTGACTGTTTTATGACTGTTTTTACACTTTCCCAAGAGAAAATGAACATGAGTGAAGTAAAAAATAAAAATGTCACAGATTAAAAAAGAAATACCATATTCTTGTTGCTTGGGATTCAAAATGGAAAACTGATTTGCTGCCATTGTGAACTCACATTAATTTGACCTGTCTTACCAATAAAATCTGTATCTTAAAACAGTGATTAAGTATTCTAATAGTTTAAGGCAGTGATATACTCAGATTGAGGTGTTTAAATGACAGCTGCTGTAGTTGGAGTTTGCCCTAAAATTTGATTATTATATCAAATCTGAGAGTCCCTTTTCCAGAGGTAACACCTTCAGATAGCTCAGGTGAAGTTTCACCTGACTGAATACAACATCTGAAGCTGTTACAACAACAGCAGCATTCATTCAGAGAGTTAGACAGCAAATGCTTCTTGCCAGTAGTATCAATATTAGGACTAGGGGAGGAAGTTTCTTGTAGTATTCATTGACATTCAGACAGTAGTCAAATTCCCATCAGGTGCACATCTGTCAACAGGCAACTCAAGGCCTCAGCGGTTGTCATGGTTGGTAAAATGTGGAGGAAACACAAACAGGATTTAGTTCCCGCCTTCATTTCAGGGACTTCTTAGTTCTTGGTGTCATCTGTTTGATAGGGAACAACTTGTACATTTAATTACAAAAGAATATCACGATGTTCCCATTCCAGTTTTGAATGAACTCCAGCATCTAATGCAGAGCAAAGAAAATCCTACTGACAAATGCTAGTTACCACCAAAAACTGTTGGAATATTGAGTTGGACAGACGCTGAAAATCAAAATGAACAGCAGTAACATTATTTCAATCCTTGTCACCATCAGAGCAACCATCTCTGGCGGGTTTCTCATGATAAAGCTATGATTTCATCACACTGTTTTCAACCAGTTAAGATCCTGATGCTATGGGCCTAAATGGAGTGGTAAAGCTACAGCGCTAAAGGTTTTTTTTTTCCAAGCCTTTCTGCTGCTTTAGTGTTAATTCACACAGACAAGTCGGTTATCAGCTGCACAAATTCAGAGAATGACGTTTCCCTTTAAATGATTTCTGCCCTGAGGACTCAAAAGGTCTGTGTAATGGGCACTCACCTTCTGTTGGTGCCATTCATCATTTTCCATACCAGGATGACTTCAATATGAGCCCAGACTGGAGCATAAATAGCTCTTCCCCTGAAAATCATTGTCATTCCCTGCATGCTAATGCCTCCGTAAACACATTACACATTGAGCTAATTACACCAGACCAAACAGAGAGTCTTTTGGATGAAACAGGCAGGTGTGTTTGGAGACGGTACGCTGTCATAACGCCTCATAATGCCCTCAAACTGAGCACATACAAACCCTTCAAAGCTCCACAATGCCGACTCTGGCAGTGAGGCAGGCGAGGCTGACACGCTATTTTAAAAGTGGGGCCCAATGAACGATGACCTTGAGGTCGGCATTTACGCTCATTTCCTAAACAAACTTTAACGTCTCACCAGTGAATGACTGAAACTTGAACCCGATCAGTGGCTCCGCAGCTGTGTTTGACAGGCAACGAGAGTCAAACTTAGGTGTGTGTGTGTGTGTGTGTGTGACTGAGTGACTGCACGTGAGACAGGGATCCATTGAGAGACGCTGAACTTCACCAACAAAAACTTAAAAGGATTTGCCTCTCACTGACAGCAACAAAGCGTTGACCTGGGTGGTGACCAATATTTACATGAATGATGACCAGTTTTACATCGACGACTGCCCCTCCTGTAGGCTTCATTATCTCAGTCAGGCCAGGCACAAAAAATGTGAATCAGTGCCACTTAATGACATTTCACTGCTGCTTCACACTGAAGTTACTTAAATGAGTGAATGAGTCCCTTCTGGTCCTCGTGTGTTTTAGTCAATCAGCTGATATGGCGACACAGAGGTTGTGACGTGCATATGAGGCCCTGTGTCTGGACTTAAAGCGGGAACTGATGGTTATATGTAATCCTGGTCCCGCTGCTCTTTTTGTTGGATGTTTTGTCTAAAATAGAAGAAGCAGGGGATGAATTCGAAAATCACATATTATGCCATATTGTCTTTTTTGTTATTATTTAAAAAAAAAAAGTATTCTATTTAGAGGTGCAATATGTTTAAAACACTCAAAAATGTTCAACAGAATGTGAAGAAAATCCCTTTCGACGTTATGTCAGAGGGGTATGTATTCTGTTGGAGGGATATCTATTGGAGTTAGCATGCTATCCAGCTAGCCCTTAGCCTCTTTGTACCTCAGGAAGTCCACCCGGTCCATCCGGTGCTCTGAGCTCCTGGTACAGGCAGAGTCAGCTGATACAGGCACCAGCTGCACGCTTTACTGAGCTTACTAGCTAACGGCGTGAACAGAACAGGCTTTGCTTCCGGAGAACAGAGCATGAATGGACGTATTTCCTCACAAAGATCCTGTAACTTTTAATTGTTGAGTATAATTTCAACAAAAAGTTACAGCCAGCTCAAATATTCCATGCCATGCAGAAAGTAGTGTAACATGTGTGCATGGAGCGCAGCGTGTGAAGGTCGGGGTGGTGATGTTTGCCTTCATTTACGGGATCCTGGATAACATCCTGTTAGGTTGTCATTGAAGTTGGTTTAGTTGCTAGTCTTCACTAACTAAAACTGTTTTTTCATCGTAGTATATTAACACTGAAGGATTATTGTTTTTTTTTATCACAGATATGCACATTATGAACATTGTGTTAGATATGATCCTCGGCACCTCTCCGAACAGGCATGTTTTTTGTTCACGCAGAATGGGATGATTCCTACGAACAATGTTCAGGCGTGTTTGGTCACTCTGTGTTACTCCATTGTCACTGACGCCGGGCTGATCACGGCAGCAGTTTGTTCCTAAACCAGCAGATGAGCCAAACAGGTGTGTTGTGGAATAAGATGCAGTAATAATTGGTGTGCCTCACTTCGTTTCTCTATGGCAACTGCCCCACTGGAGATTATGGGATACGGCCGCGCCATCCGCACACACCAGCCCGCCCTAAATCCTCTGGGGCCAATTACTCGCTGCTGGTGGCAGGCCGCAAGTCAGAGCACGGCTGTGGCTGCTAGACGGAGCGCGCTGCTCCCTTGGTGATTCTCTGGCTTTGTGAAAAGACATGAGGCTTGTTTCCCATCACGGCCAGGCAATGACAGAAGTTCAGTTTACAATTCTAAATATTGTAATGTAGAAAAGCATGCACAACAATGATGTATTCTACACTTTCTTTATCTACTATAAGGTGGTATGGGGGCTTTGCTGCCCCGGCAGCGAGGCAGACAGGGTGCTAATTGGTGAGAGACTTGGTAGAAATCAGTGGTTGAGTGCTGATCAGTGTAATGAGGGGCCTTTAAACATCACACCTGGGCTAAGTCCTCCAATTTCCTCTAAGACAATGTAAATCTCTGTAATTATCCCATAGTCACCTGAGCAGAAGGCCAGAACAAGGAGACAGGTGGATAAAACAACAGAAAGGACGGAACAGACAGATGCTGCATATGGAGTCAATAGGCCGCCTGGTTGGGAAAACCTACGAGAACGGCTCACATAGATGGCTTTACACTGTTGTCTAAGACCATTCAGACACCACGGAAAGATTGCCATTTATTCATCAGTGATGAATATGTTATAACACACGGGATATTGTTCCAGATCAGTTTCACGGGCTGTCAGGTTTACAGTACGAGGTGTCTCTTTACTACAAGACATGCAAAGTAAAGTATCATCACACCGTCCTGTCAAAAAAAGGTGTTTGTCATCCATTACATTATACATTTACAAGTTTAATTATTCCAGTGCATTACTGCCCATATTCATTCATTTAACACACTGGCTAAGTTTTTTATTTTTTTTAATTTCTAAATATATGATACTTAATACCTTCAGTGTTTATGTGAGGACCCAAAATACTAGGGGTGGGCGGATCGATCCAAATATCGATAGTGTCGATACCAAGGTGAGTGTTGGTATCGATACCAGCATGATGAGATCGATATTTTGTTGTAGTTTCTCTTCTATAAGTTCAGCAAATCACTTGTATCTATTCACAGAGTTTGTGTGAATGCAGCGTCTCTGCCAGTCCTGGTGTGCAGTGCTCCTCTCCACCGCTCTCACTCTGCTCACTCAGGTTCACTCTGAAGTACGAATATGGCAGAATATAATAACCCTTTTGTGTATCTGTTGACGGAACGTATTCATATTTAGGCTACATGCAGATAGGTTATAGATTTAATTATGTTAAATATTGCTTTCTTTTTGGCTAAAATCTTTATCCTATGTTTTATTATTATTATAATCATGATCAGCTAATTAAAGGCAAAGGTACAAAATTATTCTGTAATTACTTGGTATCAGATCAATACCAAAATGTGCAGTATCGCCCACCCCTACAAAATACTACTGGGCTGCACAGGTTTATTCCAGATCAATTTAAGTCTTTAGATGTTTTTTCCATCATCTCTGAGTTGTTTCTGTCATGTGGGTATTGCCTCTTGGACTGTTATGGGTAGTGTTATTGGGTCTTGTCTTGGTATTCTGGTTGCTGTGACTTGGCCCCACTCCCAATAAACCCCATACCTCTACCACCTAGCCCTACACCTCCATTTTGCACGTTTATGTTTAGGGATTGGGTGTCTTGATGGGGTTAGGGTGAAGTGTTGGCTCTACGTGGATGTGTGCTGATGTCTCAGTAGCGCACCAGCTAGCTCGCTAACATACATTGTTGTTACTGATTTGTGCATGACAACATTTTGTCCTATTTCAATGTCGCATCCTTTCTTTTGATGGCATATGACACCTGAAATGCAAAGTCCAGCAGTGATGTTGCTGCAGTTGGTACAGCTCCTCTAATAGCAGCTGCACTCTGGCAGGGCAACAGGTAACGAGGCGGTGTTCTTCTTTATGTGATGACTTGATTGACAGCATGGAGTTGTGAGCGAAGTGCAATTGTCAGTGCTTTTCCACCTCCATCAGATAAATGGCAAATGGCATTTTGAAAATACCAGGATTGTGACAGTAATGCAAGAGAAATCACCACAGCTGAAGACGGCTCACTGGAAATGTCAGATCATAAGATAAAGTCCATTTTTGAATTGCAACACCCTTTGTGGATTCGTCTTTGTCTCGTGGGTTTGTGACTCAGACTTGTTTTCAGATACATTTTTGCGACACGTCTTGTTGGTTTTGCAATGTCGGACTTGTCTTGGTCATATGGTTGCCTACTCGAGCTTGTCTCTTGCTGCTGCTGTGACTCAGACTTGTCTTGGTCTGACTTTTTTGTTAGTCTTGAGACTAATCTTCGTGGAGTTGTGACTTACACGTGACTCCTCTGGGTGTTGTGACTCAGACCTTTCTTTAATATCACTTGCACTGTCCTGTGTCATTTATAGGTGTAGGTGTAATGCTTATTTTCCACAGTGCCTTTTGTCATGTAACAATATAGAGTCCACATTTTAGACACGTCATTCTAAGCATAGATGTAGATAGATGTCACACTGTCATAGTTAATAAGGTAGCCCAGTGGCACACTCAGGAGGTTCGAGGGCAGCGGCTGTGTGTGGTGCGGCGCCAGCGTGATATGTGTTATAGGGAAGACAGGGGACTTCACCGTGTTTTGTCCACTGAAAGGACAACTTCCAGGACACTTCATAATGTTTACCGAAGGGGAATCTAAGAGCACTATGCACTTTGATTTTTTTTTGGGGGGGGGGGTTACCCATCACATCTTCAGCCTCCCATGCGTGATGTCCACTTGTGAGTTAGCCTACAGTATACTTTTCACCCTGGAGATGTAATCACATTTATTTTAGGGTTATAGTGAAGGCAGTGTTGGTTGTGTCTTTCTGCAGGTCACTTTCTTTGGTCATAAATATCTGAACAGCTTTCGGATGGATTTCCATGAAATTCTTTGCAAACATGTATTTCATAACCTTTATAACCTCTATAGACATTGTGTTTGGTAATTAATTTACCACAAGCTGACTCACTGACTGCTTTACATCACAACTAACCAATTTCACAAACGGCACCACAACGTTTTACATAATTGAATGTGCTTCCTTCTTTCCGCGTTGCACCTGGTTTCAGTGTATTTTTGCCTTCACGCACAGACACAGTATGCTCAGAGCTCCAATAAAATGATTAAGTCGTAGTTGGTGGATATGTTTTGTGGGTCAACACCACTCACTCAGAGTCACTTGTGTTTAAGATGGGTTAGCGTGTCCTCCAAGGTCACCTTTTGTGTGTGTTGAGATTTTCAGTTGGTTGAGCACCATAAAAAACGACATCATGACTTCAGTTAAAGGCCTGAGGGAAGACACACATCCAGCTTTACTGGTCACCTTGGATACTGAATGCAGTAAGTGAAGGGCTACATGGAAATGTTCTGCAACAGCACATGGTGAGAGATAAAACAAACATGAGTCATTGTTTTCCTTTTCTCCGTTGACAAGCTATGGCATGGGTCCAGACCGTGATCCACACGTCTGCTGTCAGGTTACTGTACAGACAAATGCATGCATATAAAACCCCGCTGCGCAGTCTCTTGTTAACTTGTGCGCATGGTGCGCCCCATCTCATCTTTTAATCCTCAGGATATCTGGGACTGAAGATCCATCTAGTACACAGACCCAGTCAGGATTACAGTGTATCAGTGAAGACATAAAACCAAGAACTGAAGCTGTGGGAGGTGAGTCAGGGATAAGTGCATCATAAATTACAGGCCAAATTACAAAACTGGCAGCTTATAAGTATCCTTCGAAGAGAAAAGGAATGTATCTCTGTCTGTTTTACACAGAGGATGCCAGATGACATGGAACAAAAGGAAATATATGTGTGCATCATTGTGCAAAATGTTGTGTCTTTGAAATAATAATGGAACAGAGAAAAATGAATGAGGGGGTGCGTACATTCAGTCAGCCAAAAGTTCTAAATGTCTAATATGTATATTGAATTAGTACCCCCAACAAACAGGGGCAGCTTTTCACCACAGTAAATGCTAACTGCTGCTAATTGTATTCTGTTTAAACGAAGCCCACCGGAAGAGCACCCGTCTTTGAGCCAGTTTTAATAGTGGCCAACAGTGTAATTACATCATCCCGTGATGCACTGTAGCCCAAAAAGACTTTTTGTCATAAGCTTTCATTGTGAAAGAAGTGTCTGTAAAACAGTGTCAATTTTTTTTTTGGCTACACAACCCTGCAACATGACTCACCTCACTATCAGAGTCTGAATCTTTTGGTTCAATAAAATTTGGAAAGTCTAGAAGAGCTGCAACATTAAATTTTTTATTCCCATCCAAGTTAGCTGGGCGCTAAACCGGAAGTTAGCCGGCTCGGTCAGCTGAAATCTCTCGTGTGCACAGTGTATTGGCTACACCGCACGGAAGATCAGAGTATTTTCATACTGGGGAATCGATCTTTTTGGCTTCATGCGCCACTGAGCAGCTTCCATTGCAATGAATGTGGCTCTGTCTCCAACACCGAATCCAGGTTTCATATGTCTGTGGTTTATACATCCATGACTGTAGATATTGTTAGCTTGTTAGCTCAGTTAGCCACAGAGCTGGACTACTGGGGGAGTGTTGGTGTTTACACTGCTAGCACAGGAGCTTTGGACCACTGGGAGAAAAGGGCTAGCTGGTTAGCATGCTAACTTCAGTAGATATAACTGCAACACAACACATATCATTTCCTTGACTCAACATCAAACTTTTACTGTTACTTACTTGCTGTTGATGATTTTAGTGAATGATTTGTTATGCTAATGTTTACATATTGCACCTTTACAAACGAAATACAACAAAGAAGGCATTCATGAAGTGATCCAGAAACCAGATGCTGAGTTTATATGAAGCGGAGGACAATTGTGTCTTCAAAGTTTTAATGACTCAGTCCTCTTTTACAACACATTCAAGGGATCGCAAACAAAATAAAACCGTTTATCTCCCTCCATGACACCTCACTGGCTCTGTAAATTTGTTGATTCTTTCAAACGCCTTCAAGCGCCCCCGTGTTAGCAGCTGGGGAGCCTCAGCATGTGTATGCAAGCAGATGTATTTCCTTCTGGTTGTTTCGTAGTTGTAACAGTCGGCTGATGGGTCAGCGCCTCTGATGGATGTCCTCACATCCTGCCTTGCGTGACCAGGCCAGCCAGATAGCCATCAGTACCCAAATAAGTTCAGGTCAGGCCCCTGTGCTTCACTCCAAACCTCATTTGGTATGCAAATGAAAAGGCAGCACAAAGCAAACCTTTCAGAGCGCAGCAATTTGCGAACTACTTCCTTTGAAGAGCAGGAGCTTCACTCAGGGTCTGCAAAAAAAAAAAACATGACAGGTTAGATACAGACTTTCTGTCACAGTGAACAGGCCTCAGCCTGGTGGGCTGCGAGAGTAAATCATGGCTTCCACAGCTCATTAATCGTAAAGTGTAATTGTTCATCTAGAAGCATTTTCTTCAACTGCAGGCTTAAATATAGAACAGGAAAGATTTTCAGCTTGTTTCAATTTTCAGATTTTTGGGGGGAAACAGGTGCTGCAGACCTGTGAGGAGAGATAACCAAGCAGCCTGAATCAGCTCATTATCCTCAGTGCAAAGGGAAGTGAGGCTGAACGTTGAGCTTTATTGTAATAACTGTCTCAGAATTTAAAGGTAAAACTCTTCGACTGAGGTTTGATAAGTGATTTTTCTGCAGTTTGGGTCTGTATTACACAGAGGTCTGTTCGCTTTACAGCTTACAGATTCAAACAATCGCCTTCTTCCATCTTTGCCAACGTAGTTCTTCAGCAACCTGCGCCACGCCCCTGCTGAAACAGGATACGGTTCTGGCATTGTGCTCATTGTTGAGAGACTAATCCCGACAATTACACCTCGAGACCGAAAGTGGCTGCCTCGCCCAGCATCCAGCCAAACCCCATCCAGGCTTTCTTTAGGCCCCCCTGTTTGCCCTTGGGGGCCAAGAGCCCCTCTGACCCCCTTGTCACTCTGCCCCCCCGCACATCTCCAACTACTCAAACTGGCCTCAAACTGCTGGTGTGTCTTTCTCAAGTTTTACTCACCTGCACTTTGTTCACCTGCTGCTCTCGCTGTAACCCAGCCGGGTTATTGTGAGGACAAAAAGAGGTGTGTGGACACAAAGAGGGAAGGCATGAGGAGCAAAGGGCAGGTATTTCAGGTTAAGGCGGGCTTATACGGCACAGAAGTAGGCAAAGGTTTATGCAGGTGATAATACCTCTCAGATACATATTTTTGAATGCCTGTGTCGGCCTCATGATGCATTTTTCTCTGCTTTGGACAGGATGGGTGTGTTCGGCAGTTGAGGGTGATGGTGGTTTTAGCTGTTGTCTGTGTTGTAATAGGAACAGAAGAGGTCGTTCCCACAGAAGCCTGAGCTGACATCATAAAAAACACACAACAAGGTACCTGGGGGCTGATGAGGGAGAGGGTGGGGGCGCAGAGGTGAGCGAACCGGTGAGGTGGGATTCGGTGGGTAGGAAGGGGGAGGTTTCGTCTCAAACGCCATTGGCTGAAGACAGCGCCGGGGACACACCTGTGAGCGCCAGAGGCTAAGGAGATTGGCTGCGACCTGAAAATTACACCTGTGGGGGAAGACGGGGAGGCGGGGGGGTCAGGCTACATGTAAACCAAGCCCTTTACAAATTCAGCGTCTGTCTTCTCAAGGAGCTTAAGCGTCGAACACCGGCGACGAGACGGGAGCTCCTGGAAAAAAACAAGTTCTGCTCGGGCGGCAGGAAGGAAGAGAGCTGACGCGCTTCAAACTGGTTGGGTTTGTTCCGGGGGTTTGGCTCTACGGCTGCATCTACCTGAAAGGGACGGCTTTTTTTTTCTCTCTCTCTTCCAAACCGCCACTCCAGAGGTCGACCGTCCTTCAGCAGGAGCAGGAAAGAGGAAGACTAGCCAACGGGGCGTCAAGAGCCCCTCGTACAATGATGCCTCTTGTCTTGGGTTTCTGGCTCGGTGACCGCACCTGGGAAAGACTGGGGTAAATTCACAAACGTGATACCTTCTTTGTCTTCATTCTCCATCATTGAGGGCTCGAGCTGTCGTCACAACCTGTTGCTCAGCGACGCTAGAGTTAAAAGTTTTACGGACGCTCGCTCATCGGCTAAGATCAGGAAATGTGCGACTAGACAAATTAGGTCATCGCGCGAAGCCCTCTGCGATCGTGCGATTGTATAGGAGGGTCGAGGTAGTTTCGATGGGAAGCGAAAATAATGTGTATCGAATTCCGGCTCCTTTTAACGCGAGAGAAAGAAGAGGAAACAATAGAAGCAAACGCTCATTCCTAAACTGGATAGACCAGTTGGGGCAGGTAAAGGCAAACTGCCAGACTTGTCAAAGGATATGAAGACGGAGGCTGACTCCTTCTTTTAGAGCGTTAAATGCACTTTCGAAGGAGACGTCAACGGTATGAAACAGCTTTACCAATTACCAATAATATACTAGTGATACCTTTATTAGTTTAACAATATGTTAAAGAGTTTTCAGAACTCGTTTAGCAACTTTTCTCCACTACCTGTTGAACTGTAAAGCCTTTAAGATATACGCTAGTTTTTATTTACAGAAATTAGCTGTTGCTCATTTCGTTTTTTTTTGGCTTTTTGCTGTAGAGATTCGAAACGAAAAAGAGAAAAGGGAAGTCTGTTATGAAGGGGGACGTGTGTCCGACCTAAAATGTCTGCTCATCCGTTTTCCTCGCCTTCTGAGCTCTGGCTGCATGTTAGGGCAGACGGCAGCAGCGTTGGACTTATCAGAGCAGAGGCTTTTAAGCAGATAGACGGGAGATACGGTGTTAAGTTTTCTCCGCTGCTCTGAAGATATTTTTTTTTCTTAAAGCAGACAAGGGTTGTTTCCGTCCGGAAAGGAGAGGGGGGGAAAATGGAGGGAAAATGTCGACCATGTTACTGTACAGCGGCGACTGCAGAGCGAGGTGGAAGGTTGTGATTGGTGGAAAGAGCAACATTTGTTCATTTTCTTTCATACACCTGAATAGCTGCGAGTCACATGAGCGCTGGGCGCTCGGCCTTGTGTATGGAAACAGGGCGGGAATAGAATTTCAGCAGAAAGAGGGATTTAATGGTGGACTCTTTTTATGTTGTTTGCTCGCGCTTGAGTCACAGGCCGGAAATGAAAGAGGACTGTAGGTCTTATCACCTGGTGGGGTGAGAGGTTAAGTTAAAGCTGCGGTTTGATTCAGCTGATAGGGTGAATGACAGTGCATTATGGGCCAGGGCCATTTTAAGTTAATGCTATGCTAACATTTTAACTGTTGACTTTTATCATTAAGAGGCCACAGGGGGATTAGGTAATGAGAGTCGACACATTTTCTTCTCTTTTTTTTGCATTAATCAACTTTAACAGATGTAACATCCATTTTGTCCCTCAGGGGAGATGTCAACATGGATATAATTAATAATTAATCATTTTAATTTTTACATTTCTTACAGTTTTTACATTTGTTTTAAAAGTCAGGAAGTGCAAAAAGAACCTGTCAGTGAGGGGCAGGACGGACAGTTTTCATATTCAAATTTATTGAAAATGTTAGTCCTTAATTTGAAATATTCAAAACAGAAAGGTGAAAGAACGAGGGGAGGAGCTACTAGCCTTTAACATTACAAATGCAAATGTACCAGGTATACATACAGAAACACATCCTGCTAGCTGGATGATAAGCAGCATCACGGCCTGAATATCACGCTCAGCGGGCTGCTCCTCAGGAGTCTGAAGGCCCAATTAGGTTGCGCGGAGATAAGGCCCCCGAGTTAAATAAGGTTTTGGGTTTCCCTGCCATTGTTTTCTCACAAAGACAGCGACTATTGATTAAGGGCCAGGCCAGTTTACCTATCGGGTTGTTGACTTCACGGAAGAGTCACATTCCAGCACAGAGGGCAGAGTTACCTGAGCACGCCTCACTTCCAACAGGCAAAAAGCGTGGGCAGCCGTAAGCGGCTGAGACTCCCACTGCAGAGCGCCATGTGCAACAATGGGACACATTCTGCTGTATACAACCACCAGAGGAGCAGAGGAGGAAGTATCTGGACTAATGAGGGAACATTTTGTTGGTTAGATTATCTCGAAAGGTAACACCAGACATGCTCTACTTTTCTTCTTTTTTTTTTTTCCACAGCTTGTCTCTACCAGCTTGAATTTTCTGGGCTAATCTTTTTTCACTCCTTCTCTCTCTCCCTCTTTTCTTCCTCAGAGGGCCTGCAGCACTGGTTTATAATGCTGATGATTAACTAAATAGAGTCTGGGAGAGCAGGTCTGCTTGGCTTTCTCATTTCATGGGGTCTGACTGACCGGGAGGAAGACGGAGCGTTCTCAGGCAGCGGGCTGGAAATTCAAGATCTTTTTTTCTCTTTTTTCTTTTTTTTTTCCAGCCCCCCCACCTCTCTCCAAAACGCACTCACTTTACTTTGGTTTTGTTACATTCTTTCTTTGGGGTACCTTTCATGACGGTAAGGTTACAGGTGCATTCTCCATTTTCCTTCTCCACCTTCTTTTCCTGAACTTTTCCCTCCCTGAGACTCTCTTTTCTTTCTCTCTCCCTCTCCCTCTCCCTCCCCCTCGCTCTCTCTCTCTCTCTCTCTCGTGCTCTACTTCTTGCGGTGCATGCAGGATGACTGTAAACCTTTTCTTTCTTAAAGGACACAATCATGTCTCTTCTATTCACGTGGGTTTCTCTCTCATTTCGGTTGCCTTGTTAAAGATGTTGCGAAGAGAGGTTTTAAAATCAATTGCTTTAAACAGAAAACTAGTGAACTCTCCGGTATTAATGCTATTTAACAAAGTTTATATCAGCCTATATTAAACACGCAATGCACAATAACTGCTTAATGGATAAGATACCGCTTTAACGTATAATGTGGATGAAAACGTGAGTCTGAGGTGTGAGGATTTCACGCGGTGTACCTGTGAATGATCCACGTTATTCAGTAAACGAGGGCTGATTCAGTGACCTTCTGCACACACGGCGTCGGCTCAGGTTGAGCCGAGCAGCATTCCATCAGCCTTTCATCACTCAGCAAACACAAAGACAACGGCCTGAGAGGTCCACCAACGGAAAACAGACAAAAAAAAAAAGAAAAGAAAAATTGGCTTTTCCTTTCTTCCATTCCATAAAACATCTGTCGAAACAGACTTGACAACGGCGCTTTATTAGAGGCCGAACTGTGTGTTGCAACATAAAAAAAAACCCACGTCTGCCGGGATGAGATGTGAGAGGGCTCCTAGAGGCCGACGTGCCTTTTGACTTTCAGTGGATGTGCGCGACCTACACTTTGTTTGAAATTAGTAACTGCCGTTGTATTGTGTGGAATAGCAGGCCTCTCAACCTCGCCGTGCTGTAGATTTAGACTAGTCGGAACAGGTTTGGGCAATCATTAACAACTACTGTGGCCCAGTCTTCTGTGACAGCAAGTTTAAGCTGCAAACCACAACAAGGGCTCAGCAGTCATACTATGGAGAGGTGGTCTCCAAATATGGACTTCCCCTCTCCAATTCAATATGCTGTGTTTGGGCATTACGTGGCTCGGGCAAGTTAACTTGCCGCCATAAAACTACGTAATCGAACTAGACTAGTGGAGAGGAAAAGCTGCATATTTTAGGAACAAGGTGAGTCCCCCCTTTTTTTTTTTTATCCAGACAGAGGCATTTAAGGTGAGGTGAACTGCTCACACCCAGATCTGCTTCACTAGGTGTCACATTCATTCGTTCAATAGCAGGCGCTAATGTGACATTGTGCTCTGCAACAAAAAATATCCAGACTTTTGTGTCAGTAAGCGCTGTAGTCATGAGACTTCTGGGTGATTATCCCCATCTTACGAGGCAGCATTGGATATCATCACTTTCTCTAATACTGCCTGGTAATGATGATGATAGTCATCTGCGGACTCCAAACAGACAAACCGCTTTAGCAGCGCGAGCAGCCCCGGGCTCCGGATCGAGCCTCGAGCCCCTATTCGAAGCAGCAGCGACAGAAATGGCTCTCAGGATCCATCTTACCTGACAGTGCTGGATTGTACAACTGTTGTTCTAACACTGTCTGGTAACGATGTTTCCTGGGTGACTCTGTGGTCTCCGGTCTGATAGCTGTCCATCTCCCCCCCCCCAAAAAATGGTAATAACTGTTGAAGTCTGCACAGACAGTCTGCGATAGTACGACTGGAAAATATTCAAGTGTCACAGTTTATACTCCGAAGTGAATTCAAAGACAAGTCTAGCTGTCTTTTGTTTACTTTTGCTTTTATGGACGCCCAAGGCTGCGTGTCAATCAGTCGAAGGAAACTAAAAAGGAAGAGTGACGACAGGACTTTGTGTTGATTGTGTGTTTGTGTAAAAATACGCCAAAGTTTATGTCTGGTGCGGTGAAATGAGTAGACCCTTTATGCACTAATGGTCCAAAAGGTCGCTGGTTATGTTTTTTACTATATTTCCTTGTTGGTTTTTTTGTGTGTAGCTTTTATGGCAACCCCACCAACCCCGCCCAAGTTAAAGAATAGCAGTCGGTTGATGGTTCCACCGGTCCTGCAGGGCCTCATTTCCTTGTTCCCTCCCCTGAACAGCGTCGGCCTTTGTGTTGTGTGGCAGCGATTGGTTGGACTAGCCCTACCTAGCCACCTGCGTGGCACATCCTGGAACTGACATATGAGCTCACCTGAGTGTGCTTATAAAGAAAAACAAAAAGTGAGCTATAGACGCTTTGGCCTGCTCCCAGCTTTCCAAGCCTTTATCCAAGAAATGATTACATTTGACCTCAGTTAGACACAAAATGGAGTCTCTACAGCAGAAATGGATCGCTTTAGGTGTGTTTAAATTGTAAAACCTACACAGATTATCTGCTCTTTAGATTTAAAACAAAAGAGTTTCAGTGTTCCTGATCTGAATACAGTGAACCATTTTCATCAGGACTGAAAATGTGAATTTAATGGGCAAAGCCTTCAAACAGAGACGAGAAACAAAGGCAAATAATAGACACGGAGCGAGCAGAAAGCTGGTGTTTGTTTAAGGAGGGAGAATTACCCCGCAAATATTGAGCCGCACCTTTATTTGCCCACCCAGCTCCATTATCCAAGCCACAAAAACATGAAATTGCTTCCCCCCCCCCAGTTGTCCCTTTTCCTTTGTGTTGGCCCATATCGGTGTATTAATGTGACAATATAGATAATATAGAAAGATTTGAACAGAAATAGGCCACCAAGCTTACGTTGCTTCTTTCCTTGGTCTGTTCATTCATGGCTTTCTTTGCATGTTGGGCCAATTTGAAGGGACACATGAATCAAAGTGCTGTGCAGAAGCCTGCACAGAATCTGTGCAACAAAAGAGGAACTGCTCATTTTCGACCTGTTTTCTGCTCCGCTGTTCTTGTTTCCCTGCCGCTCTCTCTTCTTCTTCCTCTTTGCACAGGTGAAAGCTCAGACGTCGCTCTCCAGCCTGTTGATAGGCGTCTTACCAGACATGGTTAGATGTAATTATTGGTGTCTAATACTGTCTGGTAATGCCGTCCATTAAATGGCATTACCTTCTGCTCTCTTACTTCCCCCCCCTGTCTTGCTCTTGTGAATCTGACAGCGTCTTGACAAAGGGCAGTCCAGGGAAGCGCATCAACATATTTAGACTAGTGGCAGATGGGGCGGAACGGTGACGACTATGGAACTATGATCCTCGCACTGGAAGATTGATTGATTTGTTGGGGTTTCTTCCACGTGTCTTGAGTCAGAGTTTCACCTTTTGAGCAGCAGTCCAGGAGGACACTTTCTTCTGTCTTGATGAGTGCTGTGCTGTACATTAGTCTCTAGCGGGAATGTGACTGTGATTGCCATGTTAAAAGAAAACTGTTTGATAGAAAATGTTGTGAGTTTTATCCGTCGAAAGATCTGCCGCCTTCCTCTCGCCGCAATAACCAAATTCCTTCAGGGGACTTGGCTTATTTCCAGGTACAGTGGAACAAAGCAAGTTTTTGAGACTTCACTATCTGTGACACACTCTGTACATAATGTTAACTGTGTTGACAGTGATATGATGTTATAAAAGGTACAAGAAAAGATTAAATAAAATGGGTTAAAATTTGAAAATGCCTCCCTTGTTCTTTTTTTTTTTTTTTCACCTTTCAAAACCTGCTAACCAGAATCAGGTTTTTTTTTAAAAGCGGTTTATTCCGTTCTCCCGTGCTCTGGCCCTTTGTAGCAGTTTCTCTGGTCATAGTGAACTCTTCCCTCGGCCGGACCGGAATGCCGAGCCCCAGTCAGGTGTGGATCAGGTTACCGCCGAACAGAGCTCCTTTTTAAATGCCTCAATTTACCCATGAGGTCCCCCCCTCCCATCAGCTCAGCCCTCATTGTGTCCCCGTCTATGGCAGCACACAGTAGGCTAGCTTGATAAACCGACAAGCACAAGGTGTGTTTTCACTGCCAGGTCCAGGGCCACTTACAGTAGGCTGAAATCTATACGCTATACACACCAGTTCTATATGGCCACTGGTTACATTTGTAGACGTATAGAGCGAGGGTTCTTTTATTATGTGAGCAGTGTTCATTCCCCTTTATCTGCTTCTCACGGCAACACACACACACACACACACACACACACACACACACACAGACTCAGCCAATAGCGTGGCTATGGTGTTTAATTAGGCCTGTTAGCTCTGAGCTTCAGTTGACTGGTTAAACGCAGCTCTGATTTTATCAGTTGGAACACAAACACAAAAACCATTTAGCCGTTTTACATAACAGTCCCCGGGCCTCATTGATCCCCCACGCTGGGAGTCTTGAGACTTTGTCGGTTCCAAAAAAAAAATGTTAGATCACTTTCAACACAATCCTATTTGAGTCTGTCCTTTTTATTTTATGGTGAAATTTGTTCATTAAAAATCCGGCAATCTGTTGTTTAGCTACATGAAGGATTTCATTCTTGCTGGCCAGTCATCAGTGAACAAGGTGAGCAAAACAACAGTTGCACACAAAAACTTGCACACTCTAAGATGAGTGTAGAGAAGGGTGCCTAAAAAAGAAACAGGAAAAATGATCTGTTTTCTCCTTCTGGTTTTTTAATCACCAGTAACTGTCTGATCGCGGATGATTAAGTTTGACTTTTCTATAACTGCTTACACAAACAAAGAATCACATCCTGAAAAGCAGACTGAACCTAATTTAATCATTGACCTCTGTTTAGCATTCACAGCAGAGTCACCTTTCACACGCCGTGATCAAAAGACACAAAATGGCATCTATTTAAGAGAGAAACAAAGCCAGCTCATTCTGTGTGTAGGCCTCGGTAATGTTCAGTCGCCAGTCTTTGTTTTTAAGTAGCAATACGATCAAAAGCGGTAAATATTTTGACATGTCACACGAGAAAAACACACAGTGAATGAGTGGGATCAGGATCCTGGTTTTGTGTATCCTGGTTCACCGTCAAGGCTTATCAGGATTGTTGCCATTGTTCACTTTATAAGTAACATCTGTGCTTATGACAGGTTCAAATGTCTGCTGCGCTATGAAAAGGCCTGTAGATGTGCATAACTAAAACCAGAGAGTGGGGCAGAAATGCTGTGCAGTCTTATTTTACGGCGTATAGTTTTGAATTAGTTCAGTGTTGGTGTAAGATTTTTGGGCCGCAAACAACAGGTGTGCAGCCATCTTACCTCTATATGAAAAGAGCGCCAACATTCTGACCCAAGAAGAATAAATAGGGGTTAAAATGTTGTATTGAATAGCTTCACATTTGTACATGAGCTTCCTTTTGTTCAGCAACATTACAGATCAGCATCACTGTAAATGTTTCAGTGTCAACCCTTGTGCAAACATCTGACTCAAAACAGCAGGGGTTCATTTCGTTTAAACTAAAAGTACCACCGGGGAAAAAATACTCAGCAAGTAAAGGCCTTAATCTGAAAGTGTTAATTAAGTAAAAGCATGTAAGCATTATCATGAATGTATATATATAGGGGGCCGAGAGGAAAAATAATAATAGATATAAATAATTATATTGGAGTAACAAGGAAACATATTCTACTGGAATAGAAGTAAATGTACTTACATTACCTTTCAACACTCTAAAATTGCTTTTTTAAGAAATATTTTTTTCATTTATAATAAACGACTTTGCTTGCTTCTCAAGACATTGTGAACAGATAGCTTTATCTTTGTGATCTACTACATGGCCCTACATCGAAGCAAAGACAGCCAGTAAGTTAAAAACATGTGTCAGTAAAGTTCAACACGCTTTCAACAACTCTTCTGTACAGTAACAGGAGGTAAGTGTTATTAGCTTCTTCCCTCCTTGGTGACGTCACACCACTGAATCACATTCCTGACTGGCAGCGAGCCTGTAGAGGATTCCTGCGCTGGTCTGTGCATGCTTGGTGCAGTCGGACCAGATTCCTGCGTTACCGCTGGCTGTGGATGAGGAGGCTGGGTTTGCCACTGGGCTGGAACGGGAGCTCAAATGAGGCTAAATAGCTGTGACATACCTGCAAGTATAGTGACATACAATAAAAAGTGAGGAGCTGTCACACGGTCGTGTATGCAGGGAACTCCTTTAACCGTTTGTCATGGTGGAGTGGAATTGATTATAGGTTGGGGCAGAAGCATTGCAACATACATGCCTTGCAGTCACACATGTGTATGTATGTATGTCACATACCAGTGGCAAACCCAGCCTCCTCATCCACAGCCAGCGGTAACGTAGGAATCTATATATATATAAGGCTAAGTCACCTCGCTGCTCAGAAAATGGATTTAAATATTCACTTCAAAGATTAAATATTCAAAGATATTTATAAAGATTATTAAATCAACCACTCATTGCTTTCAGGGCAAACAGAAGGCCCACTCCATATACCCCACTGTTGGTCTGATATTTTGCCAGCAGTTTACTCCAATCCAAAATGTTGTTAAATAAAAATTAAAGTAAAGCAATCCACCAGGTTTCCAACGTAATATCAGCTGCTTATCAAATTCTATTATTCTATGACATCATGTAGGCCTTGTGTATGCCAGCTCCTTTCTGATATGTCTGAGATGCACCATAACAGTCAACGGGTTTTAATGGCTCAGTCGGCACCAGCTCAGTAAGTTTTTTTTACTTACAAAGAAATATCTGGTACTTCAGAGACTTTTCAGCATTATGCTTCTCTTCAGGACTCCTCTTGCTTTTTTCTATCCTCTGAGATAACAGTTTGCCATCATTATTGCCGACACCACATCCAACTTGAGTTTAGTGCTTGGCCCAAATGTGTTACTGGATACATTTAGCATTATCCAGCGTTTTTCTGAAAAACCTCGCACCACATTGTAAGTTGTTCAGATATTTGACCACCCACTACTTTCCTGCCAAAAGTTACTCTCTATCATCTACCTCTTCTTGTCAAAGTGAAAAAGGAAGGCTAATTTAGCACGCTAACGGCTTACATCAGGATTGCTAACAAATCTGAAAAAATAATATATTTTCTAGCAACAATTTGGTGATTTTCCCTCTTGGTGAGACCCCAATAAACAAATAGGTTAAAGTAGTGTTCATAGTTGGATTAGGCGCATGACTTGTATTGTCATTTGAAGCAATGCAAATTTTAGTGGCTAATTAGCAACCGTTAGCAGCCACACTAGCTTATTTTACTTGTCATGGCCAGAGCAAATAATGCGTTAGTGAGCAATATACAAAGACTGCCATATGCCTGGTAGTCACCAGCTCAGTTAAAACTATGTATTGTATGAACGCACCGCCTGCCAGATCATAAAAACAGGCTAGCAGTGTTGCTGTCAGTGTCACCGGTTTCAGACCTGAAGCACCAGTCTAACTTGCACCAACTATTACCAAGAAAAGCAGCCAGTTAATGGGTGTTTAATTTTATAATTAATTAGCTAGCTTAGCCTCAACAGCATTAGCCTGTTGGCTTGAAAGTGGTCAAACTCTGTCAAAAATTACCTTAGATATTTGTATATATTAATATATATTTATTTAATTGTTGATAATAAACACAACAATTATTTACTTAATATTCTTCTTCTTCTTCTTCTTCTCCTTAATATTGGCTTGTGTACCGGTAGCTAGCAGTTGTTTCAACCGACCCTTCCAAACCACAGAAAAAGAAATGACTGCTGTCTGTTGATAAGTTTTATATTGGATTTTTCCTCCTGCTCCTCATAAGAAAAGAGAAAGAATAGATTTGTTTTTTAATTCACCAAAGTGACTCTGTAACAGGCAGCCTAGCTACTTCAGCTAATAGCTGCCTTACTTTAGTTTTGTTAGACAGCACTGGGCTAAATGCAACATGCAAACAACCAACTAGACATGTCTCGTCTAATGTAATTTTGAATTAAGCCTTCCGCAAAACTCTGTGTGTTGGCTTTTTGTTGATATTAGACTTGTAGACTGACAGGCTGAGACACTAAGGCTTAGCTAATGTACACAAACAAACCCGGGAACATCTGAGGCATTAGCACGCTTGCCAGTAAATTTCTTATATGCTCAAGATCTCATACTGAATATGCCTCTCAGCACAGTTGGCTGCTGTCTCTTCATAACTGCTGGTAAATTTCCGTTGTAGCTGAATGGGCCCCCCTCAGATACTCAGGTAACTCAAAAAGTAAAGCACAGGACAGTAGATACCTGCAACTGAGTGGTAGTTATACAGGTAAAGGATGCATTTGAATTAATGATTGTGATTTTTCATTGTTTATGGGTCAATGTATGGCAATCTGAAGAGCTGAACGAAACAACTGTTTTTTCAACAGGAAGTCAGTAAAAGTAAGAGTTCCCTGTTTTTATTTCACTTTGAATTTAGGCACAGTGACATATCACTGATGCTTATTTCCCGTTAATTGAGGCCTTCGGTTGTTTGAAAAAATATTAAACTGTGGCAGTTATTAGGCCTTCCTTCCCAACTCTGTGCTGATATTCCAGATTAATTTTGCCTCGATGACTCGACTGATCTCTAAAGCACTCACAGGTGAAGGGCCCCCGGCACTCACTGCATCTAGCACTTCCTCTTTAGTGCGTGTATTTTAAGGCTTTGTACACCTAGAGCATCCCTCACTCCACCGGCTCTCCCTATTCTGCGGTGTACTAGCCAGAGTCTGTTATCGGTGAGTCATTTTCCACTTCAGAATCCAGTGATATTCCTCCTGTGCTTCTTCATAGCTCGTGAGGGTGTAACCAACGGACCCAATGACGTTAATCCAGGAGGCTGCCATCTGTACGCATCAGGTTCAGAAAAGAAAGCACCGTGCACGTTTCTTCTAAGTCACAGTGACGGCAAACGCTAGGCTGGGTTGGACATTTAAACCTCATCAATCACCATCTGATTATAGTGTCAAATAACAAAGCTGCATGGATACATTCGGTTTTTGTTTAAGAACCATATCAATTATCTTTCCCAATCTTAATCAACTTTGTGATTACTGATTACTGCTGGTTGATTAAAGCGGATTGGAAAATGTTACGACCGTAAACCAAACCATTCACAGTTCTCACAGATTTGCCACATGTTAAAAATGTGGCATGTACATTTTCCCATGTTAAAGTCAGTCTAGTGAAACTCGATGTCTCCATCTTGCACTTGTCACCAGTGGGAATGAGAATACAGACCCTGGGAACACAATGTAACCCCCCACTACAGCAGCCCCCTCTACTTTACCGGTGTAATTCTGTAAGGAAATCATGAATAGCGGGTGAGAGAGAGACCCTTTTGAGACAAGCCTTTCTTTACATCGTAACTTAACTCCATTTCTTCCACTATAACACCTTGACAAGGAGAATCCCTCCAAATAATGGGTTGTGGAGGGACACCGTTGCTGCAGGCTGCATCCCTGTAATTGCCCAGCACTTCCTGGTACAGGAGGCAGTTGGGATGACATGGGAATGGGCGAGTCTCCAGAGACGCACACTCTTTATGGTGTCACCACCCCGAGACAGACAGGCACACTCACACAGAGTTCTCATCTAATGGTTTGTAATCATTTTCATGGATTTAATTTTTCACATGAATGGATATCGAGACCCTGTTTGTAAAGTCTCTTACCCAATTTCCCCAGACTGTGACTGGGACCATTTTATATGTAAACTGTCAATAAAAAGTAATAACTGTTAAAAAATAACTGACATTAAGAAAAGAAAAGGAAAAGAAAGTGAAAGACAGGCAAAAAGTGTCACACTATAACCCACAATGTTCCACTGACAGATGTAATCAAATAAGAAAGTTATTAATTAACATTTTAATTGTGAAATATGTAATAGAAAAAAGGGAACATACAGATAACCACACAAAATCCACAAGCACACACGCATATTCTCATATACAAACAGACATACACACACACACACAGCCTTTTGGCAGATGGCGAACCATGAGGTCGACAGGGCTGTAAAACAAGCCTGTTCTCTTTGTCCACCTACGCAGCACTTTGCACAGTGTGTCTATCAGATGGCGGCTCTTTATCAAGGTGTGGCTGACACTGGCTCCACACAAAGCTCTGTTAAACAGGAATATAGCAGGCCTCTAATAACTGGGGTGCTGTGGCTGGACTCGCATCACTGCCAAGCAGCTCGCTCTTATCGCTGCCATTCTGCACTCAGACACCTAAATGGGACATTTACGGCCTTTGTGTGTGCGTATTAATGAGTGAACTGACAAGACTCTCTGGTGACTGTTGCTTCCTTCTTGTAAATTGAGTCAGGCGTAAGATGTGTAATAATGCGTATGACACCTACAGTTTACAGTTCTGTGATATGAACCATGAACCATTGACTTTTTTTTTTTTTTTTACTTGGCACTATGTAGTTTTGGAGAAGAAATTCAAACACAGAATTTTTTTATATTTACAATTTTAATAAGGTGATAATACAGACTATATATATATATATATAAGCGTAAAATGTTATGAAATTTGTGTTGTCCTCTCAGTTTGTTTCTTCAGTCATGAAAACAGCAAGTTTGATATTCAGTTTGTTTAGGCAAAAAAATTAAAATAAATCAACCAATGATTAAAAAGTTTTCCCCAAAACTACATAATGCACCTTTGAAGTAAGACTGTCACATGGACTCACAAGCAGCTTCATTATTGGACATTTACTTTACCTGTCAACCAATCGATTTAAATCTCATTGGAGTCATACACTTCTCAGGTAATTATTCCAATTAAAAGTAGCTAGATACATTTAATCCCACTCAACTATGAAATGTGTTCCCGAAACCATTTTGGGGGGCTGTTCCCAAATTCACGAGTGACTCAGTTCAGTTGTGATCTGAAATAACACCGAGCTTGATTAACCTGTTCTAAATTTGCTTTAAATACTTTTGCTGTATGTGAATGCGCGCCTTAACTCCCCTTGTGTATGTGTCACTCCTGGTTACCCTACTGTATACGTAATAATATGGTTGCATGGATGCTGGGTCTAAGAGGCACCCACCCCTGTCAATTATCAGACTGTTGGGAGGAAGAGAGGAGATTATGCATAATTGCCAACTGTGGCTGTGCCTGGGTGTTTCCTCCTGAGTCAAATCACTGAGACAGAAAGGTGATAAGTGGATTTGCCATGCGAGCAGACAAATGCTATGTTGCTCAACGGCCTGCCTGCTGCTGGATTTGGCACCGGGCAACATGATTAATGATGATGTCTGCCGTAAAAAAATAATGATTCCAAGAAGGATTGAATTCATGTTCACGGTTCAATCATGTTTGGAGGCGTGAGGTGGAAAGATGCTTTTTGACACTAATTCTTTCTTTCCCTTCACACTCTTCACCTACAGAATCTAAAACTTCCTCTGGACAAGATTTTTACTCTTTTCATGAACACTTTGCAAAACATATGTCACCAAGCCTGTGGAAAATATTATCTTACCTTTTGTGTCAGAATATAATACCTCTGAAAACTGGCAAATCCATTTTGATTGACACTCTGCTCTTATGTTACCATAGGGTTCACACAACAGAGGCTTACAGGCAGTTAAATATTGAATGAGGCTGAACTTAGAGGTGGGGTGGGTGTGGGATACATAATCTTGAGTAGTTGGTTTTGTCTTGAGCTGCTGTTGTTGTTCTAAGATTCAATCTATAAGAGGCAACTGTTGCTAAGGGTCCCATTACTAGAGCAACCGCTGATTGTTTACGCTGGTCCAGTGGGTTTGCTTACTTGCGGTGTGACAGACTGATGGCTGATTTCAGATGGCTAAACTGCTGACAGACCATGTGATTTTACCTCTGTGGAGTCCCCCCCACCCTACCCATCTGGGCCCTGCCGTTGGACTACAAGGCTGAGTGCACATGGCAGAGGAGGAACAGGCTGAGTAGGTTTCCATGGAGTCTGGTTATCCATGTGTGTGACGCTGGAGTTGCAGGTAAAACACTTTGCCTCTAAAAGTAGCTAGGTCATAGTTGAGCTACTATCTACGTACCTTTGGCATACCTCCAAAAGTACCTTTGTTTGCAGGTATGCCAAATGTTTTATTACAGACAAAAGCAAGGCTAAAAGTATTAAGCAGCTAGCAGGTGCTAGCTACCCCATTGAAGCTAAAATGTTTATTAAACCAAACAAAACTGTTGTGAGACATAACTGTTGTGAGTTTTGTTCTGAGGGTGGTGCTGGAGGAAAGGTAATAGGTTCATTATGGGAAGGTGCAGATTTCATTGCAATCTGACAATTGACATATCAGTTCTATATTGTTGCCGTAGGAAAGGAGCCAACAAATACTTCACTACGAATACCCACTGGTCAAAGTGATGAACCGACACAGGTGGGGTCAGACTGAAGGTCATGGGGTCACCAAAACATCATTAGGAATCATTGCTATTGCAAAATCTGTCGCCAGGAATCACACAGTCTGGCCAGTAGTTAAATATATTGTTTTTTTCTGTGAGCTACACAGTAAGATAAACAGACAGCTCGACTGATCTGCTGTTCACAGGCCTTAATGTGTGACCAGCTGCTTAGAATTCACAATCATAAACAAGCCTACTTTCACGCTCGTGGCCATGTGAAGCTGTACGTAGACACATGGTGCATGCTGACATGTTCACAATGGTGATATTTACGTGCTAATGTTTAACTGGTATATTCTTAGTTTGCATTTGCATTTGGTTATCAGCCCAAAACACAAAGTGCTGCAATAAAGCACTGCAGGATGAGGCCAACCTGAGAGTTAGCATCGTCCTGGATCCTTTGACAGAAATCCCCTTTGATGTTTTCATTGGATTTTGTATTATCCCAGAATACAAGCTCTATGGCAAACAAAAATTTATGATACTCAGACGTTTGTTCACCAAGACAGTCTTCACAAATAAATTCTTCTTTTATTTATCTCAGTGCAATCATCAGAAAAAAGCAAATGTAAGGCTATAGACGTACTACACCTACTGTGGGCCTAATGTAACCAACGTCACCACCACTCAGTGTTACGTTTCTACCACTACACACACATCTACAAGTTGGAAATTTTAAGTTTGTAAGTAATGTCAAGCCGTGGAATAGTGAGTAGGGGATATTCTGTGTTGGCCGTGATGGCCCAAACAACTCGTGTTGTTTAATTTAGAGACTTGTTACGAAACTGAAAACCTTCAAAATCCAAGATTTGGGGAATATCTCTTGTATTTTATGTTGTAGAATAAAATTTTAAACAATCTTAAGCTTGTGTAATCACAGACCTTGTTTCAGGTATTTAACCAGAAAAAACACATTCAAGCAAACCACTGACTTCAACACAAGGGAGCTTGAAGTACAAAAATGCTAACTCATTTCCAGGCTTTAGGTGTCATTCCTGCAGCACCTGTTGTTGACAGTTTTGCAGGTAGTTTTTAGTAAAAACCACAAAACAAACTTTAACCCTATTATGAAGCTAGATAGACAGTTGAAGAGGTATGTAATATGGCAATTCATCCTGAGGGACACAAACATTTTGGTAATAAAGCTTTTGAGACATTTTGTGACAGTTCACTCACTAGATGTTCAGATATTCTACTGGATAAAGGAAAATGGCACTAAAGAAAGTTCTGGGACTTATCAAATTCATTAGGATTCATCCTGCGAGGACCATGAATGCCTGGGAACCTGTGCAACAATTGTTGAGATATTTCAATCTGAACCAAATTGAAGTGCAGACATACAAATACACTAACATAGCCATCTCATGAGCCATTACACTAGCGTGGCTCATTAAAAACAATATATGATATGACAGAACCATCACATAAATGAACATTAATGAAGGGGAAACTGGTCCTCTTCTATTCCTCTCATTATCCACCGAATCGGCAGTGTAACCTGACCCACAATGAAAAGCAACATCTCATTCCTGGTCACAATGTCTGATTACAGGCTCCACCTGTCCTCCCATGTTGGCATATTTCTAGACATCACCAACGTTCTGCAACAGCACGAGGTCATGTCAGCTGAGTGCTGGGTGGAGCCGTGCAGCGAGGGCCTGGCAGAGGAGACTGGACAGGAGAACCAACAAGAGGAAGAAGCACAGAAGGAGGAAGTGGAGGTTCCCTGTTGGGACAACCAACCCGCAGGAAGCCGGAGGCAGGAGGAGGAGCCAGGAGGAGCACAGCGGCTTTCATCACCTGACCATAGTGGCATGCAGGAAGTGACATCAGGAGGTGGACTGGAGCAGGTCCAGAGGGAGGGGACCCGGACTCGAGAAAAGAGAGAAAGGCTTTCACCCATGACTGTCAAACAGGAAAACCAGGATAGAGGCTCAGGTGCGTGGAGGGAAAAATAAATGTTGTACGTTGATCCTTTACTGCAGAGTAAAACACAATCCAGCACATTTCAATACCTGAAAATGAAAAGGCAACGTCCATTCAGAGTAATTCTTTTATAGTCTTTGAGGCTGACCGTAGCACCTCCCAGAGTTGACATAAAAGTTAATTCAAATAATCGACATGCACATCGTGATAGAGCTTACTCTATGTGTTTGTGAATGTGTGCATGCATAATTTCTGTTTGTGTAACAGGTGCCTGCCTGGTGGAGCGATACCTCCGGAAGACCTTCCCCAGGGGTTTGTCACCTTGCCCCCTCCCGGACAGGGACAGGGAGCGGCAGGCAGGAAAGCCCCGGGGCTCCGGGCCTTTCTACTTCTTTGGAGGAGCCAATGGGGCTGAAATGTAAGTAGAGAAACATGAAACAAAGGAACTGAAATGTATCAATAAGCAGTTGGATTTTAGGTATTTATAAAGTCTGACCACATTTCAAGATAAAAAGCTTTTGGCATTTTTTTTTTGCTGGCAGCAAAAAATCATCCACCTGCAGAATATTTTCGGTTTTGGTTCCCTTATTAGCCCTGGTGCTCCATGTGGCCCATGACCTCTGGTTTGATTTAAGGATGATTTTTCTTTTAGAGTGAGCAGCTACTGTGAGAGCAGGGGATGGAAGAGGATTTACAACAAGCACAGGGAGGACTTTAAACTGAAGTGGTGTGAGACCAAATCACCAGCCAGCTACCGTAACTTCAGACAAGGTCCAGTTCACCATAACATCACAAAGACAGTGAAAGATAATGGCAACTCTGAATCTCAAAAATGTTTTTTTCCATTTCTGTTATAATTTTCAATTAAAAAAGTGTAACGTTGCAGACAGAAAACTTGACCTCCTCATGTGTTGTTTGCAGGCGAACAGTTGTTGTACCAGATTCCCAACAACAAGGTCCTCACCACTAAGATCGGCCTCCTCAGCAGCCTGCGGGAGTACGAGCGAGTCTGCA
>CAEMYA010000117.1:1967601-1980902 GCA_903131615.1 Diplodus sargus
AACTTTATTAAGTCAATTCATCAAAGTGAGTATTATTATTTTAAATCAATCAGTAGTCACAGTGCAGATATTTTTCCCACTCAAGTTACTGTGGATTCAAATTAAATAATATACACTTGAATACATTCAGAAGAAAACATAGCTGTCTGAAAGGTACATTTCCAACGCTACAGCATGCTTGTGAATGCTCCGTAGTAATCTAGAGTCTGATTCATTTTTTCAGGCAGCTTCGAGCTTATATTATATTTATGACATTAGTTTATCTTATCTGAGTGGCTGAGGACAAGGCCTTCGAACTGAGCTTCTACCTTCAACTCAAAATCATATCAGTTTTATTTATATAGCTCGAAATCAATCGCTTTACAATCTGTGAGCGCCATCGTCTGTCCCTAAAAACCTTGATTTGAGTGAGAAAAAGCTTGCCATATTTGGAAAAAAAAGAACCTTCATTAGGTAAAAAAGATGGAAAAAACCTTAGAAAGAGCCACAGAGGAGGGATCCCTGTCCCACCTTGTTGTGTTGTTCCTCACAGGAGGCTGAAAATGGAACAGTTCATTCCCACTACCTTCCGCATGGATGTGAGGGAAGAGAGGGAGGCTTTCTTTGCCCAGCAGGAGGGTAAAATGCACCGTACATCTCACTGCCATTAACCTCTAATGCGTTTCTTTACTGATGCAACAACACGACACTGGTCCGGCTGAATTTGTGTTGGGCCCTGGTTTAAAATAAGATAAATCAACCTGTCACACATCCAACAATTAAGAGAAACAGACTAGTTTGTCCTAGTCAGTGTTAGGACAACAGTTGCCTTGGTGATTGTTTAATCAAGAGGTTGAGTTGGACGTTGGAAAATAATGCACTTCACCTCCCATAAGGCCCTGATAAAATCACCAGGGGAACATGCTGTTGCCATAGAGATGAGTCAGCAGAGGGCAGGGCTGAGGCACAAACACGAGGAGAGACGCTCCACAGGATGTAAAGCTGCGGCAGCATAAGCACGACTGAATACTTCTTGTATTAGATATGAAAAACATTTTTGCTTCATTGTAAGGACTGGAGATGAAATGATCGACTGGTTCCTGTGTAGCTTGCGGAGATGCAGACTCGCAGCGTTATGATAAGAGGTGTACGGGTTATAACAAACACGGTTATCACTAAGTAAACAGGAAAAGAGACACAGACAGCTGGTTTAGATCTCGGGGTGATGGATGAATCTGCAGAGAGGCAGATGAGAAATGTACAACACAGATCGAAGAACACAGTAAAAGGGGATTAAAAAGCTGGAGAACACTGTGTCTGGGATATCTCCTTTATTCACCCATTCACTGTTCAACACAGGGCAAACACTCAATATGTCACTCTGTCCTGAGAAGCACAGTGTCACGTTTAGTGTCACATGTCAGTGTTGCAGGAATCAGTGAGACTCCATCTGACTTTTGAATTATATTCTATGGTTATTATTACAGATGCACCAACATGTAAGCAGCATGTTAATGACATAGTTGGCTAATTGGACTATAATTTTGACCACTTTATCTATTATTGGATATGCTGAGGAAGGTACTCATGGTCATGGGAATTCTGAGTGTTGTATTATAGGCAACTGGACATGTTTCAGGTTCTTGAAGATGTTTCACCTCTCATCCAAGAGGCTTCTTCAGTTCTAACTAACTTTTAGAACTGGAGTTGCAGGCTTTTAAACTCGGTGTGGGAGTGTCCTTGCAGAGTCTTTAAAGCCATTTGTGGGTCGTCGACGCGACTGGCCTTCATGTGGGTTGCTAGCTCGGGCTAGGTGAGCCCAGGTGTGAGTGGTTGGTAAGATGTCTGGGGAGGGAACTCAGCGCTGCATTGTAGGTGGGTGATAGTAATGTCTGAGGCCACCTCCTCTGCTCAAAGACAGACGTTCCAGTTTGACATAGATGGATAATTTTACTCCACTTTCAAACCATCGGTCTTCTCTGGCCAAGATGTTTACATTGTTGTCCTCAAAGGAATGATTTCTCTCAGCAGGGTCTTGACCTGAGGAGTTGGCCCTCCTGTGTTGTGACATTTGTTTATGGAGAGGTTGTTTTGTCTCCCAAAGGTACAGAACCAACAGTGGCCACTAAAATAAAAACTTAAAAGGCCCTTTCTAGAGTCAGTATGTCATTTGTCTGTTCTCGGCTACTGTGGAATCATGGCAATGCAATATGGCGGACTCTGTGAAAGAGGACTTGCGCCCCCTGTAGATATAAGTATAAAAGTTTCATTCTGAGGTAACAAAACCACAGACAGTCTTAGTTTCAGCTGATTATACACATGGAATCATAATTATGAGTGTTTAATTAGTTTCTGCAAATAGATCCTCCTAAATCCTACACACTGGACCTTTAATTTATGACATTGCATAATACTAAAGAAGCTGCTCATTTGCTTTGAATTTGAGAATTTGGTATAGTGTATTGTGTCCTGTAGTAGAGTAATAAGCAGCAGCAAATGTAAATACTCAAGTTAAGTACAAGCTACTACTGTACAATCTTAAGGTGAAGAATTGCCTTGTAGGATCAAGAACATACTGTTTTTTTACACTTTACAAAGATTTGAACACTCAAATAAATTGACAAAAAATACATATGGTTAACGCAGCATAAGTCACAGAATAAAGATGGTCATATTAAAATAAAATTCAGAACAGGAAGAAATACCTTAGCAGAAACATGACACCACAGAAAATATAGAACAGAGACCTGACGAGTCTCAGTGAAACCATCTCTGAACCAAGTTGTAGTCTATTCCATAACTTTATAAGTCATACGTGTGTTGTTTCACCTGATGTAACTTAACAACTGTTTCCAGGTGTGAGTAACAATGAGAGTCAAATGTGGATCTGTAAGCCGACGGGCCTGAACCAGGGCAGAGGGATCTTTCTGCTGAAGTGTCAGGAGGAAGTCGCCGCCTTCAGACTGAAGCTGCAGCACATGGAGGACCGAGGGGCCAGCAGCCAGATGCACCACCACCAGCCTCAGGCTCGCATTGTCCAACAGTGAGTGAACGTACTCAGCGATTGGGTCATGGAAGTGAACACTGAACACTAAGAATACCACACAGTAGAGAAGATTTCACTGGCTGAAACAACTGCGTACACAAATTCTCACATAATATTCAGACAATTTTGTCTGGGCAATAACGTCTCCTTGTTAATAAATAAAAAGTGACACATGTTGATGTAGCTGCTGAAATTGCAAGCATTAAGCAAGCTGACATTTTGCCCTCAGTTACATCCAGCGTCCGCTGCTCCTGAAGGGGAAAAAGTTTGATGTGCGCTCGTACCTCCTGGTGGCCTGCACTGCACCTTACATGGTCTTCTTTTGCCATGGATACGTGCGACTGACCTGTGACCTCTACGACCCCAGCTCCAAAAACCTCTCAGCCCACCTGACCAATCAGGTACACCTTAACACTGTGGTGACGTCGACAACATAGCCGGGGGTTAACTGTCTTTAAATGACTGAAGCAAGTTTTTTCTCTGAAGTTGTGTAACTATCCTTCTCCCTCACAGGTTTTCGATTATCCATGGTGAGTCTATATTTGGACATCAGGCAGTCATAGAAACCTCTCCTTGATACGTCCTGTTTAAATAGATTAGGAAATGACTAATACTGGCTTAACATGTGGTCTGAATAGACTACCACGCAATGTATGACCTTTGTGTTGCTGTCAGACGGATATTCTTCACTTCTTTGCAGTTGTTGGGTAATATATCACTGAAAAAAATGCTGCCAATCTGCTTGTCAATCTAATTCTTTTGGTTTTGTTTGAACAGATTTGCAACCACTGAAGTGGTCAACGTGCTGTCATTTACCAGAGTGCCAACATTGAGCGTTTTTTTTTTCTTTTGGTACTGTACAGTATTTTGACTTAGACACTACAGTAGGGATTTATATTTTACTTTTGTCAATAACATAAGAACTTTTAGTTTACTTGTTTTGCCACCCAACGTATTCTTCATTCTCTCCATGTGTAAAAAAAACTCTTATAAGTTCTCCAGCCCACTGGAGACATGACTGTTAATTCATGTGTTTCACTGCTTAACCCGTTTAAGGCCTAAAATTAACCATGTAAACTCCTATTTAATCTTAAATGGGGAAAATAGGACAAAGTCATTCCCATTGGTCTTTGGTTGAATAGAGGAAGCTGGCTGTGGCACTGTCTCTCTGCTTCATGTGTCTCTGGTCCCCCTGCTGTCTGTCTCCAGTACATGCAGAAGAAGAACCCTCTGTACAGCCAGCTGAAGGAGGACACTGTGTGGTCCATGGAGAGCTTCAACACATACGTCAACGACAGGTTTCGGGTTGCCAGGGGTCTACCCAGGGACTGGGTGCTGGGCACCTTTGCAGTGAGTGCTGCTGCGGGTCATGGCTCTCGGGGACCAATTACCATTATAATGATGGTTGTTGGCACTCGCTGCTAATTGAGATCGCGGTTAGGCTCTGATGAGCTCACTCCTGTCTGAGGAAATATGTTATTACTGAAAGGAAATATCACACATGCTGTTTTGGTGGTTGTTTTTTTATCCACGGTACCTTAAAGGACTACAAGCAGTGCAAGGTGCATATATTTTGATCAGTTTTATCAGTGGTCGCACCAGATAGAGAGAAACCTCAAACATTTATAGTGAAACACATTTTAAGTACACACTAAAAAACCACAATGTGGCTCTTTGGTTCAATAGAAACCTGCTATGTAGTCCACAACTAATTCTGTACAAGTCAATCTGTTTGTACGCAGTGTTAAGTGTCGAGATGGTAAACTTTTCAAAGTCAATTTTCTATAGTGCCTGTGAAAAGTGTTCTCTGAGCTATTCATCCGTCTTGACAAAATATCACCTGCCATCAAGATACTATCAGTTGCATTATGGGAAGTGAAGGATTTAGTGTTTTTAAGGCTTACATCATACTTCGGACTGGGAGTGAGGGTATCTGTGCCTCTTCTGCTTTGATCATTTCCATTCTTTTAAAATCTGCCTCTCACAATTTCCCCAACAACTGAAAGTGCAAACTGTTACGGCTGCTGGTGTAGCTCAGTGTCTCCTCAGATTGTCTTTTGAAAGTACCAAACTTACTTTTATGTCAGGCAGTGTGTTCCCTGTTAATATGCTAATGTTAGTGAGATACAGTGATACACTTGAAGCTGCACTAAACAATAATGTCTATCTGCCAGCTTCTTATCTTAACATCATTTTGGTTTTCCGGCAAATGGATTTGTCTCTCATTTGCCTTGTTTTGAGCATCAGCAGCTGGCTCAGTTCAGCTAAAATGGACTGATCTTCCAGCTTTATTCACCAGGTGGCCTCCAAATGGAAGATCACATTGCTCCATCTCTACTTGATGTGTAACTAGCAGCTATTGCCTTATACGTTCGTGACAACAACAACAACAACAACAAAAAGCCGGTCATGAGTGAAGAGATCAACGATTCACATAAAAAGAGAAGACGAATAACCTTTAAACAATCTTGAACAAATCCAAACGCGTCTTCTCAAATAATGCTGCTAGGAAGAAGGCAGGGCTAACATTTTATGTCACTCTGAGGCCTGTTGGATGATGGTTTGAATGACTAGCTGTTTGTCTGTGCTCCACACATCAGAGGCGCATGCAGCAGATCATGACGCAGTGCTTCTTTGCAGTCAAATCCAAGTTAGACCGCCGACTGGGCTTCTTTGACCTGATTGGCTGCGACTTCATGGTTGACGAGGACTTCAAGGTGGGCGAGACTTTGCGGAATATCTAGGTGGTGGCCGGCAATCGACACGTGTAACCACATGCGTGTTTTGGATGTCTTCATGTGCTGTCAACAGGTGTGGCTGTTGGAGATGAACTGCAATCCAGCGCTCCATACAAACTGTGAAGTGCTGAAGGAGGTCATACCCAGAACTGTTGTGGAGGCACTGGGTGAGCTTGCTGTTGTTGTTAATAAACATCTCTTTTTCTCACTTAATTTCGCTGTGTGCATGCTGTAGACGTAGTTCTCTTTATTTGATATATATGAGTTTACTCAACGGGCTGAAGTGTGATACCACCCAAACATGTTTTTCATCTGCTGTCACTCCTTTAGATTTAACTCTTGAGATCTTCAACAAGTGCCGTCTCGGGCAGAGGATTTTCCCTTTGGCCAGCCAGAGGGAGTTTGTGCTGCTGTACAATGGAGTTTATCCACCTGATTTAACGCTGGCCTGCAGCAGGAGCAACACGAGCACTGAACTCAACCAGAAGAGTCCCAAAAGACCCCAAAAGACTGAACCCAGGAGGTGCAAGTCAGGGATCGAAAGTAGAAATGTGCCGTCAGCGTCCCCCGATATTTCAGTCAATGTCTCAGCGAGCCGTGAAGGACGGGGTGGATTAAAGTCCATCCACTGTCCCACCGCCTCACCTCTCCAACCAATCTCTCCGTCAGTACAGACTGTCAGGAATAAGAACCCCAGGCCTCGGGTCGAACTCAAGCTGAGCAAATGCACACTGCGTCATCATTCGAATATTGCAGGTGACGGCGGGCACTCTAAGACTCAGCAGAAGACAAGGATCATCATGTCGCTGTCGTCGCCTGCGCTGAGTGAGGGGATCTCCGTCCACGAGTCCCCTGGGACAATAACACGATTGCCTCCTCATGCGCCACCTCCTTTGTGTCAGAGCAGGCAAAGAGCAGAGGATCTCAGTGGGGAAGAGCTCAAAGAAGATACAAAGAGTGTAGTTGCTGAGATGAAAGAGGAATTGTGACGCTTTATGTGCAAAACAACTCTGATCTTGAGAGCTTTGTCTAAAAAAAAAAGTTCCACGCTTTGGACTCATGATGCTGTTACACTCCCAAAGAAATGATAATAAATGTTTAATGTGACCACGAAGAGTGATAACTGGTGTTCTGTAAGGAACGTGTCCTGTGATTTGATTTAAAAAACGGGCTTTCCTACAATGTTAGACGTGTTTACTGGAATGAGGGCACAAATCCACAGCTGTGGCGAATGGAAAATATATCCATCAGTCATCTTACATCACTTCACGGAAACAAGAGAGCAGCCCTTGTGCTGTGGAGAGCCTGAAACACTCAGGCGTGATTGTGTACCAGCCCTCCCACCATCTTACTGTAATTCTAACCAGGAAGATCAACACAGGGCTCCACTCGACAGTTGTTGTGGCTTGTTGTTTTGACTACAGCCCTCTACATCTCTGTTTCATAAGTCATAATTATCTCACATGCCCATCCATATTCAGGCCGGCTGCGTGTAAACACAGGAGGGCATTGGTTCCCATCTTTCCCAACAGGACGCTTGCTTCATCCACATGCTTCTGAAGAACATCACAGTCCAAGTTATCAACATGCATCGGTGCCATATCTGTACGAGCTGCTAACGGTAAGCTTGCATATTGAGTGACAGTAGTACCAGTTTTTTATTATGTTTTTCTCATGCGTTTGTGTCAGCAGGTTCCCGGTCTGAGTTCAGCGTGTAAAAAAAAACCCCCAAAAAAAACAAACGGAGGAAGCTGCTCACTTCTCTACAGACAGACAGCCAACTGACAGGAAGGAAGGAAGAACTATTACACTTGAAGATAACTTCTTGCCGCTTTTATCTTCAATTCCTCTTCAAAAGCACTGACACCTTTCGTTCTCGAGATTCTATGGAAATTTACACTTCATGCTGGTGAGAAGGGGGAACTAGAGCTTAGCGGCAACCCCCTCCCCCCCTCCAGCACACTATATCCTCTTTTGGACCCAACCAGCCCCCTTTTTTTTTCATTGTATCTCTTTGGTTTTAGTGTGGCACACACACGTACGCAGTGGGGATGATCGTCTGGGCAGATGGTGCCCAGTGTGTGGACTAGAAGCTGAGACGAGGCAAAGAGGGACAGACTCCCCGTCCGTCATGGGATGCTGCAGTGTCACCCAGAGGCATACTGGAGTGGACGAGGTGGGCCCGGATGAGATCGAGCTGCTGGAACTCTCCGGAGACAATTTAGGGTAAGACACAAACACAAGTTCACAGTTTAAAGCAAAGAAGTGTTCGGATATAGAAAACGTTGTGGTGGGGAATTCACACAGTTATGACTGCACTTACATCCAGGAACAGAGTATCACAGAGGAAGTTAGAGG
The DNA here is from genome assembly GCA_903131615.1 of Diplodus sargus. Lineage (NCBI taxonomy): Eukaryota > Metazoa > Chordata > Actinopteri > Spariformes > Sparidae > Diplodus > Diplodus sargus. Next base: position 1,975,723 of record CAEMYA010000117.1, read on the forward strand.
TACAGAGAAGGCAGCAGCCCCTCAGCATGAATGTGAATTTTATGATCTTTATCGTGCTCATCTTCGCACTTTAAGAGAGAGTGTGTTTTAACTTTGTTTAAATGTGGTTCTTTTACGTGTCGGCATGTTGTGGAGGAGGAAGTGGTGACGGTCTCAGAACTGAAAAGAGCACTTTTTTTTTTCAACCTCTGTGGTTCTTGTTTGGCATGTCGTGCATCACGTTCTGGAGCTGAAATGCAAAACAGCAGAGAAGCCAGCCTCCTGCTCAACCTTTTTGAAAGAGTGCTGTATCCAGCATGTGCACTCTTATGTGAGTAACAGGATTTGCTTTACGTCGAGAACCTTTACACAGAAAAAAGGTTCCATTATAAACCCTTTAATTTACAATGAAAACACCTGCAGAACAACGTATTACATCCAGATGATTTCCAACCATCAGCACCCAGCACGACAACAAGGCAGGAGAAATAATTGGCTCTTATTTACTCAACATGAACTTGTGGGACTCAGTGATGCTGCACTGATGTGATTAGCAGATTACTATAAGACAATGGCTGAAGCATGGCGGGGTTTAATAATAATACAGAGTCAGGGCGGGACAAATCCCTGCTCGTTCTGAGGCTGAGGGATTAGCAGGGACTAATCATAACAGTAGCTGCTAGTCCTTATGTGCGGCTGTTTGATAATTACTGCTTATAGTGGCAGGCCGCTCGGATTTGACTGTTGTAAAGATGTGCGCTTGTATGTAGCTACACACGCAATGCAGCAGGTACGTTTTATGATATAAATGTACACACAAAAATCAAGAGCAAATTCCAGATCTAGCAAATGTGTCAAACACTAACATTTATGGTGAGATGATTTTGGCTTTGTGAATGTGCAAGTAATGTAGGAACCTGCGCTTCCAGGCACTGACACCGTTTTGTGCACCAATCTGTGCCGTTTAAACAGTGACTTTACACAGAGAGTGAGAGATGTATCCCCAAAGATTTAATGCTTCACGTCACCACAATCTACACATGTTTTAGCGTTTATTGTTATTATTTTAGTTGCTTCATGTTTTAATAGAGGCAAGTAAATGTCATGGAGGTGGTCCGTAGATGGGCCTGTAAAATGAACACGAAAAACTCAAGGAAAACCCAAACAAACCAGCACAAGCTGACACCATTCACAACCACATTGAGGCTTGAGTATAACCCTCTATATTAACCATCATTAACACGTGGTAAATTTGTAGTTAAACTTGAAATGTAAATATTTGTTTCACTGATAACAAACATTGAAATGCTTAATAAACTATTTACTAAACAACTGTAAAGGTTCATGTTTATCAGTTGCAATATTATAATGGCCACTCAACAATACAAAGTATTATAAACATCAGTATGAACTTTACAATGCGTTTAAAATGGTAAATGTAATGGTTTATAAGGTATTTCATTGTTTGTTAATACTGAATTACAGTAATTATTAACAAAAGTTTAATTAACTATAAACCTCTCATTTATTAATGATGAATATCATAAAGTGTTACACAGGCTTTACTGAAGGGAGCCCTGAACAGCTTCCATAAACTTCCTGAGCCAGAAACCCTCAGAGACAGCTGTCACTCAGGCTGCTTATTCAGATATTCATGGGGGGTTTGATACTGGCAACATAATAAAATTATATAAAGTTAGTGTATTTAATACGGCTTATCTGCTTCCCAATCCAAATGTTACGGTTACAGCTGCAGACATATCATCTGTCTGTCATCCTAACTAGTTTAAAATGAATCTGTGCTTCATACTAATGTATGCTCTTATTTCTGTGACGGACAAAGGCGGCAAAATATGTCGGTGAAGGGTCAGCAGGTGGGTCTGTCTCCGCTCTGACGACGGTAATCTGATTATGTCTGGCGGCTGCTGCTGCAGGGCTGCAGGGGGGTCAAGACGAGTCATTTAGATTGTGATATGTCCTATTGCAAGTCTACACAATATGTCTTTTAGGCTCACCATTACGAAACACATACAAACAAGAGCTCACAGTCATGTTCCCGTCGGCCTGACCTGCACGTTTTTGGACCAAACAGCACGTAAACTTTAACATTCACACGGCACAACAAGGACCGGCAACTGAAACCACATCCGCGATGCAATGAGGCCACCGAGCTAACCACCGAGCCACGGTGCCCTCAGCACTGACTGCGACGTGACAGTCCTCACTGATAAACTGTGTTAACACCTGTGTGTGTGTGTGTGTGTGTGTGTGTTCAGGGTGTGGAGTCTGGGTGAAACCAGGCTGCAGCTGTCAGTGAGGAACAGCAAGGACGAGCAGAAGCCGCTACCACCGCCGCCACCGCCCCCACCACGCTACCCTTCAGTACGACACCTGGAACAAGAGGTCACTATGTGTGCATGTATGTGTGTGTGGTGTTTAGTGTGTGGGACAATAACAAAATACAAGCGGAAACTTCATGGCGTTCGCAGTCACTCAGAACACAACGTGTGGCCCAGCATGGCAAGCACTTTGACACTTTTTTTTGGGTGTGCACAAGCCGTACAAGCCACACGTAAATATCAACAGTTTCCACTCGGTGCTATTATTTTGTTGTGGCCAGACACGCTGTAAACACACTGCATGAATTTCCGTGACAGAGCTGAGAGATTCTGCATCCCCTGTTTGGTGTGATTCAAACTTTACGGGAAACAAAAGAGGAGGAAACACTGCAGCGCAAACTGTTTTACACATCTTTCCACTGGAATGAGCGGCCAAACTCCCAGAGAACAAAACAACGCGGCGCCCTCGCGCATTTATGTCTCTTAGAACAGACGGTATTTTAATTTTAGAGATCAAATTCCCCTGAAATTGTGCAACATTTTTCCCCAAACAACAAACACCGGGAGGCTTGCGACAGTGAAACAATCTCCAATCTGCTGAGCGATGCATGACTCATCACATGTGGCCGCATATAAATACCCGGTGTGGCGTGTGTGAAACAAAACACACAGCGCGCACGGTAATTACAGCAACATACACGGCTGATAAGAAATTAGGCAAAATGGCCGCCCACTTGAAAAGCCACAAAATATTCAAACCCACATATTATGGTATGTGCTGATGCAGTTCTGTGTCCGTAGGTGGTGCTGTGGGGCAGGAGCAGGGACGAGTTGCACCACCGGATTTACTCCAAGCAGCCGATCAGGGAGTGGGAGGGCCAACCCCCACACCTGTATGGAGAGATCATCCACTCCTCCCTGGTGTCTCTCTACAACAGCTACACACAGGTAAGGTGGCGCCACCCACGGGAGTCAGCTGGGAGCGATGAGGTGTGGCTCCACCTGTGCTTCATCCAAAAGGAGCATATTCTGAGATGTAGTTTAAGAATGACTTGACAGCAGTCACAATACCCCCACACTGATTAAAAGACAAACGTCTGCCTTTAAAGCTGCACCTTTTTCTTGTTCTGAACACAAAAAGACACAAACACACAGCTGATGGAGCCTCCGATCAAACTGTTTGAGAGCTGAACGCTACGAATGAGTGATCCTACAGATGTGTGTCAGGAGCCGGTGCTGCGTCACGTTTGCTTTTCTGGTATTGAATCTGTGTCACATGTCTTCGTTTGGTCCTTCAGGGATCCACTGAACACTTCCTGGTGTTGTTCTCTTTCCACCTGCTGATCCTCTCCCTGGACCACTCTCGACAAGAATTCATCTATGAGGTATTCTTTGTAGATTTTGCTTTAAAAGACAATAACCCCGAAATGTAATACAGCGGTTATGAGTGGATGCAATTCAAACAATTTACAGGCATACTTACGTTTAGTAGTCTCATAGCAGAGGTCCCCGAAAACAACCACAGGACGCTAAATCAAACTAACATCATATTTATACTTGATCAGCTGAAAGATGTTTGTAAGTTGCTGGGTAAGCTTTAACCGCAACACAGATCAAATGACTATGACAGGGAAAGGTGTCATCATTGTGACTCAGCTATGCAGTCGTCCCCAGCTCTAAATAACTTTTTTTGTTCGTAGTACTCATTGATTCCGTCTTCAGCAGCGACAGGAAGATGTTTTTAAAGTGTTACTTTGATAAGACCACTGTAGACGTCCTGCCAAGAAAATAAAAGTTAGCAACTACTTTTTGACTGTAATGGAGCATAGATAGATATCTCCCTCGGCAGTTCCACAGTGAACTACAAAAAAGTTGAGTGGAAACTGCATTTGCAATCACAGCGCTAATGTTCCTCTGTATATTCTAGATGTGTATAATAGAGCTGTTGTCTAATTCGTCAGCCATCACAGCTTTTATGGTGATAATTCTGTATGTCAGTGAGACGTTTACACCTTGTTCTGCTGCCCCCAAGTGGCAGAATCATTGAGTATGAGATCGTTTTGTTTTTTATGAAACACAAGATTCACACATACACTTCAAGATTTTTAAGATGGTGGATTTTTAGTAGGTTTCATCAAGAGCCGAAAAGAACCCACCAAACAGATGAAGTGTTGTATGCCTTGTAGGAAACATCTTTGAAGAATACACCTCTTCGACTGGCTCTCAAAAAACTGTATGAGGCCTAATCGCACTTGAAAATGTTGTCAGAATTAAACACTGTTAGCTCATGAACATGTGTTTGTATGTGCTAAAAACTAAAAGACTGGCTTTTTTTAGACAGTGCCTAATTCAGTTGAGAAAGCTGAGTAAACATGCAACTGTCAGTGTATTACTCAAATCCAAACTGTCCAGAATCATGACTTTTAGTTCCTAGTATATGTCAGGCTCAAAAACCACTGAATTCTACACTCTGCATAGCTCATTTAACTTTCAGTTTTGTATTTAAGTTTACAATGACTGTAAATTGTGTATGATTAAATATTTACATGTAAAAAAGTAATCAGAACTGATGAAACAAGGGAGTTAAACGACAAGTTTTTCTTTCTTTATCTGACCTTTAATCTTATCCGGTGTAGTGTTGAAGTCTGATTCCTACTGACGGGTGCCATCTACCGACCTTAACCTGCACTGCTGGGTGGCAATTCTGTTTGTGTTGTTTGCTGCAAAATAGTCCCCTTTTAAAAATGCTGAAGCACAATGACATGATTATTTTTTAAAGCTTTGTCTTCTCTTGTCTCGCAGGGCATCCTTCCCCTCTCTGGACTTTCCTTACAAGCCGTCTCCGTGGACTCCGACACGTCG
>CAEMYA010000117.1:1982105-2000784 GCA_903131615.1 Diplodus sargus
AGACTGATGGTTCTCTTCCCTCAAGACGTCCTGCTGCTGTCAGTCGACAACAAGCGTCTGAATATAAGATATGAGGTAGTGTAAAATGACTCTATGGGAAAAATCCATAATAATACCTCCTCCGCCACTGTGGCAAGGCTACGTGTCCAGCTAATCTTTACACCGCGCTTGTTCTTTTGACACATGACATATAACATGGGTGGAACATTTTGTAACTCACACCTGCCGTCCACAACATTGCTCAGTGCATTTGAGTCAGAAGAAAGGAAGAAAATTAGATTCCTTGTTGTATGATCGTGGTTTAACTCCTTAAATAATTTCTATTTCCCCGTGTCCTTTGTAACAGGGCAGGCTGCCCCGACACAGCATCAAAGCAGTGGAGAGGTCAGCCCTGCCTGGACGGCTGGAGTTTGAGCTGATAGGTACAAACATCAGTGACGTCAATACCTTTTTTGCTAAAACGTTGCATTAGTTTAAAGGTGCAATATGTAAAAATGTTTGATGTTTTAAAACCTCCAAAGCTTAACCAAAATTATCAGCAGAATGTGAAGGAATAACATGTCTGAAGTTTATGACGTGCTACGTGTTGCAAAGCACACTCTGGAAATACGATGTCCCCTGTTTGTTTAGAGTATGAACAACATACTCAACATGTGGCCAGTTCTTGCATATTGCACCTTTAAAGCCAGTATCAGTGCGGTGAGGAACACTTTTGTTTGATTTGACCTCTGTTGTGTTTTAGGTGAGCTGATGGAGCCGCTGCTGATCTCTTGTGTCTGTCAGGAGGATTATTGGAACTGGATCTTTCAGCTACAGCAGGTTAGACTGTCAGAGCTGTGTGACTGCTTCTCACCGATGTGTTGAATGCTGAGAGTTTCACCACATATGATTGTATATGACACATTTACACTTAATAACTAGATCTATTATTAATTGAAAAAAATAGTTATAACACTATAATACAGATTTAAAGGTGCAATATGTAAGAATTGGCCTCCTGTTGAATTCACCATGAGTAACCGCTAAATGCTGCCAACTGAAGCTGCTGTTAGCTAGTTAGCTCTATTAGCACATGAATTTAGTGGTCCAGACTGCACCACTAGTACAGGAATGTTGGACAGTAATGGGATTTTGCTACCTGTTGATCATTTCTTATTTTAAAAAAATGTTTTAAACTAAAATTGCTACACATCACACCTTTACAGTTTTTATTATTATTCAACTGACCCAACTATGATTCCTACCTAAAGCCTGGTTTATGATTTTATAAACTGGGCATGCTGTGATATAATATGAAGGACCACACTGGTGTGTTGCCTGTCAAGGTCAAGGTCTGTAATTTTCCTCTGAGATGATTCCATGACTAGTTTTTAGACGTTGGAGGGAGACAAACTATTCAGCATTTTTTCAGGAAAAGAGCAAAAAGTTAAGCTGCTATAAATGGTATTTTTGTATTCACAGTGCATCAAATGAATACGTGTAATGAGGATTAGATTGTCTCCAAATGCGGTAGGCAGTTATTTTCAGCAAATAAGCTCCACTACCGTACTGTAGACTACCTGCCCAGGACTAAATGGCTGCCAGCTAGTAAACAGTGGAGCATTTAGCGGCTAAAGAACCAGACACTTCCTGCAGACCAAAGCAGAGCTAAAGAGCAGTGATTATTGGACTTACATCGCTCCACATACATGCTTATGTTGTTCTATATCTGCAGGTTGTGTCAATTAGCAACTGTTTATTAAAGACGATCACCAGCCACTGCTTCTAGCCTACTGTATATGCTGCTCATCCTTTTATCTATTGATGCTAACCATACTATACTACATGCTGCAGTGTTTATTAGTTTTGTTCACAACTTTCCCATCTATCTAAAATCTACTTGTACGAACTTGTTTGAGATCAAAAGCATATTTTTGCTCCACGCTGGTTGCATGGAAATGCATCTGAAACTACAGATTATTTTGAATTTCCTTAGGATTATGTAGCAGATACAACATGATATGAAACATGATATGGTTTCCTTGATTCGCAAAATATACTTTTTGCCGTGACAAAGTTTGTGTAGTTGCATCAACAAGCTTTTCTGTTTGATCTGCAGCCAGACAGAAGCAGCCACGTTACTGTGAGTCACCCTGCACCTCCAATCATGCCAAAGCTGCAGAGGAGCAGGAAGGAGTCCCAGGAGCCGATGATAACAAGCGACAAGAGCCGCATCAACGGACGCAGCTGACTCAACAGATAGAAGCCTGAAAATTCACTGTATTATAAATCCAATGTGTAGATAGTGTGTACATATTACTTTAATGTCGAACTGTGCCACAGAATGGAATGAAGATGCCCTGAAGTGCTGTGACCTTCATTTTGATATATTTGGGTGGTTTTAATTCTGACTCTGAGGGACTGAGAGGATACTTATAGTTCACTTTCATGTGAGGACAAACAGAAACAAGGTCACAACCCAGTTCAAATTCAGACCACAGCTGATGAGATGTTAGATGTAGAAACTGTAGAGAAGATAGAGCTGAAGAATCTGTACATATGTAGCTTTGATGTCTTGACCATAAAATACACAGTGTTTGACTTTTTTCACAATAAACTAACTAAAATAATAACCGAGTCATTCATTCAACACAACATAAACTGGAAGTATCTGTATTTATTTCAATGGTTAAACATTTACAGTAGTGAGCACAGATCCAGTAAACATCCAGTGTGTTACAGTATTTCAATTTAGCGTGGTATTAGAAATGAATCAAACTGGAAAGTTCTGAGTTATGGAATGTGGTATAATATTTGTTCATATAAATTACACTCATAAAAGTAAATTAACCATTTTCTACTCTTTATACATGAAGCCATCTACAGTACAGTCCATTTACATCAGAATCTCCTTAGAGAACGACCAGCTAGAGGAGTATAAATACACACGCTGCAACAGCAACCACTTAAATTACAACTAACAACGCAGATATAGGGGGGAAAGAGGGTTATAAACATGTCATGTGTCACCGGAAGAGTTTACATTTGAATGTTGATTATAGTGGTTCATTAACAAAAGGCCTCGGCTCAGTCACACTGCGCCGTCGGTCATTTGGGGATGTTTACACTTAATCAGGGGAAAGATGTGGATGATTAAGGCCTGAATGTCACTCAGTGCTTCGTGTGACAGTTTTAATAAATCTGTTATGATTAGTGTAATACAATAATGTCTAGCTTTTATTCCACTGGGGCGAGCTAACGTTTTTATTTTTTATGAGCACATGTGAAGATAAACCTGCACATTTACCACACAGAATGTCCATGTGAATGCATCAAGGTGAACTTGGTATATGTTCATTTCCGCACTTGTTTTAGAAATCAGGGCTGGTGTTTATCAAATATTTATTTCTACTATCAACAAATGTAATAAAAAGACCAAAACTAACATGCTTAACCTTCCCACTCTGTCTGTAGCACTCAATCCCAAGCCCAACTTGTTCTTATTGAAAACGTAAATCTTTTAAGTCACAAATCTGACTCTTGCAGTTAGCATTCCAATCTGATTTATTCAAATCTTTTTGAATAAGGCCAAATGGTTCCTTTAAAAAGCCAGGCACTGTAGTTTTCTAGCAAACGCTACTCTAACAGGAATAAATAGTGCATTTGTTGGGGACTATTTTCAGATGCGGATTAATACACATTCGGTGCTGTAGTCAGTATTTACATTAGCAGAACGATTTGTATGCGATTGACTTAAATTAGACTGCAGTGTGTGTGTTAATAGCAACATGTCACCTGTCAGTGGGCCTGAATTGTGTTTCTAAAAGTTTTTGGAAAACATTTTCATTTAACTGAAATGCCAAAGAGACACAAGAAGACGCATTTGAGTCATGTTCCTATCGGCTGGTTTGGCTTCACTAAACTAGGCTATGCAAATAGTGGTACAGTCTACGTTACGCATTGCTGCAACAGAGAGGAAGAAGCAGAGGTCGCTGACTGGAAAGAAAAAAAGGCATTTGTTTGCCAACCACCAAAAAACCTCGAAGAAGAAGAAGAAGAAGAAGAAGAAGAAGAAGAAGAAGAAGAAGAAGAATTCAGTGCAGTCGCCTTGGCCATCCAAAAGTGAATGGGGGAATTAATCCGGTAATGGGAATCTTTACATCCAGGAAGATGGCAACAGCAGACACAGATTCTTCTTTGTCTTCTTCTTCTTCTTCTCTTGGAGCAGAAACAGTTGTCCTGAGTTAAAGGCAGTGTTTCCATCTACCATTAAGATTATTAACCATTTTTTTTCTCAAGCATGCAGATTAAGTTTTTTGCAAAAGTTTTTTCAAAATCCTGGCATTACCATAAAGCATTGATGCTTTACTTCCACATGTGTATTAAAAAATGCATACAAAAAACTGCTAATGGAACTTTATGGAAGCTATATCATGTGGTATATATGAGCTATATGTGGCTTTGGATTACTTGTCAGTAGGATCAATTTATGGCATGTTTTGGTCTGTTCATATACTTTGTTGAAAGAAATAAAAAATAAAGAATATAGTCAGAGAGAAAAAGGTAATTGTGTAATCTAGTATTGTTAAGAGGAAAGTCTGTCCTTCATTTATTACAGCTGCAGGAGAATTGTGAAAATCGTCTGAAGAAAAAGGGAAATGAAACCATCATTCTGTGGTTGTCTCGTCTGGCCAACCATCAGAGTTCACGCAGTCAAAACTGTTAATGAGTATTTATAGACTATACAGGAGGGGGCGTTCTAAAATAAAATGATGTTTGAACAATCCACATCTTTTAATATGAGAATGAAGATCTGAACTGTGGCACACTGACGCGCTGCGGTGTGTCAGGTATCGTATGGGCTTCAACACAGAGAAATACACATCAGGCTATAACTTCCTCTCGCAACTAATGTAAATTTGTGCTAAAACAGGTCTCAGTGTGAACAGACGAAAAAAAATAAACGACCTGATGTGTCCGGGGGCAGCGCGGCAGCAGCAGGATCTGCCTTCAGCTGTTTTTCTGCTGTAGTGACACAGAGTTCAGCTGAACGCACAAGAGCGGGATTCTGGCCACACATGACGGAGGAGAAAATGCAGCAACACTATTTGAGTTAGCTGCGTTCTACTTTTCTCCACTGACTCTGAACTGAGCGTTGTGCACACACACCTTTGAGTATGTCTACATGTACTACCTGTGCTGGTAAATGTGCATCCCTTGGACGCCGCATGTACCACAGAGATGCTTTAAATGCGTTCACAGAAAGCATGCATGAAGTGATTCTTCCTACGAAAATTGTTCAAAATGTCCTGATGTGAACGTGTGGCTCTTATTGTATAAAAGCCTTTGAAACTACAAAAAAATAAAGGAGCAATTAAAGCTTTGCACTTTCAGCTCGCACATTTATGGAAATGGCCCGACACGCACTTTAGCATCCACACGAAGAGCAGTCAAACGTGACTCGTTTTGTCACCTGCATAATGTAGGCCCCGCATCCGTCTAACATGAAAACATTTATCCAGGAGCTCAGAGAATTAAGCGTGATGAACCTTCGACACACGACAAGTTGCAGAAGAGATGGTCAGTCTTCCCCCTCCAGTTTCTGCGTGACACATTTGATGCGGATGTTTTCTCTGAGGTTGCGGAGGCGCGCGCTGCGACTCGTGATTTCCTCCACGTAGGTTTTGGGGAACCAGCCCCGTTCCCCGTCAGACAGTCTGATGCCCTCCACCCAGCCTGATGATACAGAAAACCATTGCACATCAAACACACGGCTACACATTTTTCATCTCCTGCTTGGAGACACAAAATCCTCACTTTTTATGGCCAGAAGTTATGGTAGTCTAGGGCCAGGCTGAAGTTGGAATGCAGTTTATCATAAAGGGGACTTAATCCACATTCTTACCATCGCTTGTGATGGTCTTAGCGTGAAGAATGTCGGCCTTTTCCAGCGTTAACTCATCGTGCTCTTGGGCCTGATAGCTTTTGATGCACTGAACCTGGGAAATATCTGAGAGGATGGAAGACATCAAGATGAATGAGAGGATTTAATAAAGGTTTACGCTAATTCATAGCACGGCTAAAGCTCTCCACTGACCAATGTTCTCGCTGGCTTGCTCGATGTCTTCGAGTGGATCAGATGGAAACATCGCTGTGATCCATCTCTGCTTCCCGCTCCTTAGTAGACACAAAAAGGGCAGTTAGAGCCTCGTGTGCTAAAGCATCTACCCTGGACTGAGGAGCCAATGTGCTGTCACTCACTCGGTGTGTGATTTGAGCAGGATCTGGTGTTTGAGCTGCTGGCCTTCACACAGCTGCAGGTGGAAGATGAAGCCTGAGATGCCCTGCAGCTTCTGACTGAGATCCTTCACTTTCAGCTCTCCTATCTTGGCGTGTACGAACACCATGAACTTCCACGTGCTGCAACGCAAAGAGCCAATGTAACAGCAAGATCTCCAGAAGACAGTGCATGTGTAATTTTCCCAACATTAAGTGTTGTTCTCATTAATCTCAGTGTCAATGGATCAGATAGAAATGTTTGATTCCCGCCAGATTGTTGCTTTAAAGTGTAGGTCTACTCTTCAGGAAACAGTTTGACATGTTGCCAAGAGTTACATGACAACCTAACTACCACTCTTGCAGTTAGCATTGTATAGCCAGACCCTGCACTGTTCACAGGGACGAGACTCCAAGAAATCACTGCGCCCAGAAACAAATAGTCCAATACGTAATCCTGATGTGAAACCTAAATTCTTGTACAGATAAACAATGTGTGAATGACTGAACTTTACAGGTACGTTCCCTACCCTGGTATTTATGCTAAGCTAGGCTAACTGTCTCCTAACTTTAGCTTAATATTTAGCATACACCAAATGCCATATGATGAGAGTGGGTGTCAGTCATCTCATTAAAGTCTCACCAGGAAAGCAGTTAAGCATATTCCCCAAAATGACTTTCTTTACAAGAATACTCCCATGACAAATGTACATGAAAGAGTGTTCGCTATGAAGAGATCTCCTCCAAAATAAGCCTGTGTTCCATCATGTCCTCGCTGCATACAGTGCGTCATCAATGCAAGTGCAATATTGTAGTTCTCGGTCTGTTTGTGACGATGCTTTTCACTCACTCCTTCCTCCTGGACAGCAGCAGACAGTCGTTGAACAGGTGGAGGTACACAGGCTTGGTGGGCAACTTCAGCTTCGAGCCGGAAATACTCATCGTCAGAGTGTCCACCTCCAGGAGCTCGCCGTGCTTCACCAGCCAGCGCGACTGAGAGATCAGAGGGAAGATCTGCAAAAGAGACGAAATATGCTGCTGCATCAAAAAACACTCTGAGAAATGTTAGTCAAGCAGTTCCTCCTGGCACAACACTGCCCAACAAGACCAACTGAATACACCTCAGTCACCTTTCCCTCGAAATGGATCTTCTTGTTGAGGTGAATAAGTTCCTCCATCCTCTTCATGGACTGCACACTGGAGTTACATTCTTTGATGATCTAAGAAGACACATACCAACGTGGTTATTACTGTTGTGCCTCACCAGCGATAATACTGCTGCTCATGCAACTGGCTATTAGGGTCGGTAATCACCACCTTTTTTAGCTCATTGAAAGCTTTCGTGGCGGTGTCCTCATCTCGGGAGCCTGGAGTCGTCCTCTTTAAGATATTCTGAAAAATAAAGGCGATTTTGAGGACACGCCAAAAGGTAAACAATACTCTTGTGAGTCACTGCTGGAGGAAAGAAAAACAGCGGCGGTGAAATGCCCAGCAGGTCCAAGTATTACCCCATTTACAGTTTTGTGTTTGTAATTGGGTTTCAAGTGCGAACATGAATTCTGCAGTGAATGTTTAATCACGTACCTCCACAAGCATCTTAAGCCGCGTGATCCTCTGAAACGGGAGGATTAGAAAAGAGGTCAGAGGAAGTCTTTGGCAGACGGGGTCCTCCTCCAGACGAGCCAGGATGCCGGGGAAACGAGGGTTCTCGTGCCTGAGAGGACGGGACGGGGACATTTTAGAGACACACTTTAATGACTTTTAGTGAAAGCGGGTGTAAATTCCAGCGAGAGAAGAAAAAAAATGCTTCAGCTTTGTCTGGGTGAACCATCTGCAAGTTAAGTCACGCAGGTGTAAAATAACACCTGAACAGCCTCAGAGGAAGTAACGGACATCCTGCAGGAAACATTTGGACTTTATGCACTGCAGCCATGAATGTTCACAGACAGACGCCGTACATGTACACATATGTTCAGAGCTCCAACCGATGACTTATCATACACGGGGTAAAAGAAGTAACTCACAGCAAACGCTGGTACGTCTGCTCCTGGTAAGCCTGGTTCGTCACGTAAGGTAAATAAACCCGTCTCAGAGCCGGGCAGTGGTCCAGGACGATGTCGCACACATCGAAGCGCAGAATGTCCTCCTCCAGCCGGTGCTCCAGGTCCTGAAGAAACCTGCAGGTGACCGGTGAGCAGAGAACACACTCAGGGGAGGAGACCCGATGACTGAGATACTAAGACAAAGACTTTGAGGGCGACAGAGGCGATCAGCAGCATCACTTCACCTCTCACTGACATCTTTGACTTCAGGCAGCTTGGAGAAGAGCCACTGCTTGTCCTGAGCTCCGAGACACTCTGCAAGCTCCTGAGACAGCATGAAGTGGTCCACTGCGATGGTCAGGCTACGGATGTACGACGCCTCTGATGTCACCAGCTCAAACTTTGCCTGAGCCGAGGAAGACGCGGTATGTCAGACAAACTTCTACGGTACACAAACTAGAAAACAGCCGGGGAGAAATCTGAAATGTCTCCCTCACCTCCTGTAATTTCCTTTCCTCGTTGCTGAAGTTGTCGAGCTGGCCGCTGGTTCGAACATCAGGGATGTCCTGCCACAGAGCGAAGGCAGAGCCTCGCGATGAGCGAAAGGAGCTGGATGGAGAGAGGTTGGAGGGCGACGGGGTCCCGTCTGAGCCCTCGTCCCTGAGCCCGTCCTCCTCTGTGCCCGGCTCCTTCCCCTGCTGCCTCTGGATCTCTCTGTTGATGGCGACGTCACTGTATTCCTGGTACAGAATCGCTGCAGGGAATAATGGAAGAAAAAGGAGGATTTTAAAAGAAAATACAAACAAGTCTTCGGTCAAGGAAAATAAATAGATGGAGGTAACTTACAGCTTGGCAAAAACCGTGACAAGCGGTTTGAGCTGGCGACAGACGGAAGAACGTCCTCCTCTATGGACTTCTTTCGCATTCTGTGAAGAAAATGCGCTGGCCATCAACACAGTTGCAGTTTGCAGTTTTTGCGTTGAGATATTTTAAGTCAGTATTTACCCGAGTTTTGTGCTCCATCGGTGCAGAGGCATGCTGTTGTCACTGCTGGGCAGAGCAGGTGCAGGTCCTACAGGGCTGTGGGGAGCGCTATCACTCGACCCTCCTGAGCTGCGGTGCTTAGAGTTGGCCTTATCTAAAGAGGATAAGAGGCAGAGAGGGGGCAGGTGTGAGGTCCAGACAAGAATGAAGAGACTTCTTTGTAATGCGGGCTCACGATGTGATACGATCAGTTTGTTTAGTTTCAGCTTCTTGACACCCTCAGCTGCTCAGACCACGTTTTCTCTGGTATGTTTTCAGACGTGTGATCGTACGCAAGTGAGAGGTGACAGTAAAATAAAGAAAGGGAGAGGAAAAATGACAGGCAGCCGAGGTCCAGAACTGTTGTGGTGTGTATCACAGCGGTGTGTATCGTTCTGCTACGGGTGTAACGACATGTTTCCTCGAGGTGCTGTAAGACCGTCTGCGATGGACTTTGAGGTAGTTTTCCTTGTTTGGCGGGTTTATCAGAAGTGTTTCCCCATCAGTAGTCGTATGTAGCCAGAGCGATCTCTACAGCGCTGTGTCATCTGCAGCGACGTGTTAAAACCAGGCTGCAATAAAAGTCAGTGCGCTTGCATCACACAACTATGTTCAACGCACCACCATGCCATCTACATAAACGTTTGCTCCATTTTATCAGGGCTAATCGACTCATATAAGGCATATTGCAAAGTGATCATGTTAAACAAAAATATATAATATTTTCCTTATTGATATCAGACAACAAATACATTAGTTGGTCCATTCAAATGATCAATTATAATAGTGGAAAAAAAATTACTTGTTTTTTCTTGTTTAGTTTGAGCAACAGTCGAAACCCCAAATATATTAAATTTACAGGCAGCAAATACATTTGAGAAGCTAGGACCAACACATGTAAGACATTTTGGACAAAAGTACTGATGAATAGGTGATTCTGAAAAATGTGTGGTAGTTGTTGTAAAAGTGGTTGATTAACTGACAATTTTTTTCTGTAAGTAAATCATGTTTTCGTATTCAAGGTCATGAGAATCAACTTGCTCTCACTGTTTATCGCAGCTCTCTGTAGACGGCCGGGCACGAGGAGGTGATGGCTGCTTTACCTTTCATACAACACTTGACATGGTGTCTGACAATGAATTCTCTCTCTGACTAAAACATGAGCGATACTAAGGGAAATACCTGAATAAACGAGTGTAGAAGTGTCAGACAGCTGCCTTCACCACCATTAACACAATGTAAAAAATATTCTTTTTAGCACAATTTGAGAGCCAACTGTGTAGAGAAGCACGAGGAGAGAGTTATATACTGTATGGCGAAATATCTTTTGAAGGAGTTCAAACATTTGAAGCATCCATTGCAATAAGCAAGGTCCAGTATCCAGGATTTAGGGGGATATATTGACAGACGTTTGAATAAACATTCATAACATATAATGTAATATTCATGATCATTTCATCAGTGAATAATCACCTGAAAGAACTGTTGTGTTTTTGATACCTTAGAAGGAACGTTTTATATCTACAGAGGGAGTGAGTCTGAGCAAAGTTACTTTAATTGAAAACAATCATGGAAACAGATGACCAAGTAGTTCATTTCAAGTAGTAAAAATGTTTTAGCTCGTACAAGATACAATTTAATAGTTGACTTTACTTAGTTACCATGAGTTTATCGGTTTCCTGACATTTTTAAAGTAAAGTCAACTTTTAAAATGTGTGTACGGTAGCCCAGAACGGACAAAACCAATTGCAATCTCTAGAGAGTGTCTTTTGCGTGTGTTTAAAGTGGCCGCCGTAGTTCTTCTTCACTGTATACTTTAAAAGTTGACTAAAAAGGTCAGGGAGCAGATTACCTCTACAGTTGTACGAGCTGAAAAGTTTTAACAACTTAAAAGTATTAGTCTACCTTACTGGGTCATATTTAGGTAATCGGTGTCCTCGAGCTTGGATGGGCGTCAGGTTCTTGAGTTCACTGCTAGATGTCACTAAATCTTACACTCTGGACCATAAACTTGCCCCTAATCTGTATCGTCTTTGTGGTATGTCACTGTATGTGTTATTGTTTTGTTTTACTGCTGTCTGGGGGTTTAGTGTTTCCGGACTAGCTTTCCATCAAACGCCACCATGACGTTGGTTCTGTTGTGTACTCACAGTCTGGGTTGGGGCTGAGGCTGTAGGAGCTCTGTCTGTCCCGGGCGGCCACCCGTGCAGACAGCGACTTCCCCAGCTTCAAGGTGAAGGAGTTCTTCCTCTGCGACAGCTGCAGTCTGGATATGAGTTCTGAGGCCGAGAAGCGCCGCCGCTCTTGGTCCCCTTGGCGGCCACGTGACAAAAAGCTCCCCCCTGTGGCACTTGACGTCTCCACACTCCCGCCGTCCTCCCCCAGCCCTGGTACTGAGTCCTCTATTATGTGCAGAGGTTCTGCGGGTAGGTCGAATATATCGTCGCGACTGAGGTTCGGGAGGTCTGTAACACCGTCTGTGGATGAAGAAGTCGAAACGGCCTCCAGGGACGATAATCCACTCAGGTCCTCTTCCAGGAAAGATGCGAAAGGTCCTGGGAAGATGTAGTCTGCGTCCAGGATGGGGCTGTTGAGAGAGTCGTCGCTCAGGCTTTCAGGGGAGTAAACCTGCATCTTTCGCCCTGGAAACAAAAAATAGCTTTGTTAGATTCAAAGGAAGCACGGTAAGAGTCTCTGAAACCTAATGCATTATGTCAGCTAAGCTGCACACTCACGTATGGACTTCTCTTTCACTGAGCCCTGTGATGTCCTCCTCTGAGGCTGGCACGAGTCCGGGCTCTGAAACCCAGGACCTTCAGGTGAGGACGGGGAGCAAGGTAACTGTGATTCCCAGGAGTCTCTGTTTGTGTACAGGGAGGACAGAGGGAGCGACAGAGGGAGGCTAAGAGCTGCGTGGAGGGGTCGACACACCGTTGTGACAGTGCGAGGCTTTTCAGTCTGCTCCTGCAAAGAAGTCCTGATGCCATTACGGGATTCGAGCTCACCATCGCCGGCAGACGTGTGTGAGTTCAAATCAAACGTAGAGTCACGCTCACAATCTGTCCTGTGGCAGCCGTTCTGCACATCATTCAGTTCATTGAGCGTGTGTCTGAAACCGTTCAGGGTCACGGAGTGTGTCGTGCATTGTGCGTCCGGCCTCGGAGAGCCGAGACCATTTATTTTAGGAGTCACTGGCGGTTGCAGCTCAATGAAAGCCAGCGTTTCCTGCTGGCACACGGCGATGTGCTTGTGGTGGCACGGGTGGAGGAGAGGCCTGTCCTCCTGGGCCTCGCTCAGAGCCTGGGACTCTCCGGAGCCAGGGATCCACATGCTGGGACTCTCTCCTCGGCAGCGAAAAGCGTGAAGGTGCGGTTGGAAATCAGGAAAAGGTGAGAATCCATACCCGGGGAGCATGGCTGAACGAACACATGGGAGCTGCAAGAGAAGAGAGGGAAGAGAACTATTTAATTCCTTTTTATATGTTTTAAAAATGTCTGTTCCATAGTTTTTTTCTTAGACCGCTAGTACTCCTGCAGAGAAAAACAGTTCAAAGCCAACCAGATGGAAAAAAAGAAGGCTTAATGATAAGACTTTAGGATTTACTTGATTCTAACTTGTGCAGGTCTGTATGAAAGTTAGTAGGAAGTGCGGTTGAATCTTATGTTGAACCTCACATCATTATCCATCTGTTATCCCATATCCTTCCCCTAATTTTTCAAAATAATACAAATAATTGTGATTGCGATTCACAACTGAAGTCAAAGCACAAACAACTTAAGTCCAACCTTAAGACCGACCCATCTAGATGAGGAGTGCCAAAACGTAATCCCTTCAGAGGAGCCAACGCCGAAAACCAATGAAGAGCCACAGGTGAAAAGCAAGCACCTTTTTTCATTGAATTGTTGAAGGATAAGTTCACCCAAGTGTGAAAATTCAGTCATTATCCACTAATCTCCTTAACCCCATGCTGATGGAAAGTTTGGTGAAATTACACTAACCCTGCACAACACATTTCTCCAGCTTCACAGCAAAACAAATAAATCTAAAAAAGAAATAACATAAAAAATACTCCATACAGTGTCTATCTCTGGATGGCCCAAGATCACAAATGAATTTGAAAAGCAAAAGACATTAGACGGTTTTATCTCCTCATCTACTTCAGTTGTTTGCTGCAACGTGTTCAGATTAAGATTCGGGATACATATTATAATTGTTTTATATTGTGTTCTGGTTGTTGTTTTTGTTGCTTGAAACGTCCGGCTGGCCAAATCAAGTCTTGTGGAGGACCAACTGCGGCCCGCTATGGGCGGCCCTGATGTAAACAGAATTAAAGTCCAATTGGAACGACCCCACACAGGTGGGTGGTGGAGGACATGTTTTTAACGCCACTTGTATTTCCTCACTTCTATACTTGATTCTATCACCATCTATCAAAGTGAAGGACATGGGTATACTTTCTGTCTGTCTTGTCTGCATTAAGGAAATTATGATTATTTCTGAATAATACCACAAATGAATGTATTTTTTAAACTGGATGCAGAAAATGCTTCATGTGAATTTCTGCAAACAGAGGAGCACAAGTTGGAAAACTGGAACGTTTCCTCAGAATGTGTTGATGTTCACCTACCAAACATTAATCCAGCAGCCAAATACATTTGACTGGACACAACTCACTGTTTACAACTTGGCTTAGTGCCGCCACTTAGGAGTCCACCGGCTCGACCGAGTATTGCACACTTTATTCGGTTTTAATGAAGAGTAAGCAGTGTTGTGTGACTTTCATAAACCATTCAGACAGTGTGTGCGTGTTTAGTTGTCGGAGTTAGCGGAGAAATAACTTTCTAACATGGCTTAAACACATTTTTGGGATTCAATATGAGATGTTTACACACCCTGAGCAAGACACTCCTGGAATTAGCGAGATGGACGCTCAAACTATTGACGCGTGCATGATGCTTAGCACTCATGGTCTTCACACACACACACACACACACACACACACACACGCACGTACCTGCATGGACACACACGCTCACACACTTAAGTCTGGTGTAGTGTGTCTCCTGAGCCATGTCTTCCTGCTCTAATTAAAGACCTCTCCACACACAGCACACAGCCCCTGTACTTAACATCTCTAGACACACACGCACACGCACACACACGCACACACACACAAGCATACACACCAGCTTCAGACAGGATACCACCACAGACACACGGACAGACAGAGGAAGCGAGCACATCTTAAGCACTCTCACCTTTCACCTGAGATCCATACTCATCAATCACCCCTGGCTGTCCCTGTAGCTTCCTGTGAGCTAGCAGGCACCTTCTCTGATTGAATATTTACAGTGAGCGTCAGTTGAAACGCAGCAGCGGCTCATAAAGTTAGCTCTCCTGACAGCCTGTTAAAACAACACTTGTGGAGCTCTGTCTGCTTCCTGAACAGGTAATCCTCAACTTCTTAAACACCAGGTAACAGGAACTGCACACATGCTAACGTACAACACGCACGGTCTGCTATGCATGCACAGAGGTATAAGGAGCTGCTTCTCATCTCTCCACAGTTACAGGCTCACAGCATTTTCTTCCCCTATTTTCAAATAACTGTAAAAAAGCAGCAGTTCATAACCAAGAGAAGTTTTATCATTTTTTGTAATTTAAAGCGGCTTTAGTCAACCTTACGGTTCTCTCAGGTCCTATTTTTCAAACCTTTGTGTTTAAAGGTGCAATATGTTAGATTAGCCACCTGTCTAATTCATACTCTAAACAGTGTATCAACAGAGTAACCGCTAACTGCTGCCAAATGTAGCTGCTATTAGCTTGCATGCTAAGTTTACCGTGTAGCTAGCATTCCTATTAGCTGAGAGCCCGGTGCATCAGGGAAGTGTTGTTGTTTACTATCTGACTATCACCTCTTGAAGAAGTATGCTAGCCTACTGTCTCACATATTAGTTGCCACTTTTAAGTGCAGCTCCAATAAAATAAGAATCAAATTGGTTTTTTTTTTACTCCTAGAAACAAAAGAAGTTGCTCTTTGGTGCCTCTGGATGTTTCTCCAGACCTTTTTTGGGGGGCATAAGCTACTGATTTTTGTGCTCTTGGCCCAGCCCAGTGCTTAACTTAATGAACAAAGTAGGACGGACTGTATGTACCGAGCAAATCCTTAGCTGAACAACATAGGATACCAGTAGAGAGGAGAAGTCCCTCACCTTCTGCTGCACCTTAGGACCATATTTCAGAAAAAAATATGCACAGTAGTTAATAGCAAGAGACAAATACAGTCCTGGAGAAGTACACACCCAACAGCGGCCTATGTGATATTGTCTTGTTTAATGCTCTTCAACCCAGAAATAAAAACCTGTAGCGCCAGAGCGGTATATGAGCGAGCTCAAAACACTGACAAACTCTCTGTTTGCATAATTGTGGCTCTCAATATGGCCAGACTCATTGTGATTTTCACCTTTTTAAATCTTGAGTTAACAGCCATGTTGGTGTTGGTGATGTATGTTTAGCAAGATGATGTAGTTCACAGAGCTGTTTTCCGTGATACTTAATGCTATTTTGTATCTTTACGACAAAGGGTTTAACAGACAAACATCATATGTGTGATTCATGACATAAATTCCAATGGCTAAAAAAATATTTTCACCCTATTGGATACTGTTCAAATACACTGGAGAGGGAGGGCTCGTCTTTCTATCATGTCCCAATGTGACATACAGTCACGTGACAGTAGCCTATACTAGTTTGGAAGTTTGAGGTTGGGATGGAAAGTTAACACTCAACCTCTGAAACAGTAGCCAAATAAACGGTCTCAGCACAAAGTCCACTTAGGATTTAGGACCCACTTGTCCTGGAATTATAAATGTTCACATTTCCGTCCTTCTGAGCACTTCTGACCTCTCGTCCATTCTGACTCAAGAGTTTTCTGTTTTCACTATTATGAAAATGTTTTTTATATTTTCTGAGAATCATCAAAAAAACTGTGACTTTGGCTTGAAACTTGACAAATAGTGACCAAACGTGAACAATGCTGTTGCCAAAGCAGCCACAAAACAGCAGCTCCCTTGTTTTCTTTGTGTTGCATTGTGGGACAATATGATCACCAAACTACATTTAAAAATCTACTCATTTCAGTCCGCACACTGGAATTTTTAGGCATCTTTCCTGCTAAGTTGGTCATTTTTCCTGCTGCATACTCTCAAAACACAGAGTTAGCACACAGTATAGTGTTTTATTCGGCGGCACAGAGAAGGTCAAAGTGTGTGAACGTTAATTGTTAACTTTTATTTGTTTACAACCGCACAAACATACACACTGCGGACTCTTGGATAATTCTTAGATACGATCCACTCCATTGGCACATTTTTATTTGTAACCGATCACACTGATAATTAAACTCAATGACATGCGTATATTTTACAAGACATTATGTAGCACGTTAAACTGTGCACCTGTAATTTAGATGAGAGCAGCCGTCTCATAGCGTCTCTTAACGGGATAAACGCATAAAAGTAATGCTTTACCTGAAATTATAACTTTATCAGTTGTTTGTTTGCTCAGAGAATCACAGACTGGATATCCCAGTGTACCTTCTCTTTATTCAGCACACATGTGCTGCATGCTGTGAATATGAGGCCGGTGAAGGGCCACACCTGTTCTTGAGGCAACGGTGGGCAGCCTGGTCCATCCCATCTCTCTCTGTTTCTCTCTTTCACCCACACACACACACACACACACACACACACACACACACACACACACACACACACACACACACACACACACACACACACACAGACACACACACACATACGTTTGCATGCATGTATGCTTGCGCATACACAAACACAAGCGCGCATGCACACAGTAGCGCAGGCACAAATGGTTACCTGTTCCCTGCTGCAGACAAAGGCAGCCTTTATGTGTGTGCCTGGGCCAGGCTGCCCTGAGCACAGGACACCTGAGAGGGTGTGGGAACTGCTTATACTGATCCACTCATATAGTGCAGCCACTGAGCCATATAAACACATCCAGACCACTGCTGCATAATGACACAAGCTTATTGGTGTCTGGATGCGATTACCGGCTGGTTATAGTGTAATCCCGCTGTTTTAACCTAAATTTACTTACCTCTGTCTTACTTAGTACGGTCTGTCATGTGAGATTAAATATGAATATTTTCCCCCGTCTATACTGTGCCTTGTCAAGAAAGGAAAAACATATTTCATCGTCTCATCTTTCATTATTATCCCAATAAGTGACTCTTCACATACAGTAAGCCTCTGCCAACAGCCAGGTCGTCATAAATCAATATAATCTTTGCAGAAAATTAGCTATCTGCTCATTTGATCGCGACAACCTCAAAGATCCCGAGAACTGACAATGAGCCTCACCGCCACATTTATCAAAGCATCCGATTACACGTCCCCACATTCCTCACGCTGATACAATTATATCACGCTATTAAAACTTCAATTCCAAAGACGTGTAATTTCCCTTGTCATAGCAGGCTGTTATTTGTGACTGTTATGGACTTTGCTGCCAGTGTTTCCCCCTGTAATTTCACTAGGCTGCTCTAAGACGCCATGTCTGCATACAGCGGCTAATGAATGACACTCTGGCATGCCTTTAATGCCAGCAGCCGTACGCGCGGCATTTTTAATTGTCATATTTCTCATCTCGAGGGTCTCGGAATAATCCTTTAATGCGTCATATCGCATGAATATGAGCGTAAATCCGCCGCTGATTCAGCTTCATGACAGAGCCAAATGTTGTGTAATCGCATAATTTAAGTCGGTTTGATGTTTGCCATGAGGGAGATGAGGGCGTTAAGACAGATGGATTCACTGCTGGAGCTGTTTGTGGTTCATGAAGGTGAAGAAATATGTTTCTGCACTGTTTGCTTTTCTAACGTGAGGGAGTGTGATAGTAACACTGCTTTAACAAGGCAGGATGAAGGCGCTTAATGTTTCAGAGAGGAAAATAATCATAATATATCTGTAATATCAGCTCATACTCTTTCCGGATGTTGGTTTTATTTTTAATAAATAATGAAACAAAGTTTGAGCTGTCCGAAACACACAGTCAGCTACTTTGTTTTGCTCAGCAGAATCCTGCAGGTCTGATCAGGTATTCTATTGGGTCAGATGTTAACATATCATTCAAACATCAAGATCCAGTTTTCCTTGATGGCACCACAAGTTTGCATCTAATTTTTAAACCGCAACAGCAAAAAAAACGTCCACACAAAGGCAAACAAACTACAAAATTCTGACAATAATTTAAAAAAGCACTGACTAAAATCAAAGCACACCTCTCACATCATCAGGTCCAGAACAGACTGCTCTGAAAAA
>CAEMYA010000117.1:2019079-2112871 GCA_903131615.1 Diplodus sargus
TTATTAAACATATATATTTAAATACATATGATACACAAGATGACACTAATTTCAAACATATGCTTGTTTCAATTCTTCTTATCTGTGTAATATATAATTGCAAAGTGAAAATAATGTCATTACACCATTTAATCGGCACAAATGATGGACAAAAAAATGGAATGTAACAATATTGGTAACATATAACTTAATGTTACCAATATTGTTGACCAGTAGGACTTGTAGATGGGCAATGGCCTCTTTTTGGTCTCACCTCACCATCACTCAAAATACAAGCCTACTTTGCTCTAAGGTTAACACATACAAATGTAAATATATTGCTTTAAAGTGTGTCAAGAACTCATTTTAGCTCTCTCACAAACTACTACTCCTTATATCAAGAGCTCTGTCTTTGTTTGTAGCCTTGTAAAAAGTGGCATAGTGCACCTTTAGTATATTTTATCTAGATATATGATCACTTCGTCTCAAACATTTAAAGCGAAACTCTCGCCAAAATGCGAATGTATATGAGTCAAACCTTCGTGTAAAAGGATAATTATGTCAAAAGAGGCACTTTTAAGATTGACCATAATTTAGTTTTCGGCTCAAACTCATTTTCAATGGAAGTGCTACACTAAGGTTTGACTCATATACATTCACAAAAAAAGCCTAGGTTGCATTTTGGCGAGAGTTTCACTTTAAAAGCAGTTGCAGATGGCTCTATTGCGGCTTCGCACCTGGCATCTTACACACAATCTTTGATTTAAATTGAGACAACTGCACAAGCTTCTCCCTCCTCGGTCACCAGAAGAGTCAAGTTAAAGAAATCACACCCAGTCCTCCATGCTGACTCTCACAAAAAGCTGCTAAAGTTAAAACACCTGATATGACACAGATCAGACAGGAGGGCAGGGTTCTCAGATATGAGCAGGAAAACTAGAACAGCTTTGACTTTTCAAAGAGGATGCTGCCACCTGAAGGATGCCCTGCCACTGTCAGGGTTAGATTAAAGCCATGGCCATCACTAGAGTAAACGTTGTGGGATACGTCCGTCATAAGATTGAATGAATATGGGGCATGGGTAGAGTATAGGTAAAAGAAACATTCATGTATAACAAGTAGAGCTCCAGTACAGAAACTCGCTTGCCATGAATGGCTAAGGAGACCACTGGACCTCCACACTCTCATCATCAGGTTTTTCCATGTGGTTTCATTTCTAAAGCCAGTTTCTGATGATTTGTCAGAAGCTGCTGGCCATCTCATAGGCGAGCAACAAAGGCCCTCTACGAACTGAAGGTGACTCTGAAATGAGGGGAACTCTGCAGTATAGTTGCAATAACCCTGCTGCAACCCTGATTCCGCTCGGCTAGCTGGTCTGCTATGTGTCTGGAAACACACAGACACACACTTTGTTCCAGTGCTGCAGAGGTAGCCTACAGCAATGATCTTTACTGCACCAAATAAACAGCTGCAATCAGAATGCAGCAGTCTGGTGCAACACTGTCACACAGGTAAATTTAAAAAATAAAAAATAAAAAAGTAAAAAGGGATTTCATGAAATCATGGCAGGTTTGAATGAAGTCCAATACCCTAAAAGCTGCTAAGTGAGAGGAGAACTAAATAAAGATATTGCAACATAATATTTACAGTATGTATAATTTATACAGTACAATGGATATCTGAACAGGAGACATACGGGATAATGAACTCCTGGATGTTGTTGATGATTTGCTTTCCCACCATGATGATGAAGAGTTGCTCAGCCAGTTCTATGAGGCAGCCCCCGGGACCACACTGCGGCAGAGTGTGAAGACACACAGAAACACAAACAGTTTTGACACAGCCAGGCAGGTTTGGATTAAAAATACAACACAGCAGGGATCTGGAATATTTTCTCTTTTTAGACGCAAAGCATAGACTCACATCTTCATTTCTCATCCCAAACAAGGTCCCATAGTTGGTGGGATAACCCACAAACCTTTACACACACACAGAGAAGTTAAGACAGTTAAACTCTTATGTGGCATGAAATGAAATAATAATAATGAAATAATGAAATGTTTTTCATTTCTCTATCATTTCTGTTCGACTCACGCCTCACCTTCCCTTAAAGAAAGCCACGTAGAACGGGGACGAGTAGAAGTTGACAAACTGGAAGATGAACACCTTCATGATGAAAGCGTTGTCATACTGGGTTTGTGTTCTGTGCATCTCTGCAACGGAGACACAAATGACACATAGTGTTTAAGACATTTGATCAGTGGTGATGATCTTACTGATGAGTTTATCTAATAGAGAAGACGATGAGCTTAAAACCTGTCTGATCATCTCACTGCATATGTTATTATGTTTTAAGATGTCAGCAGTAACTTGGTAGATAAATAGCGTTATCTTAAGTGATAGAAACACTGAGCAAAACTATGTAACAGATCTTGTATTATCCTCTTAGGTAGCAAATGGAGTAAAAAGGACATAACAACAGTTTACACTGTATCAGACAGCCGTTAACTTCAGCTATATATTAATATCAATAGAGGTCCTCAGCTCTTACGGAAAAACACCAGAGAAATATATTTATAGTACAGCTTTGCTGACTCAACACAATATTTATGTTTAATTTCTGAGCATTTCTGTTTTGCTTAGAGTTGTTCATTTCAGTTCTAACTTGACCTGACTAAGCCATCTTAATCAAATAGCAATATTGTTTGGCTGGTCTCCTGGTCAACTACTTTGATTCAGAGTGAAACACAAACATTCACATTCCCAGCAGATTTAATTGTACAAATGTTGGTGATGCTGTGACTTGTCATAACATCAAAGTTTCAATTTGTAATACCCTCTCTATGTCCTTGTAATAGAACAAACAGTGAGGATTTCCACTTTAAAAACGGTGTAAAAATAACATCTTTTCAAATCAGTTTGGGATCTTGGGGCTTCTGAACGAGCGTGTTTGTTTGTCTGTCTATTTGCTTCGCTGGTTGGTTGTACTTGCTGCATCTCTGTTTTGCTGTGAAGCTTCAGAAATGTTTTGTGGACCACAAAACTTAACCTGACTTTCCATCGGTATGGGGCTGAGAAGATAACAGCTGAATTCTAATTTCTGGGTGAATCCATCCTTAAATTGGCACGTGATCAAGTGTTGGCACACTAACATGCTAAACTACAATGGTGACCTGAGTTTGTTAGCATGATGACACTGATTGTCTTGTTGGTTCTTGTTATGTTTAGCTGTAAGCTCACTGCCTGAAGCCTAGATTAAGTGATCTCAGCTGGAAGGATATGAAAATCACCACCATCATTTAACAAGGACGTACTGTGTGTTGACTTGCTGGATAGGTGAAAGTAGCTAATAAAGCCTGTATCCAACAGTTTGCAGAGACTAACTGAGCTGATGCAATGAGTGTTTTCATGGCTTTAGACTAACATAAAAGATGAGATCCTGATTCCTGAACCTACTATTTTTATTATTACTGTGTAAATATGTGCGTATCTATTGCGGATCACCTCAGTGCTGACAGATGATGCAGGTAACGTAACACGCTGACTGAAAGACGTGTTTGTGTGTTGCAGTGATGCGTGCACTCTCCCACTCTGCGCTGCAATGTCTCATTGTTGCCCCCACTGACAGACTATTTATACCCAAGATCCTGAGATCAAATTCAACGCATCCTCCTCAGCCTTTAGTTAGCGAGGACACAGTGACACAGGCTGATATCAATACAGTGTCTTGAGGTTTGAGGTGTTCGAGAGCAGTATTGATTCTTACCCCATTTAGTGAGCTGCTCAGCTAATGCAGTGTAGACCCGGCCCATCAACAGGATGAGGCCCAGATTGACGATACTGCTGGAGATGTTGGCTATGGTCCCTGCCTGAGGACGAGATCACACGCACAAATAAATGTAAAGACACGCGCTGAGAGGCCACGGAGCACTTGTGTAGTGGTCAAAAACAAGAATGTCATGAACCCATGTTCTATGCGGCTCTGACATACCTCTGTACGCAGGACAGGGCTGCCGGTGTGGAACATCATCACGCTGATGATTCCGCGGCACATGACCACCGTCACCAGGAAGATCATCACCACACACAGCTGCGGGGGAAGAGATGTCATACTGGGTCAGGAACATCACTGTGAGGTGAATGCTGTGTGGGAAACTTTGGAACATCTCAGTGAAGTAGTTTTTCATTCGACTCAGGCGGCACTGCAGGTTTCCCCACCCTCAGGCTATTTATTACGTGGCACACCACCACTCCCCACAGCAGCGAAAAAGAAAGCTGCGTGACTGGAGAGGCCTCAATCTCAGTGACTCCTCTCAGTTTGTTCTGCAGATTTCTGTATTTGATCAGAGGTACTATGTTCTATGCAGTTTGCCTTAACAGACTGTGGGTGTTGGTGCAATGGTACGATTTAAAATTTTCCACCTCCACCAGTATTGTCAGGAGAGGGGTGGGTGTAAGCTGATCCTCAGATCCCTGTCCAAGAACAACTTAATCCTGAGACTGAGCCTACTGTGCGCGGCTGCGATTATCAGATCATATCGAGCCCTGTGGGCAAATGACCTGGATTCATTTTTTAGAAAAGAGGCTCAGTTACTGCAGGATGGAGTGGAATAGCACACAGGTGTGAACCCCACCTGTCTTTATCTTCAGGATCACAAAAGTAAAAGCTTAACAGACACTGAGACTTCACTGAAACCCAGTATGAAGAGAATAACTGTAAGAATAAGAGAGGGAGAATACATTTACACCAACTTGTATTGGATCTGATTAGGATGACACACCAGGATCAAGTCATGATGAATTATTATTTCTAAAGAGAACAACTGGAGTAAGTGTGCATAATAATTCAAGCAAACTGCACAGAGTAGAAATGGGGCACAATGAATTACCAATGTCAGACTATTTCAATAAGTTTTCCTAAATTCTTTAACAACATTTTAAACACGGTCTCACCATCATAATGATGACCATGGAGCCAGTAAACATGCGGGACAGCCGGGTCTTCTCAGGAAAATAGGGCTCTTTGACCCCAGTCACTGGGTTTGCCTCCATAGTCGGAGCCATAGCTGCAAACTCTGGCCGAGGTCGCTCCTGAGGGGAACACAGTCGTGACATTAGCATCAGCAGGTGCCAGGTGCAGGTTTAGAGACCCAAGGTACATGAACCAATGCCTAAAAAGTAGGTTCCCTTGAGGCAAGGTGCGTAACTTCCTTAAAATTTCTGTGACGAGGTTTTACTAGTTTTACTGTGTAATTCACTTCACCTGTAACAGTAATGTAACTTCTGTGTAAAATGGTGAAAGGGGAATAAACACTTATCTAGGATCCAACTTAATGCTAATGGTAGCTTAGCTTGACACAGAGAGTCATCGTGATTGTTTCAGTACTTTCTTTTTTAATGCATCGGTTTTGGAGGTAGTGTCTGTTGAGGCACACGAAGCACTTATATTGGCCACACAAATAACGTTTATGTTTTAAGTTTTATTTCATTAGGCTACATATATCCTGGCCCGAGCTAGCAATCATGCTACCTTGTCCAACAAGCTAACACAACCTGCAATTTAGCGAATAGCAACCATTTACCCTGATGTTTATTTAGCTATTTTAGTATTTCTTGCGCAACACACTGCAGGAAACAATATTTAGCTAGCTGTTTGTATTTGGGCTTTGGCTGTTAAACAATTCTTTGTTTTTAAAACTTGTTTAATAATGTTCCTATGATAAAAAGGGAGGCTAAAGGTAGAGGAAAAGAAAGAGCATTTCCTGAGGGGGAAACAAAAAGTGCTACTATAACTCTGCTGACGAACAATCTGTCATCCTGCCAGCTGAGGAACACTACAACCAATTTCCATGCTTTCTCATTGACTCACTCAATAAAACGACACCCACACTGCTTTAAAAAATCATGTTTGGCCCATTTTCAAATTAGTACCTGTCCCTTTTGGTTTGGATTCGCTATTCCTATTTTTGTCAAGGGTGAGACACACCGCACTCCTGGAGAGGCATATTTGTACTGAGAGCAAGCGAGAAAGGAAGGAATGTGAGACCTCTTCTTCGTGAAAGTCCATGCAGTCCCAGTGATGGGCCAGTGTGGCCATCTTTCGCTTCCAGTACTCCAGGAAGGTTACAGCCCAGAAGGACATGAACACACTGAAGAGGACTGTGCCTGGGTGGTCAAATAAGTAGCCCACCTGCAGCGCAGAAAGGTACAGGACACACGAAGTTGAAGTTTTAGTCTATTTGTACAGTGAAATGATTGGAAAGTTCATTACCTTGGCCATGGCGCAGATATCAGACATGTTCCAGGCCTTGCATGTGTTGCAGAGAGGACACATCAGGTAACTCGCTCCACTGTTACAGACCTCCTTGCTGTTGACAGGCACACAAAGACAGAGTAGTTGCAATTGGGAAAACATTTGACCGAAACAGAGATATTTCTTGTGTGCATACAGATCCAGGTTATGTAGATGGAGTGAGAGAATAAAACAGATGAAAAGGTTTTGTGATCAGTCTTCCTGAGCTACTGCACTTTTACTTGTCATTCAATGAGAGACTGAAACATGACTACACGTGAGATCTGCTGCACAAATACAGTCTGGTCCCACTAAGAGACGTCCATTTTCATTATCTATATAACAGGGACATTATTCTGCGCTAATTCCCCATTATCACATGAGAAGACTGCAGTCTTTTGCTGCCACAAACTGCTCTCCATCCGTTCTCGACTAATCAATGGCTTTAATCTACAGTGTGAACTAATGGACCTCATGATTCTGAGACATTTGGTTGTATTCTTTCCTGAGACGCTGACTCGTCGTCCATCCTCTCTTATATCTCTTGTTAATATGGGAGGAATGTTCTGTTACGTAAACCTACAAGATGCTGCAGAACCTGAATGTTAGATAGAAAACAATGGGTACGGTAATATTAGAGTAAAAACACTGTACAGGTACAGATACCCCGAGGGAGAATTGATTCTACAGTGCCGTGTAGGCAGAGTCCGCTGTGGTGATAATTAATGTACGATGAGCCGGGCACAGACACATCCCATGTGGATTGTATAATTATGGGGCTTGTTTTCGTGCAGAACAGACCGGGCTTTGATGCTGTGATATATTTGTATCTCAAACTGTGCTTGCTTAACATATTCAGGGAGGACGTGTGTGCGTGGAGTTTTAATTTCGAGGCACTTCTGGTGTCCCTTAAAGAAAAACATTGCTTTCCCTCCGTAAGATGCAAGATGAGTGTGTCAATACTCATGTCGTGTCTGTGCATTAAATACAGAGCTTGACTATGGCTGTGGTACTGGATGCCAGATAAGGTGTTTTAGTATAAGTCTCTGTAGAGTCCTGATGGTACCAAACCTGGCATCCTCACTTGGGCGAAAGGACTCCAGGAAGTAACTGTGTGTGTGTTGAAACACTGACTAAACAGTAAAGTCACCAAGTCAATATTCTACATGTGTTTCCATTTTCCCTAATTTATCATGTGTTATGTTAAACTTGAGACAGTGCCAATTATACTGGCTGTGTGCACTGTTTGTATGCTACATTTTTTCCATTCTGAGTTGAATTGCTTTTGTATAGTTTTTGTTATTATTATTTGTATTTTATCTTCCTCTGTTTATTCGTACTTACTGCTGTTCTTGTGCCGCTACAACACCTGACTTCACTCTCTATACATCAATAAAGGCTCATCTTATGTGAAACATCAGACAAACAACAAACAGCGTATTTCTGTGCAGTGTGTGTTCTCACGCTGGTGTGTTGGTGCCCATGGACATGACTCCAGACACAAAGACCAGGGTTCCAACCACTGCAGCGGGCAGCAGCCAGGCTGTGTAGAAACCTACAGAGACATAAAGGTCCATTAGGCTGCAGCTCTCGGCCTGATGCAGAGGGGATGAGCAATTTAAGTTGCACGTTGCTGTTCAATACTGCGATGTCCTCGGCGAAGAGGTCAGGTTGGTGTTGCAGACGCGTGTCTAATGCTGAGGATGAAAGTTTTATGGCCTCGAGATTTCCCTCACGATATCTGTTGACAAAGTTCGATGTGTTTACTTCTCTTAGTGCAGACATAATGGATTTTACCTCCCATGACAATTACCCACTTCTGCTGAAATGCAGAATGTGTAACTCTTTGTGCACCAGGTGGGTTTTTTTCCCAGATAAATCTACCAAGCAGGTGTTTCGAGCAGTGAAAGCTTTACTGGCTAACGCCTGGACAACGGCTGGCTGGACAGTCCGCCAATTTTATTCGGACTGAAATATCTAAACAACTACTGTACATGTATTAGATGTTGTTTATCAGGTACAACATTCCGTGAGTGTAAGAATGAAATCCTCGCACTCAGTATTTGGAGGCAGCTTGGTTGGCAATTACAATTTGCCAAGGTTCTTACTACACTCTGAGGGATAGTCAGTGCCTTGGAAATGTTTTCTCGTATCATTCTCATAATTTGTACTTTCCAGTAACCTCTTGGACTTGTTCAGAATGTTCCGTTGTCTAAATGAAGCAGGTTTTCCATCAATGTAACACATCACCTAGTGAATTCATTCATCTAACCTCATATCACATCATGTTTTGATTTCACAAAAAGAATACATATGCAATCAGTATTTTGGTTTGTATTTTAACAGAATTTAACAAGATTTGATTAGACTTTCTGTTAAAAGAAATGCACATCAACATGAGACAGGTTGAATATGTTTAACAGGCACAGTGCCTAATACGTGCATCTGAATAAGAGCTTATATTTACCCAGCCAGGCAAAGTAGAGTGCAATCTTCTCTCCAAAGTACTCCCTGATGTGGTCCAGTGGTTGGTACTTGTACCATTTCCACCAGCGGGCCCAGTAGTGGTAAAGGATCTGCCTCTGGTTCAGCTCGTCAGGGCGAACCTCGAACTTTGGAAGCTGGAAGGGGCCCTGTGAAGAAAACAAAACATGTTGGTTGGAGAGGGAAATAGCACAAATGTTGCGTCGGATTAAGGAGGAGATAAATAATATCTGACCTCATGCAGCGGGAAAGCTGCTGTGTACACGCCTTCATTCACCAGTCTGTCCACACCAACCTCAGCCCTCTTCCTTTTCCCGTACACCGTCCTCGCAAGAATCTCATACACCTGAAAAAAAAAAAACACACAAAGTCTCACTTAGTGAGAGAACAAGTAGACTGATTATATGAACTGTAGAGGAATATCTGTAACTCACAACACGGTGTCTCTGCGTATTAGTGAAGTAGTTTTCATGGTCGTCACAGCCAAGGAACCTGAAGACGAGACATTCATTCAGCCAAACTCACTTCTATGTACTGTGATTTAATGTTCACAGATCTTATTATTCACCATCGTCAGTTACAGCTGACCTGTTCATCTTTGACTTGCGGAAGGCACATGTGTAATAGTCCAGCGGCCTTTTTGGCACTGACTCCATCATCACATTAGGTATGCATAGTCTACTCAGCACGCGAGCAGATGTGTTTAAGTCCAGGTTCGGCTGTGCCTGCAAGACAAACACACGGTCATTCAGTATGCAGAATGTTTTGGTCCTCGTCTTTATAAAGTTACAATCCGTAAAGCTTCGGGTTACTTGTCAACACCTGTGGCCGCTGGTGGTTAATGCTCTGTACATTTGTGTGATAAAGGTCCCGGAGTTATGTTCGAAATGATCAAAATCAACCAGCAGCTGCTCTGTCAGTGACTCAACAGTGGAATAGCAACTTGTATCTGTTTACAACAAAGCAAAACAGGCCGTGGGCTGAGAGGATTCATTGTGATGTGTTGTTTTTAGACAGCAATGCCGTCCGACACGGTAATTATCAACTCATCGGCTTTTGTCCCCCACAGTAAGATCAGCATGTACAAGCTTTTTTTTTCCCAGTGAAACCCTTGTGTGTGGGTATCCATTTGAGTCCTGTTCAATGAAGGCTTCTTCCATCAGTAACACTAAATACTGGTGTTTGATGTACAACAAGACAGTTTACAGCTGCAGTACCCAAACGTTTTCACTTGGAAGGAAATAACTCAAATGTAATGGTCGGCCACCGGCCAAAAGTAAACACCAGATGATTTGGACTGTTTTGTTAAGATGGGAAATGGTACTTGGATCCTGATTCACTTTCAGCGCAAAGCGTCTCTCTCTCAGATTATAAAGATGAATTAATAACTGGAATCCTAAAAATGTACAACATCACAATTTCATCAAAACGATCTTTATTGTCTTCTAGAGACATCGAGCAGGCCAAACTCAACATTATGGGGGGCCAACTTTGCTCGCGGGAGTCATGTTTTCCCCTCAGTCTTCTTTGGTTCATCTGATTTGCTCCTGTTTTTCAAATGTTGCCTGTCCTGTCCACCCATCATGTTAACCTGAATTTGTTTCCGGATTCTTCGTGTTATTCTGGTTTGTCTTTAGCATGCACACATATCTTTGAGATTGTACTTTGAAACAGCAATTCTTTAAGCTGCATGCTAGCATCAGCATGTTGATATGTGCACAATGACAATGCTACTCTAGCAATGTTTAGTACTAGTATTGTATACCAAGTAACATGTGCATAATAATTTACACCTATTAGAACTAAAGACATAGTAGAGCCGAGGCTGATGAGAAAGTAATTAGACTTGCATGTATTTAGTCAAAGTATTCAATAAATCAAAATGTTGACAATCATGATGGCACAGATAAAAGTCAGGGGGTCATCAAAGTTGCTACAACTAATCCTGATGAGCACATGAATGTGTGGCAGGTCATGCAATAAATCTTCAAACACAGTCAAAAATGCCTCTAAAGTCTAAGGGATACATTGTCTGAAAACCATGAAATGTCATAAAAGAATTAAAATGAACATAATGTTATGGAAAGTCATCTTGTAAATTTCATCCTGCTGGTTGTACCAAATAAAAAGGTAGATGATCACCAAAATCATCATCATTAGGCATCTCGGCATCCAGAAGTTGCCGAGATGTGACCGACTGATGGACTTACAGCGCCATTCATAGAAATCTTGGATTATATTTTTAATATTATATTAAAATATATTATTCAGTTACAAAGAGCAGCACTGACCTGCAGTGGAGCTCTCACACACAGCTCCTCAGCGTAACACACCAACACGTCCCAAGGAGCGCTGATTTTCAGAAAATGTATCGTTTTCTTTTCATTCGCTGTTTCCTCCTGAAAGAAAGAGAGGCAACACGGACAAGACGTCGATCAATAACACATGAAGACTCAGTAGATTTTGCACTTTTTAATAAAATGAATAATCTGATCTACCTTTTCCATGAGCAATCCAACACTCTCCAGATTCTGAACAAACTTCTCCCTCCACTGCGCCAGCTGAGCCTTCCTCCGCTCAGACCTGCTGCTCTCCTCGGTGGGCACGGCCTCCCCCTCCTCACCCGTCACCTTCCCCTTCCCTCGTCTCTTCCTCCGCGAGCGAATCTCCCACACGAGCACAAAGTCTAGACCCAAATCAACCATAAAGGTCCGAACGGTTACACGAAGGGCTGACTCGGTCATTCATCAGTGAGCTTGTGACAACCAGTAACGATGCTGCCTACCGATTTTGGTCCTTCCATCTCTGAAGTAATTGCCCAGCTGTGGAAGTGGCTGGCTGCTTCTTGTGTTACAGTGAATATGAATGGGATCACCATCGCCCTCCGTATATTCGTCAGCAGCCGCGGCTGAAAGCTAAAAGCATCCAGTTTAGATGTTAACAAAAATCTCTTAATTAATTAAAAACAAGTGAGAGCTGCAGGCAAAAACAAGCCATTTTCCACTCACTTTCCTGCCTGTGAACCCTTTTTGTCTGCATATGGGCAGTTAATTCCCTCATGATGGGGTTAAACCACGAAATCATAAAAGTGCCATTACACAGCATCATAAAAGCCTCCACTTTGCAATAATGAGTCCAGAAAGACGAGATGGAAAATGACGAGAGGAATCTTTCAGTGCAGCAAAGTCACAATTCAGCACAAGACGTTTAGATTTTCCCCGTGATGCGCTCTGCCTGACACCACAGTGTTGATCAGATCCACTGCAACATCTCAGGGAAGTCACTGAGGTGTGAAGGGACGAGCCGAGCAGCGGGGTTACGGCTGCCGTGTCAGTGTGCGGCTGTTCTTTGAAATGAGAGAGAGGAAAACACATTGCAGCGTTACAGGAACAAAGTAAAACAGTGCTCACAAATCTCGGCGGGATGTAGCTCCCGTTGTGCAGACTCCCGTAGCTGTCGGTGGTTTGTGCTTCACCTCCATAGTCCAGATCCAGGAGGACCTCTCTGTCGCCCTTCTGCAGCTCTGAGCCCTTCCTCAACATGATGAGGAGGGTGACAGAAGGTGTTGTGGCTGGACACAGATACTAAGCATTCAGACAAATTGTACTGCAGGAGAAATCTGTGCTCATTACTGAAGTACTTCACAGAACACAACTGGAGACAGGCTTTAAAGAAAGAGACTGGGAGGAGAAAAATAGTGTGTGATACTGTACCTTCGCTGTGGTTAAAATAAGGCTGCCGCTAAAGTCTGGATCTGCAGCAATCTGTGCTTCTCTCCCTCCTCTCCCTCCTCTCCCTCCTCTCCGTCTACGCATCCGTCAAGCTCCTCTGCTCCACCGACAGAGCTACCGTAATGGACCTAAAATGCAGGCAGCGGCGGGTGCTTTGCTGCATTTCAGCAGAGGGAGTGTACATCATGAGATACAGAACAGCGCACATCCCCACTTCATAAATAATGTAATAGTCATTCAGGGGCAGAGAATAGGGGGGGATGAAGTCAGAGCCCTCTGTCTAACATGTTCATTATACATGTGTGGGGGAAATCCCCTCTTTGATGTTGATGTGTATTCCCTCCTCCGCACAAGCAGCTTTGCACATTTTGTTTAATTGGTTTAGAGACGTACACAGAATTAACATGAATTATTAAGAGCACCGGAGGAGAAGCGCCACCCCTCTAAGATCTACTTCCTGACGTGCGTCATCATCACTGACCAATATGAGGTCAGATTTATTTTCGTATATTATCTTTTTTTCTCCTCATGTTTTCGTGAGGTATTAAAATTGTATAAGGAAGTGGGGAAAGTGTGGAGCAGACTGAAGACGGGAAATCATAACTAATGGGTGGATATACTGTGTGCTGTCACACTGCTGAGGAACAACGCTGCCTTCACCAACTGCTATAAATCACTGGAGCGATTCTTCCAGTCTGTACAACTGCACATTAAAGCTGCTTTTCACAGGTCGTCCCAGTAAATCTGTTTCACCTGTGACTCACAGTACACTTGTGCTGAAATAATTCATATGTACAACATAGATTAATAAACTGTATTTATACTACAGTTTTTTACTCTCTGATCATTATGTGCTGTTTGTATTCTGTGTCTTTTAACTGATCTATTATTTTTTCTTATGTGCAATGAAATAAATGATTTTTTTTTAAAAAAGATACATTCTGACAGTAATAACTGTATGGCACTTTCAAATTCACTGATTACATTTCTGTTAAAATAAACACATTTCTTTAAATAATAAATTGATGCCGCCACTTACTTTACACGTGATGATGTCGTCATGGTTACAATAAGGGGGCACAGCTCTCCACTGATGGCGACAGAGAGGGCGTAATACTCCGATCCATTGAGGAAAGTCGATATTCTCCAGTCAGCGTTCCCGACTTCCAATCTAAATGCATCCAGCTGCAGGGAAAACGTGGGTGTTTGCAGCAAATGGACGATTGCAAGGCAAGTCTGTGAACTTCACAAGCAACT
Organism: Diplodus sargus; assembly: GCA_903131615.1. Classification (NCBI taxonomy): domain Eukaryota; kingdom Metazoa; phylum Chordata; class Actinopteri; order Spariformes; family Sparidae; genus Diplodus; species Diplodus sargus. The sequence continues at coordinate 2,032,823 of CAEMYA010000117.1, forward strand.
ACAGGAGCTGATTGAACAGAATAGGGCACTTAAAAAGAGTCAGGACGAGTAGACTCACACTGCACGCTTGCAAAGACTTCTATTGAGCAATAAATCAGCTGAATAATGAAAATGACACCTCCAAGGTTCTTGTTACAGCATGTATTACAAAACAAACCCCACAGAAAGTAAAAAGTGCTGAGCAGATCAAATGCAGTCTAAATCGTTCACTGTGTGCACCACTCTGCTGCTCAGATGTCATGCGTATTCGTGTTGTTGAAGTTGTGGATCTTGCCTCAGATTCTGACTTGGACGACTGTTTCTTTGCACTTTTCTGTGTCAGAGGTCGTTTTTATCTGAGTTCCGAGTTCAATAGACTGCAGCACGGTGAACAGCGTATAGAGCTGCACTGTGAGACTTCAAATTATGGCACTATGGCCTCTGTTGCTTATATTTTGAAAACGAATATTGAAATTGATCTTATTGTCATATAGCATCAAGCCGTGCACTGCCCTGTGCACTTAGAGGACTTTTATTTTGGAGGAGGAATGAGGTGACTCTACAAATTGGTTTAATAAACACAATATGATTCTGTGATCAGACGGGGATTGCTGGTTCATAATCTTTCACTTACAAAGGAGCACTAATCTTCTTTCTTCCCTGGACGATGCTTTATGAGTCGCTGAATCATCAGTATGCTGTTAAAAAACATTGGCTTTGGCACCTTAGAGTCTCCACCAACCCCAAACTGTATCTTTAACAGCTTAATTACACCTCCTGTTGTGTTTTCATTTTCCTCCATTTCCATTCCAGCAGGGGATCAATGGGATTTTTCCTCTGTTCTTTCGTAAAGCTCTTGGAACTCTTTGTCATCCATCTGCCAATATTGCCGCTCTCCATTAAAGACAGATTCTGTATTATTGTTTGCAGAGAAAATACAGACAGGGGGAAGATCTAACGGCTCTTTGAAACCATGGTAACACCACAAGGTGACATATTATGCTGCTAAAATAATAGAAAACTCATCTGAACAAGATCGGTGGTAACTTGTTGCCCTAGCAACTACAAAAGATAATCAATAACACCAGAAGCTGCGATCTGTGCTGTGATGGATGTTGGCTTCTTTTTCATTATGAACTAATTTTATCTTGTACCAAACACCATTAGTTGTAATAGTGGATCAGTATTCTTAATGTTTTTGAAAATATCTTATTAATGGTTTGAAGCCGTGGTTTCCAAACATTAAATTTCAACCTCTCTGGTATCTATAAGGTGCCTCAAACTCAGAACTATACGATCATAAAAAAATAAATAGGCTAGAATAAAACAACTAGTGAGACATATTTGATTTCTCTTCGCTGCAATTAAAGAATAAATTCACCCAAAAATAAAAATTCAGCCATTATCTACTCAGCCCAGCCTCAGATGGAAAGTCAGATGAAGTTTCATAGTCCACAAAACATTTCTGGAGCTTCACAACCACGGGCTGAAGTAGATGGAGACTTGTTTTTGAATGCAGCTCGCCTGGCGTAATCCAAGTCTCTAGTAGCCCAGAGATCCATAACTGATTTTGAAATAAGTTATTTATATAGCTGAAGGCTTCAATGTAGTCGCTAAGCTAGAGGCATTAGTGTGCACCCCGCATGAAGTGGACGCACAAGCTTGATCCCACATAAAGGGTGTAAGTAACATCTTTTCAGTTATTATCAATTTGAGATCTTGGGGCTAGAGGAGACTTCAAATATGCCGGACGAGCTGTATGGAGCTGTGTTATTGTTTTTAGCATTTTAAAACAAGTCCCCATCTACTTTAGCTGTTTAGGCGAATGGCGCATCGCTGATTTGCTGTGAAGCTAAAGAAATGTTTTGAGGACGAAGAAACTTCATCCTACATTCCATCTGCATGATGATGAGTAGATAATGACTGAATTTTCTTCCTTATATTTTTTTGGCCTCTATACGGTTTTATTGATAGGATAGATGGAGATATGACAGGAAACAGGATGAGTTTTGCAGTGAAACCCAGGACTGCTGCAGCGAGGACAAAGCCTCTGTACACGGGACGCCTGCTCTACCAACTGAGCTAAACGGTGCCCCTGAATTTTCATTTTTGAGTGAATTTAACCTTTAAGAAAACAACCATAAAATCTAAACCATTCAGCTTTATAGGGAGGTTTAAAGATCTCAAATCAATGAGACCTTAAGCGAGGGTATGACCAGCTGCAGAAGAACAGAGGTTGTGCTGGCCAGCTGCAACTGAGAATATGAGTAATACGCAGACATAAAAGGGTGGCTCTGAAAAACACATGGTGCTCAACCAACTGTTCGTCTAATAACTACAATTCATGGCTTAAGTGTGAGACTTGACATTCATATGTAATTATTGAACATCTTAGTCCAAAACTATGGGCATTATTATGCTTCCATCAGCCCTCGAGAAGGACTTTTGGATAAATCAATTTCTTCAAAGGCCTGGTCTTAGTGCACTGACACTACTGATTTATTGGAACAGGAAAAGGTCTCAACAGAGCCTCCCTGGGGTAAGAGAAAAATAGCCATGTGTATATCTGTAAACCATGCTCTCACATTTATAACCTGTCCCATGGTTTTGCAATTAGTGGCAAAATTGTTGCTTTAAAATGCTTGTTAATTGCAGAAGCAGTTTTACACAGTCTCATTATAAAAAATTGGAATCTAAAAAATCTAATCTACAGCAGGTATATTAGAGTGGAATCTCTATATGAATGTTATCATAAAAATTGATTATTATGGGCAAAAAAATTAAGCCTCAACCAAAATTAGGTATTTGAATATAATAGCAATATAGACACTCATGACGTCATCATCATCATCATCATCATCATCATCATCCGTGGATGTGACACATTTAAAAATACATAGAAAGACGGTTTATAAACAGATAGTACAGATTTACGTATTCTCCTAAACTGACCCCAGGCGAGCTCTGTACTATGACTGTACACTACAGCAGTAATGTTTCCCCTCACCAGAACTAAGGAGACCGTGGGAACCATAAAAAAAAACAGCCACACATGACCTCTACTGGTCACTGAGGGGAAGTGCAACATCGACTGAACATCTCAAAGACAATTTCTGAAAGAGAACTGCATACACTATGGGTGATGCTTACCTGTCATGGTATTATTGCCCTTTTGGGTTGGACAACAAGGCTTTTAAGTCGAGGCTTTAGATTTTCAACTTCAAAACAGTGATGCAAGATGGAAAGGGAGCTTTAAAAGTGAGGAATTCCAAGTAGGAAATCATGAGTCAGGACAACTTTTCAACAACAAATCAACTCCCACATACATACAAACAGTCAATATGTTGCTTTTGTGCTGACAACCATCCTTTCACATGCTAAACAACAGGGCTTTAAAGAACAGTATGTGTGGGAGTCTACATGTTCTGTCAATCTGAGTGAAAGAAGACAGTTTACCTGACACCCAACCGCTGTCTTACCTGTCCCTGCTCTAACATGACTGTCCTTATGTTGTCAACACACAGCATTTCACTGCTTTGACCTACAACAGAAATATAATTGTTAAAAACAGAGATACTGTCACCACAGGAGCCAATGTTTTCATTTCACTTTATTCAGTTACGCTGTCCAATCACAAAGGTTTATTTGTACATTCATTACCATTATGAACAGTATAAAACCTTATGGACATGCACGTCTTTACGTGTGAGTGTACAGTATGTTATATTTGATTAGTGCTTCTATTTACAATTTGGTAAAACTCCTAAACATAATAGAAATATTACATGCAGTATACATTTATGAACAAAACCAAACTGCGCTCTTTCGCGACGCGTCACTTAGAAGATGTCATCCATCATTGCCCAGCAATGTCTCACATTCAAAACTCCGCTCGAAAAGACTTTCTTTATATACACTTCATAGGCCACAACTTTTAGCATTCAATGTTTCATTGATAATCCAACAATCTTTCAAGTAAGTCCAACTATTGCAACTGTACTCGCTCAGGTCAAAAAAATCCTTACATGATCCTCTGGGGGGGAAGAGGACTCCAACAACACAGGCGAGTGATCCCAATTTAGAACCCACTGAATTATTAAAACCACTTCTACATAAAAACCTTTTCCGACATGTGATATTACTGTTCAGCCTTGTCTGTGCGCGCAAAATAACATCATAATGCTGTGTGGAACATGGGAGGAACAAAAATTGAAGTAAGAGAGTTAAAAAAATACTGAATTAGACAAAACAGCAGCACGTTGAAAAATAAAAATGCACGCGGTGAGTCTTAAGGTTTTACACATGTTGTACCTTTTTTTTTCACCTGAGATTAGATTTCTTTGTAAAAAAGCAGAGGATGAGTGAGACCAAGTGGCACTTAGAAAGGCTTAAAGCACTGATTAATGCTGACAATGAATTCCATACAAACACACAGAACATGAGTAACTTATGCACAGGGCCGGGTGTTATTTGGGGGGGTTTTGATACTGATGTCTATTCGGCGCCAGAGTTTTTGAAACATTTTGAAATAATCTTTTTTTTTTTTATAGTCAGCTGACTATAATCACATTTTTCTAGAAAAAACCTGCCTGATTTCCAGATTCTTGTGCCACATTCAATAAGGACACCATTACGTCTGAGGTGGACACCCAGCCCCACATACAGCACATATTTTGACTTGTCTATCTAAAGAAACCAGGACAGAAAGAAAGATGATTGTTTTAAGTGTTTGATGCAGTCAGCCAAATTGTTCAGTGTAAGGCAACTACAAAAGGAAAATACAGTGCTTCGTTTAGTTTAAACAAATCAGCCAGGGTTGTCAGAAAGGCAACATTGTCATTGCACTGAGAGCACTTTCGCTGTCAAAGACAGAGCAGCAGTACTCAAATTAGTATTCATGTTATGGACAGATTGTAACACATGCACGACCATCTACTGACTATAATTTGTAGAGGAACTAGAAAGACCTTGCTTTATAGTCTAATTCTTATTTCTTCTTCGAGTAAAGCTTTAATAATGGATGATATCACAGGCAATTTCAAAGCATTAATCTGCTGGGAACAGATGCTACACTTGCTGTAGGTTGAAAGGCTTTTTAATGACTTTATATACCTCAGAAATGGCCCTACACCACTAAAATGACGACAAGAACACGAAGGGATGATCTCATTTGGTGGAGTGGGCAGATCTTACTGACAGTACAGTGTGATGCCACCAACCAGTGGTGCCAATACAACTTCAAATGCCTTCTTACCCACACTCATGGTGATGTACACGTCCACTAATGCAGACACGAAATTCAATATCATTAAAATGTCACCACTTAACTGAATAATTTAGTAACAATTGTTCCCACTTTCTCTAAAATGGTAATAACACAGCACAAGTTATGATATTAACACATAACCACAACTGATACCATAAAAAAAACAAAACACTAACAATGTGCAAGTCTGCATGAAAGCCTCCACTCATCACTGCAGAGTGGAGAAAAGGCAAGTCTGTTGCATCTGCTGATGCATCTTCTTTTTTTTTTTTAAATCAACATTTAAATTGGAGAGGCAAAATCTCAGAGACGATACAGGTATGAGCGTGTCATGTAACAGTGCAAGTATTAAATATCCATGTTTTTCATATCAAGATCCTCATTCACTCAAGCCAATGTACGATGAGATGATAATAAAATGTAGACAAGTCGTACGTGACTATGTGTTGATACTGTACAAGCGCTGTACATTTGCTCTACAACTGCCACAGTTAGGCTTCAGTAAAACATCCTGTAACTGTTTCTGTGTAAGCAGGAAGTGGCTTTTATCTTCACACAGATGTGTGAGTTGTGCAAGCAGAGAGCATTAGTGATTTATATTGTGTGCAAGGCGAGGAGTGTGAAGTTTTCCAAGTCACGAATAAGCAGCAACTGCCTCCTTCATATATGGCTTTCTTCGATTAATATCACCACATTTGTTCTTTGAAGAAAACATTAATGATTCTCTCATGTCACTGTGCAGGGAAGCTTAATCCCTACTCAGCTTCCTCACTGTGCTAAATATGCGTCTTATCATTCTACATCTTTAAGTCAACGCTTCGAAAGATTTTATCTGTACATCAGTGTTCATTTTAAGATTCCCCTCTGAAGATGTTTACGTTGTTGAGACAAAATTCTCAAATTCAATTTGACTTATTTGAATTTGTAGGTTGATTGCAAACTCTTTCCGTCAAACTACTGTTGTGCGTTGTACATTAATCCATCAACCTTTCCTACAGAGCTTTTTCTCCCATAGGGTAAAAAATATCTCATTACGTGACACCACACTTTTACTTGATTCAGCATGTTTGTTCTGCATTACTGCTATTGAGGACTGCTAATATCACCAGGATCAAATCAAACCTGCTGTAGTGTTTGTATATCAAGTGAGAATGTCTTACTGTTTGCCACATGCATTGCTACTTCTGCAGGGAGTTTCTCGGATTGAAACATTTCATCAGTGGATCAGAGGTGCATCACTTGCAGCTAACTTGGTAGGACAACGACGAATAACCACATCTGATTGGTTCATCTCAGTCTTTCAGGACTCAACAGTTTGCAGTGACTGTGAAGCTGGAGTAACTCCATCTATCCTGGAACTATACCAGACTGTTTGACTGTGAGTCTGTCTCTGTGTGTTTTTGTGTGTGTCCGTCAGCACCAGGGTTCGCGCTGGGCTCTGCCTCGGGCCAGACTGTCTGCCCTCTGCCAGGCACTATTCATCAGGGCGAGGGCCTCACCACAACGCTTCTGCACAGATGGATCCAGCACCCCTCTGTGGGGAAGGTCAACCTGTGTACAGTCAGGACACGCATGAGGGTTAAATCAGATGGACTGCTAATGGCAGGAGTCAGAATTTAGCTGTTGAATGCTGATGTCTGCAATTTCATATTTATTTTTTTATACATTACAGTGCGTTTAAAGGTCTTGGGGAGTACTACCGCAAATGTGAAAAAAAAGCAGTATAAAGTCTCCAGCAGAGGCATGTAATCTGATAAATTGCCTCCAGTGATGTCACTGGCAAAGCTGCATTGTGGGTAGGGTAGACACCAGGCTTTGAAAAGAAAGAAGAAAAGAGGAATCTTCTTCGCTTTTGATAATTTGTTATCAAACTGTCCATACAGTCCAACAACAGTGTTAAAGGAGTGCAGTACTGAGAAACATCACTGGAGGCAATTTATCTGATTATATGCAGCTTCCTCTGGAGCCACAAAAGACTTCATACTACTTTTGTCACACAGGCAGCAGACACGAGTGTATCCACACACCTGGAAAATGGCCTTCCATGTGTTGTCTAACGCCTCAAGCAATCGATCTCTCTCCTCACAGCCACTGAAATACAAGACCCATGGAGGAAGGTACTGAGTGCGATCCGCTGCAAACTCCTACACAGGGACAAAGCATGAAGGCTTACATTAAAGACCCTAAACACATTTTAAAAATCATCCCATTTAATTAATTCAGCACTTTGGAACCAGTTTGCACAACATCACAAATGATATTTTCTGATGATAATAAAAATGTATACCCTGAGCAAAAGCAAATCATTACATAGCTTAAATCCATTGGTAAAATATCTCAAAAGTATGGCACTGGAGACCACATATGTATAACTAAGGTCTAATATAATATACAATATATTCCACATATTGGACTACGACAGAGGAGTGGAACAGACAAAAACACTCACAATGACACAGTAATGCTTGTCGGCCTCCACACTGACAGCAGTGACATCACAGATATCAACGCTGCCCAGAGACCGGAAGAAGCTGGTCTGACAGTCCTGATGGCAGGTTAGCAGCTTGCCGTCTGTCACTACCAGGCAACATGGGATACATGGAGTGGGGGCCACACCCTGAGGGATGACCTGCAGATAAGGTGGTTATAGCTTAATCATACCTTCCTTAATTATAAATGGGACTTGAATCAATATTGACCTTTATTATTGAATTAAATTTAACTATTACAGATACATGCATTATGAGAACGTTTGCTCAACACACGGTATATGCACCACACTCCTCACCCCTTTGGAGACGGACTGGCAGAGCAGCTGCATCCAGTCGGCCATGTCCTGCTCATTGTTGGCGCTGAGCTCCAGCGGAGGTCGCTCTGTCAGGATGACCTGAAAGGCGTGAGGACGCTCTGTGCTGTTTGAGCGACGGCAGCCTCCACAATGTTCTCCTCTGTGGAGAAATGAGGTTTCTTTTTTTGAGTTTACCCCTTTTGAACAGTAAAAGGTTTAAAAAAAAAAGCACAGGCGTAAGCGCTATAATTAATATGATGGCTGAATTCCATTTAGCTGCTTCAGGTTCAGGTTCTTGGTATTATACAGGTTGACTCACTGTCAAACTGCCATGTCTTCCTGGCACACTTGACTGGAACAGAGCCCTCGTAAGTGTCACTAGTAACATAAGCGTTTCTCCAGCTATGTCAAGTCAAAATATGTGCTGTGAAAAAGGACTTTCAGCCAGTTGAAGCTTACCCCATAGTGACTGACAGTAGAGGTGCCACATCAGTTCTTTCTGCATACAGATACAGAATCCCATTGCTGCAAGAAAAAAAAAATCTATATTCAACTAATCTGAAGCTTTTTTACATTCATATATTATTTCATATCATAATTATAATACATTTTAATCTTTAAAGCCTTTGAAAGCATAGATCTGCAATGATGCCAATGCCAGTGGCAGAATTGTTCTAACCAATTTTGTCTGGCATGCCTTCTGAGGCCCACCAGTATCATTGTTTGGCTCATGAACTCTGCCTGGTTAGTATCCAGTTTCAGGTTCCCTGCTTGAGAGCAACAACTCTTATAGAGAGGATTTCTCCATATGACACAAGCTGCAAGTCTCATTGCAGTAGTGATGCGGTTTGTGGCACCAAGCGACATAATATGAATTGGGAGCAACATGCGTCTTCTTTTTTAGACAATACTGTATGATGGTATCTTTTTCACCCTGACAGCAAGCATGTCATGTCCACCAGTGCTTAAAGAAACACATGACAAACACCCATTTTAAGTGTTATAGTACTAGGTTATATTGTTTATAATGTAATGTCATAAATATAATATAAACAGCTTTAACAACAACACTTGACCAGCTGATCAAATTGCTGGCATATATGATTGGCCACCATGGAGTGATGTTGGGTTGCATTTCTCCAAGCTTAACTTCTTATTGTAACAGGAAAGACCTTTGCCAAAAAGCAGTCAGCCTCCACACTGTGATTTCTATTATACACTGTGTTCCTCTGGGCACACTGGCAGTCCCCCTGCTGGTTACCGCTAAAGCTCTCAGTATTACTGCCAACAGCAGAAAGTAAAAGGAGTGAAAAGCTGAAGTATTTATCACTTCAAATATTTGGGGCACTTTTTGTGTGTGAAGGAGTGAGTAAACACTGGAGATTAAAGTCAATGTAATGCACATTTTAACAGTCAGAATAGTTTTTGTGAGGATTACAATATGCTTAAGTGTGATAAATATTATTATATGGCAATAATCATGAACACTTATAGGCATATTTGTGATGGAAAGAAACCTTCCCTTGTTAATATACAATCTGGGAATGTTAATCTCAGTTGTAGTGTGTCTACTGGAACCCAGCCAATGTCTACTTAAAGGAACATATCAATATCAGTTGAAAGGGGTACTTTTGTGTACAACCTGTCCATACCTGAGGATGAGGTAGCAGCTTTTCCACAGCTCTTTGCCCAGGTAGGTGGTTCCAGCCCGGTACTGCACGGTACCCTCCTTGGTGCTGGAAGATAGTCCAAACTTTGGTGGGCCACTGTGGGGTGACAAAGCCATGTCCATAGGATCCTCCCAGTGGACCAGTGAATACAGCTGGATGGACACTTCCGATACCTGGAGAAACAGGCGAACATCCAGTGAATATTCATCACTGCTTTGAAAGTCAGCCAAAGAATAGGAGTGGTAAGTAGAAATGTATTAAAAGGGACTTTTCAGCTTTTTAGTCCATGTATAACTATACATTACTGCGAACCATTTTCTGAACCACCCTTTGGTCTGTTAGAATTTACCCTTTTTTTTTACATTCATATCCAGTATGAAAATTGATTAGCACTTGAGTTGAGTATTTATCACAGTAAAAACACATGTTTCATGTGTTATCTTATTGTTGCATTGTGATACAGTCCGGCTTTGGGTCAGATGCATAAAAACAAAAACAAAAAGTTTTGATTAACATCTCGTTTTACATATTTTCCTAAAGCCTTTGGTACGTATACTGCAGTGTCTTGTCCAGTCGGAGGTTGGACTACTGGTAAAGACAACTATCTCTAAAGCCCTGGTTACTGTAATATTTTGTAATTTTGTCTTATGATTAGTGGTAAGTTAGTTACATGTCTGAACAGACCTGTAATGGAGAGCTACTACCACATATGTGAAGTTTAACAATGGTTTACCTCACACTGAGATTCCTGGGAGATGAACTTAGTAAGAGCCAGTTTTTCCATGGTGGCATCAGTCAGAACAGAGGGGTAAGGAGGCTCACGACAACCTTTCACCATGGCTGACTTGAGAACAGACAAGAACCACCTGTAAGTGAAGAAAGATGGATTGGATAAGGTCACAGGAAAGACTAACAATCACCCATTTCTGTATAGATTAAAGTACATTTTCATGACACGTAAGACCACAGATATACACGTCTAAGAATGAGTGACATCAGAGGACACCATAGTAGACTTTCAGAGTTTTTCAGAGCCTTCTAACAAAAGAGGGTGGAAATAACCTTAGTTGTTGTTGACCAATAATTTTCTGCTTTATGCCATGTTAAATAAAGGAAATGTAAGGTATTTAGAAAAGAAACAACTCTGGCTATCTCAGCAAGAAAGCTGGCGCACTGCAGACAAACAAGCTTGCTTGGGGTTTATACAAAAATGCAGTAGTTGTGAATGCCCTATGATTCATACTTAGTCAGACTATTAAGAAATACAAGACACAAAGGTACACTCACAAAGTAAGAGAGGCGTCAGCTGTGTCCAGCAGGAACTTTCTTCGTCTGTTGGTGCAAACCACTGTCACTGTCTGTTGGTCGAGGCCCACCTAAAGGACGGCAACATTAAGACCAATACATCAGACACAAAACCACATGGCTCAGAAATATCATGTCATTATCTCAATTTGAATCAGATAAATGAGAGAAAATGGAAAATCCTTGTTGTGCAGGACACTCACTGAAATATAGTCCAGCTCATTATAGGAAACAGCCTCTTCAACAAAGTATGGCTTCTCTGCTGCACCTGTGGAGGGACACAAACATATAACCAACACATGCAGTGAGCACATGTTAAAATAATGTGCTTTCTGCCAACAGAATAACCTTTTTTAAATGTTTTCCCCACTTCCTTAAAAAATAAAGTATGTGGATCTTAAGGGAAACTTACAATGGAAGAAACTCTTAGAGGTAAAAAACAAAAAAAACAAAAAAAACAGTTATGTGTCAGGTTCCAACCTGAGTGTAGGGAAACGAAAAGATCAATGCTCCTTGCCCTTGTATAAAAATGTACTGGGACCCCAAATACCAATGTACGCATGATGCATGTTCCAGTTTACGAGTTGTACTTTTTACCCTTTATTACCAAATAAAGCCAATGTATGTTGATCTCTGAGCCACTTACCCTTTCTAAGCAGGTAGATGTAACAGTCAGTCAGCAGCAGGTAAAGGGGCTGCAGGTCTCCCTCCATATGACCTGTACTCATTCTCACCATCTGAGGACAAAAGACAACAAGACACATCTACATTCACATTCAGTCTCAAATGATTCTGTTCAATGGCGATGGATTCTGACATTTGAATAGCAGACTATAGCACAGGGCAGGGTTCCTACAGCTTTTAAAGAGGAAAAGTCATGCTGTTTCTGAAAGTCATGATTATTTAATCCTTGCTAATCTCAAACCCAGGATTAAACAAACATATGATAACGGGATTGTTTTATTCCAAAGAGAAGAAGATTTGAGATGCCTTACAACACCTAACTATGTTGATAATCAAGCATTTTTCAAAGAGTTATTTCTCATTCGAGATTATTCCTAACTTTGAAAAACTTTTTTTAACATTAAAAACACAAGGGTAGAAAATTGAGCATTTCTAAACTTTCAAAACTTTGTATGTAACCTCATGGTGTTACAACATACAGCTGTCAACTGAGCATAGTGAGTGTTATTTTGTAAACATACGGTCCATCACTAGCTGTTGGTTTTCTTCATCTATTAAAAACCAATGCAATGTTTTAACTAGATACTTATATGATCATTTCAAAGGCAAAGGCGCTTCATGCAAAGTGTTTCAGTTTGTATCAGTTTTTGTGTTTGAAAATACTATAACCAGACAAATAACTTATGACAGACTCAGTAAAAGCAGTAAGGAGGCAGTTGGCAAACTGAGCCTTGCAACATTTCCACTGAACAACAGTTTCCAAACCACTTTTTCAAAATAAGTGGTTCGGAAGTGGTCAAAATTTGTCAAAAATCACAACATCTGACTTAAACAAGCATGGAAGAGAATTAGTTATCAAGACAATCAAATGATTTTCTATTTCTGCCTGTTACACGCCATGACCTCATGGTACTGTCTAGATTTAATCATTCTATTGTAAATGTTACAGTTGAGCACATACAAATTAACATATTTTCAAAAATGTAACCTCTTTCAAAACAATTAAAGAATGAGTCGTGTTGTTTCACCTTGAAGAGCTGCTCCTCGTTCTCTCTGAATACATGAATCATGAGAAGAAGCAAGTGATTGTTGTCCACCCTGAAATATGAATGATAAACAATATGAGACACACTTCAAACATCATAACAATGACAAACAACTCACTTTTTCCAGAAACTCCTTACTTAAACTCTGCAGGATGAGAGCTCTCAGAGGGACTCAGCTTGTCCTCTTTTAGTTCTTCTGCTTCCTCAGTGATCATATTCTTATCCTCTCCTCCTTCTGTGTCTTCCTCCCCGGTCATTATGTCGGGCTCCTGTCGTGCTGTCGCTTTTGCCTCTCCTTCATCTTCAAGGCCACCTGAAAGAGTCTGTGACTGGCTAAGCTCTGTAGAGTCATAGTGCCCACCACCCGAGGGAGTAGAGCCTGGACTGAGGGAGGTAAAGCAGCATACGTCTGCAGGTGCAGGAGAGGCCTGCAGGAAGTTTGGGCTGGCCAGTGGGGAGAGAGACGTGTCTCCTGGGGCTCGGTCAGGTGGCTCGCCCCCTGAATCCTCTCGAAAGGGCTGCTGTGCAGGAGGCTCCCGGTCCTGGTTGCAGCCTTCATTGTTTTTCTCCTTTGGGTGCTCCCAGGCCTCCTCCCTATCCAGAGCACCGTTGAGCCGGTCCATGACATCACGGAGGGGTTGGCCCACAGTGTCCATGGAGGTGTCGGTCATCTCTGGGAGCCGCAGGAGGCTTTCTACTCCATCCTCATCTCCTTCCTCCACGACCTCTGATCCAACCCTGCTTCTCCTCAACTCTGCCTCACTATCCAACTGAATCACAGTGCCGTTTAATGAATCTACGTCCTCCGAGGACAGGAAGCTGCCGTCTACTTCGATGTGCTCGGAGGAGATAGAGTTATGGATGCTGCTGATGGAGTCTGTGGAGCCTTTCCCTCGTCGCTTCTTGGCTGGTTTCCTTCGTCTAGCCATCCTGGAGGAGCAGAGTGGTTAGTGGTTCTTCTGTTGTAATGCAGTTTGACTAACAGACTACACTATCAGATTTAGAAAACCAAGTGGTGGCGATAATCTGGTGCTCTATACTGCATAGGAACCCTGTTGAATGTCAGCCTACAAGACCAAAACTGAAGCTGTAGCTTCTGTACCTGATAACCTCCAACTCGTTGCTGGCGTTCTCCATGTCGTCTCCAAGGATGGTGGTATTGTAACGGCTGGCCACATGAACCGGTGTGACGTCAGCTGAGGTGTTGGTCGTGTTGGTGTCCGAGTCCTCATTGAAGGGGTTGTGTCTGGACGTGGGGCTGTGTGGAGACGGATGAGCCGCCACCTTCACCTTGACAGTGCCCACGGAGAGGACCACTGTGTCGCTGATGACTGTCTGGGGATCAGAGCCACTGGACCGTGGGCAGCTTGCCTGGTCGGTCAGGTCACCCTCTAACATGAAAATCAAATGCTTGGAGTTAATATAAAAAGTCACAGTCACACACATTCAGTTCTGTACAAGAAATACACTGAATTTTTGGGATTGTTTCGTCGCTATGTTGAGCGATACACATCAGTTTTACTAAAAAGAAATTTAGAGAAGAATTGTTTCTGTTCATACATACTCTGGTAGTTGATTTAGTTTTCATCACCGATGGAAAGAGAACATTTCACAAAAACTTAAGTGTATTTCTTCATCAGTATTACACACAAATAAATGTTAGGGGCAGCAGTGCTGTTTGTAGTTCTTTGGCAGGCTCAAAGAGGCACGAAACGAGATGCAGGAAACGTCAAGTAGGTACATAGGCAGCAGCTTTCTCTGCAGTGGCACAGGCCTAAGTCAAACCATACTTCTGCAGCTAGAGATGGGTCGCATTTTACAAATAGTCATATCATATCCTTTGCAGGAATCTGTGATATGTTTTTATGTATTATGCATCATTAGTGGACTGGACAGGATTTCTTTTGCAAATATTGCAAATTTAGACCTCGAAAGCAATAGTCAACCATGAGTCCAGATATTTGCATATCCCATGTGCGCATAGAACCTGACAGCCAACAGATGCTGTATTGATATCAAAACCATCTGCACTCACACTGCAGTTTGAGCTGAACTTAGGCTAGTGCCACACATCGCACAAGAAGAGAGGACATTACAAATAAAACGATACACCAGACAAACAGATTACACAATGTAATGTAGACAGACTGGACAAGGTGAGTACCAGTTACATCAGGCATTTGTCTTGCTGTGGTAAATAATAAGGCAGAGTCAGCATTGAGAATCTTTGCCCAGATGAGTTACACATGCAGAACATGACAGACGACAGTTACCCGGTTAACCAAAGCACCGTTTCTTCCCAAACTTACCTGTTGTGTAAGATGATACCTTGTTCATTTACTTGTTTGTTAATTTAGCTCCTAAAATCACCATTAAGGAAAAGCTTTACTAAAAATGTACGTTCACCGACACATTTTGCTCAGTTAGATAAACCTTCATGTCTCATAGGAAGGTGTAAGAGCCGGTAAACATTATCTTTCTCCTATACTGGACAGAGACTTTGGTTTATACAACGATAAATTAAGTTACAGGCTTCAAATGTATTGTCCAGTAGTCATAGTCATTAGGTTGCAAGCAACTTTAGATCCAACCCACAAGCCTTTAAACTGAATCATTCCCAAAAGTCAAAGCACTTTTACTTCAGTCTCTTTGATTAGTTGTCTTTGGCACCAGCTGGCTATATTTTACATATCAACATGTCTAATTACTGGCTAGAGCACCCTGCATGCATTAAGCACAAACTGTGGGATGGCCATGCCAGAGAGGAGGGAGAGAGTGAGGGAGGGATGGGAAAGCAGGGGGAGGGTTGACCAATGTCCCACCTTCCCAGTCTGCACTTGGCAATGACTGCAACACGGGGAAGATGTCACCGAAATCATAATCTAAAAAAAGGAGGGATAACATTCAACATTAGAGAGAGATGGAGTGGAGAGAGGAGAGTGAGACAATGGCAAAGAAACAGAAACAGAAACATAACGTGACATGGTATACATGAAATAACAAGAGGCCATGGGGCAAAAAAAAAAAAGGACAAATGGGAAGTAAAATAGGGAAACTGACTCAGTACTTTGTGGGGAAAGCATTCACCGAGCGCTGCAATCACCACAGGGAGAACATTCTGTAACCATGAGCCTCGGGACGCCGAGTGATCCATTTGGTAAAATGCACTTTGTATGAGTGAGTCATAAGAGTCCGCCATGATCAGTCCAACTTCTGCTTCAACGTGCCATTAGCTTGACATCACTTTCTGAATTTCTGCCAAAGCATTAGAGTGTGCGCCTCAAAACGTGCACAACAACAACAACAACAGTCCAGAAACTAGATATTTGACAGGGCTAATTCAAAGGGGAGTGGCGCTCATTGGCTAATAATGAATCAGAATTAAAAATCAGTAAGTATACAGTGGGTCCAAAGGATTGTACAAGCAGTTAGACCGTCTAACATAGGGAATCACTGCTGATAAAGTGAAGCAAGGGCTCTACAAAAAAGGGGTTTCAAAAAATCTGTGTTGCTTCCTAGGGATGTCCCAAGCCAATCCTAAGGCTCAGTATCAGGGCTGATCTGGGGCGTATGGTAATGGATCGGTAATAAAGCAGATTAAAAGTCCAATCAAATGCTCCTGTTTTTTCACCTTATCCCGCTAGCGTGGCAAAACGTTGCTCTCTTTAATGACAGCTGGGCTCTACGCTGTGAACATTTCACTCCACGTGCAACTTAAAATCAGAGTATATGAATGTGAAATATGATTTGGTCACATCGGTTATTGACTCTGTTTTGACGCTCGGGTTGTCAAAATACACGTTGCTAAGCTCTGACTGTGAAAAAAATCTATCTCTGCTCCTTAATTAGCAAAGAGCAGTGGACATTTAGCTAGCAGCTTCTCCTTTTTAGCCGGTGCTTTTGTTGATCCATAATTAAACTTGGCTGTCGTTGGATTTGTGTGGTCTCTGCAAGCTGGTGATTGTACTCTTCCAAAGATTGTTTATGAGGTAAAAGCAGCATCACTCTGTAAAACCTCTGTACTATACAACCGTTGAATGTCTCTGTAGTACCAACAACTCCGACAGAGTGATACTACTTCTCTCTCACTCATAGTGTCGGGTCAAAACCAGGAGGCATTATCTCAGTTTAACGTTTGCTAGTATTTTACTTTACAGCTTGATAATAACACAGAAATGTTAGAGTAGAGTAATAAAGTGGTACCACCTTATTACCAAAGTAACAAGCCGGTGATATTATGGTATTAACAATGGATATATAGATAAAAATAGGAGAGACACATTTAAAGACAGCAATGAGGGAAAACTATTTAGTCGTTTAATCTAGTATAGTACTATTTTGGTGACAATCTGGTAACCTGCTGGCAATTTAACGGTCATAACCCTGCAATATTTGGATTTGGCAATCCAGTGGCAATAAAGGGGCAATAACCTGATAATAATGAGTTCATATTTGTTGATATTTTTACAGTACTATAGGCTAATATCCACATAATCCCTTCGAACTCACATGAAAACTCTTAGAAAGTCAAAATTGCTAATTACCACGTTGTAAAGTTTGTGGATCAAGAAACTCGTGAAAAAAAAAGACAGGCCAGACTTAGAAGGCTACAGCTGTTATTTCAATGAATCAGATACATACTTTATTAATTTTAGGTAAATAAGGTTCAAATCAGACTTGATATTAAGGGACTTGGATCGGGATCGGGACGTCCCTGCTTCTTACCTTCACTTGAGGGGGCTATGGCGCTGTCATCCCACTCCAGGTTGGTGGAGGTGAGGGAGGTGAAGGAGTGAAGGGACAAGCTGTCTGAGCTGGGAAGCCTTTCCTCAAAGTCCAGGAGGTTGTGGGGTTTGTAGTATTCTGGCATGTAGGGCGCCACGTCCAGATAGGGAACATCCTGAATAAGATGACGCGACAGAAATGTTACAGACATGCCGCTCACATCAAGGAGGTCAATTTCTATCAATATTGTAAGAAATATTAGCTGACCAGCTCCAGATCAAAGCGAATGAACTCCAGGCCGGACACCAGCGTGAGGAAGAGTGTGAGGTGGTCATGGCTGCAGACCAATGCGTTCCTAGCAGAGAAGAAATCAGTTGTCAATTACCACAAAAAATACTGTTCTCCAGCATAACAACAACAGACAGTAACTCCTGGAATGAAATATATCTTGTACTTGTTACATAGCACCAATCTGTGAGGACAGATCAGATGACTTACTTGAAATAATACTTGTGTAGCAAGGCCTGGTTCTCCTGGAAGAGGCGTAGATAGCTCTCTAAAGAGCTCTCACTCAGTGCCAGGTACAACCATGCCCGACCTACACAGGAAAAGAGGAGAGTTCCTTACTCTGTCTATAACCCACTGAATGAAGAATGTATACTTTACTCAACTGAACATTGTGAGTGTGTGTGACTTTGTGAAAGAGATGTCTCACTTCGACCAAGGTTGGTTGCTATGTGCTGAAGCTCATCTATCTGTCGGACAGCCTCTCTCCTGGTGAAGTGAAGGACCAGGACCCAGTAGCCGGAGGAGATGTCCTGCAGTCTGCAGAGGAGAAAAGTGTCAATAATATCACATACATGAGGCCTAAGGGGCACAACTAAGTTACACAGAAATGTAACAGTATTAAACTGCAATGTATCCACTCAGTCAGCGAGTCTAAGAGCTGAAAATGCATTTGTAATTTAATTTATTACATGCCAATAAAACCAAAACAGATATATATTTGCCCTATGTACCTTTACTGCAATATGCTTAAGCCTCTTACCCATACAGCAGAGCATGGTCAAGGTGTTCGCAGAGGCGCTGCAGGACCCGGTCGTGATTTCGGATGGCTGGAGTCTCATCTTCACAGGCCGCAAAGTAACTCTGCAACTGTAGAGAGAGACGTGGTTTCGCTGCTGTTTGTTCTGCTGGGCCAAGGGACATTTAAACTCCAATTCCGGTTACAAAACAACTCCCTCCTACTGTTTCTCCTTCAAAATATGATTGTATTTCAATTATTATAAAGGACAGACCTCTAAAATGAAACCTATGAAGATATATTTTTCACAAGCAGTTAGATTAGATTCATTACGACTGGCTGACTTGGGCACATTGATCTGGAGACAAATGTTTGAATTATTTATGTTGCATATACCGGAAACCAAACTTTGGGTTTCAATGTAATGTTTGTGCAGGACACAATGTATGGGTAGCTCTAGCAGGGTCATCATCCAAGACTGTTTAGGCAATCTGACTACTTCACTTGGTGAAAGAGCTTTCGAAAGCATGCCAAGCTGGCAATTAAGAAAGCGCTTTAATGCAAACAAGCCCAGCAACAGGAGTTCTTTTTTGGCCATAATAACCCTGATCACAAGCCATACTATCAATAGGGAATGAAAGCTCATGATCCCCAAGGTTTAGGGAAAGTACAGCGGGACAATGATCCTACAGTGAAACACACAGTCAAAAGAATGAGGAATTTACTGTCAAGCAGTGGAATGCCTCTGACCTAAATCCAACCAAGCATGTGTTTAATTGCTGTGACTCCAATGTCTGGGGGTACTCCTTGTGTTTGAGTTTCACTGATGAAGACGTGTAATGAAAGACACGAAACAGGCAGTTAGTGGAGCTGGCTGCAGCAACATGGCTGACAGAGTATCACCTGGGAAGATACCAAGTGACTGCTGATGTCTGTGGGTTTGAGACGCAAGCCAGTCGGGACACAGTTGCAGAGGACACGCAACCAAGTATTTTTTCGCTCCTTCAAATGAAGGAACTATATATCAAAACAGCCCAACTGTCAGCTGACGTAGGTGTACGGTAATTAATGACGCCAAAGGTACCACTCTTATTGTTATTGTCACTGTTTCCTTCCAAATCCATTGTGCTGGTGAACAGAGTAAAACACCTCTGAGTGACCTGCGGGTGTCTTATTAGACTGGAATAATCTATAGAATTTCAACAATGTCTTTACTAGGATCAAAGTTCAATGCAGGCAGCTTCAAAACGTGCTATCTCCTCACATATCAAGTGTGTTTGGTGTCCTACAGTGACCTGCAGAACCCTCTTGAACATGATCCCAATTAATAGTGTTGCAACACTGAGGCATGACCAACCCAAGTGTAGGTCAGAGTAGCTTTGAGGACTGGGACCCAAAGAACGAGAATTTATACCCTGTGACTATTTTCACATGACTAAGCAATGTTTGCCAAATGTAAACACTGTACGCTCTCCTGGATGCTGGAGGCAAACCGTTTCATGAGCAGCTTTACAGATCTACAGCAAAGAAATGAACAGGGTGGCTGGACTGCAAATGTAGTTAAATGTGGATTAAGGAAGTAAGACACGGTGCTCTCCTCACTGCATTACACATCAATATGGGGCTTTGTAATGCAATCATCTGATTATGTGACTCCTGATGAGACATAATTGAGTGAGAAGACAGAGGAGAGAGCTAATGCTAAATAAAAATGTAAGTGCTGGTGTTCCTGGGAAGTGAATGTATAAATAGGAGGAGAGGAGGGAGAAGATGCGATGCTGTCTGTCAGGCTGCGAGAAAGGTAGTTTCACAACACCAGGCACAGTTGGGAACAAAATATCAATTAAAATGTCATAAGCTGATTGGAGATTGTGAGCAGAGATCCGTCGGCTAACCCTCATGTCATGAATAATGTGTCCTCGGTGTGGCTGCAGGTATGTTTACAACACATGCGGCACTGCAGTGAGCAAACACAGGGGGGCTTGGTGCCACTGTTGTTCAGAGACTACAACATGACAACAGAGATCTGAAGCTATTCACATAAACGTCAACTGGGATATTATTGGGAATATTTCACATGTTGCTTGCTTGCATCAATCAGTAAGGGCAGGGCCCTTCCATGACAGCGAGCCGGTAATGTCACCCCGACTTGAAAGTTACCCTCTTTGGCAGACAAAAGATGACCTCACGTTCAGTAATTCAAGCATGTGAAAATACTTGAATTCTGCGACAATATGCAAGTGTGCTGACAAACTGGACATCGCTTACCTTCTTGACAGACAGGGAGATGTTTTCCAGTATGCGATCCTTCACTTTCAGTTGATCCATCACTGGTCTGTTGGCAGCTCACAGCAGCCTGTCAGCTGACTCCTTAAGCACAGCTCTTGTTTTGCTAAAGCTAACGCCGCCCGTCTTAGCTAGCTAACATTATCTTCCCCTCCAATGCAGCAGAATGGCAAACTAACAAAAAGCTTTGGCTGTCAGTTGCATACATTGAATTTAAAAACGTCGCTAGTTCACACCAACCCTGTTAACGCCAAGGAAGCGGCACAGTAACCTAAGTCAACCTCTGTCAACGGATCCGGTTAGCCAAGTGTTGCCTAGCTCCGCGTTAGCCACTTGACTTTTTTCAACGCTAGACTGAGACCGTCTGGGGGTGGCTAGCAAGTTTTACAGTCCGACCAGTGATAACTTTAGCAGCAATTTTGTTTATCATACTCTCTGTTTCATTGCTCCGTCTAGCTATTGAGACCTACTTTAAGTTAACTTTGGACTTCACAGCCAATTATAAAGTCACGGGTGTCCAGGTTACTTATGGTGCTACAACTATTCTGATCTGGCCTCTCATTGTCAGGGGGTTACGTCACCACTAGCAGTCCGCCTTAGTAACGCGGGGGAGGACTGTTGGAGCCGAACAGCGTTCAAAACTTTGAAAATGAAAAGTGCTTTTGCATGGTTTTGTACACAAACACAATATAATGTAATTTATTAGTTCATTTTGGAAAATCAGAACTAACTCCTGAATTCGGCGTACAGACCATGGTTTAATTTACTCACAAATAAGTCTTTTTGAATTTTATCACACTAAGGAAACTTGGTTCACACTGTACATCTCATTAGGCCACTGCATGCTCCAGGGCTAATCATAAGGAGGAAGCTGAAGGAAGTCTAATCTCTCTTGTTGCATCAGATATACGGGTTTGGCCTTTTGCAAATCAGCTGCAGCTTTGCATTTTAATCAGAAGAGAAAGATCTACACTGACTGATATTTTTTGTGCATAAACAAACTCTTTTGTTTTCAAACAAACTGACCTGATTATAATTTTTGACTTTCTTTATATATGGCGGGCCCTGCCACCTTTCTAGCTTCAAACCGTGTTCTGGGGACCTTATTTTCCTCAGAGAACAGCTTGTTCATTCAGTTGTGGTTTGTCTTAATACCTTATTAATATTGTAACTATTAAAATTGTGAGTTTGAATTTCCTCTCCGAAATTACACAATGCCCCCTTTAAGCATCACATGTTACTACAATCAACACAGCATGTAGAATAAAATAAAATAAAAAACACCATCTATCAAGGTCTATTAGGAAAATGATAGCACAATTATGTAGCGTTGAAAAAGGAGATAATTTCTACTGAGTGGAATGTCAGTGTTTTATTCAGATGATTCCAACTTTTTTGGAAACACATTGAGGTCTTATCAAACAAATAAGAACAGTTGGCATTTTCAGTGCATGTAGTTACCACAATAACCTTTCCCGATTTAGAAAATGTGGGTCAAATTTTCATATGGATTTGATTCATGTTCCAAAGAGAGTGCTCTACTTTTATCAAATGTAAAGCAATTTTTATACAAACGCTGACTGACTTCAGAACATTTACAGGCCTTTAAGTGATTTCAGAGTACAAAAAAAAAACAAAAACAAAAAACTGAACCACTGCATTACAGTCATCACCCCTTTTGGCCTCCTGTCCCCTAGTCGTTGAGTGCCCCAATAACTGAAGAGATACTGTATTTTGACGGAGGACTGCAGTCCAAGTCCCTGCGTGAAGAAAGACATTCAATTTCAACTCTTCACACCATCAGTTCAATTCTAGAATCTTGTCATTGGCTTCCCCGTTGTTTCTCTGGATTAGTCTGACTTCTCCTTCTCTTTCATGTGCAGGAAGACTATGCTGAAGACAAAGAGTCCTGCCATCATGGAGAAGACGCTGGCGTAGTATGGGTAGGCTGAGGGGATGAAGCGCTCGTACTGAGTGTGCTGCAGGGGACGCACCGATACCTGTGATACGGAAACAACAACGCAGAAGTTAGCCCGCCATACGTGTGAGAATGCTAGTCACATGCATTGCAAGTGAGAAGAACATCTTCCATGCCACAGCACTCAAGAAGGTAACTTTTAAGGAATATACCAATGTACTCCTGGAACGCCTCATAAGACGTGAGGCAATATTATTATTAACATCCATCTCCATTAATTGACTAAATTAAATAGACTACAAATAAGTCATCTGTGGTATATCTGACCTTACATGTGCATTTGTCACTTTCTATGCATGGAGATCTCCGTTCAACATCCATACCACTATTTTAAGGGTAAGTAAACTTTCTGATTATCTTGCCTGAGTGGAGGAGTACATGTGCGTGTATCCCAGTCGGTTGTAGTCCACCTTGAACTGGAAGACTCCGTACACATCGGGCAACTTGAACTGGACACTATATTTTCCACCTAGAGGAAAGACAACACAGCATTTATAGTTCGATGTATTTAGGTTGTGAGCAATAATCAAAATTAATTCATCAGGACTGTATATTGTTATGATGACAGCAACATACCATTTTTCTTGAGATAAGTCCTGACGAAGGGGTCGATCCTCACAAACTCGAGCTGAATATCATCTCCATCAAATGGAATCCAACGACCCTCAGACAGCATCTCAATGACGATGCTGTACTCCTGCATGGGACAGTTTCACACTTATTGATATATATACGCATGCCAATACACAACCACTGATTCAGGCTAGACAAACATATTCAAGGTGATGCGTGTTCATATGAATCACCAATCTCAAACTCACCACAAGGTCGGTGATGGTGTACGCTGCAGGGGGAGTGGTCTCTCCGACAGGATGATGGGTAACAGCTCCCACCCTGAGGACTCCGGCCTCCTTGAACACCCAGCGAGACAGAGCCTCAGCCAACTCCATGTTCCCGGTCCGCTCGTGCCTATCAAAGACCACAACAAGCAGCGCATCAACCACAGGAGACTGATAGGAAATCAAATCTGATGGGATGTAGTTTG
Organism: Diplodus sargus; assembly: GCA_903131615.1. Classification (NCBI taxonomy): domain Eukaryota; kingdom Metazoa; phylum Chordata; class Actinopteri; order Spariformes; family Sparidae; genus Diplodus; species Diplodus sargus. The sequence goes on from CAEMYA010000117.1 coordinate 2,056,619, forward strand.
ATTTACTGCAGATTTGAAGTTGAGTCGATCAATAATTTTCTGTTTGTCAGAAGGAGGTAAGAGTGCATTTACTGCCAAGCAGCAAGAAATAGCCTGAAAATATCAGAGTTGGCCTCTGAAACAGTATTTTTACCAAATCTAACCATAAGTGTACTAAAAGATAATGAACAGTCTTTCAAGTCATATGCATTACACACTAACTACACATGTAATAAATGTTATATTTTAACACTTTAATACATTTTTTCCACAAATTAGCTGGATGAGTTCAAGAAAGAATAGTATGCATATACATTTATTAAAGCATTAAACAGCAGTAATAGAATAGCTGTTCAGTTCAAATGGCAAAAAAACAAAACAAAAGTAATACGAATGTCACTGATTATATCTATGAAATAGGGATGTAATTAACAGTAAAGACTACCTGTGGGAGTCAGGCGTGGCCTTCTGCACAGCAGAGTTGAAGAAGGCGTCGCTGAAGAAGTCCAAGGAGCCGCTGAAAACCACTCGGGCGTTGTTTCGGGCCTGAAGGCCGGCGATCAGCAGGGTGTTCTTGCCAACAGCATGGGGATACTGGAGAGCGAACACAAAGAATATCATCAATGTATTATGTGGTTACATTTCTTTCTGAAAACAATTCTTTAAAATTAATAATCTGATGTTATGTTCAGTACTCGTACCTGAGAGATGGGTCTGTCAGGGAAAAAGGAGTAGGAGGTAGAAGAGCCGGTAAGGATGTCCAGGACAAGAGGGTTTTCTGGGTCGGCCACCATGCTGAAAGGGGAGGTGGTGTCGGTATTAGTTAAACAATACTTAACAGGTGACACATCAAATGTTGTTGTAACAGAGTAGTACACTTTTAAATCATATTAAGTTGTACTTACCCAACACCCTTGAACAGAACAGGTCTATTGGTGGGTTTTCCCACGATAGTTGGCGCCTTCAGCAGGTTCTCCGGATCAGCAACAATCAGGGTGTGCTGGAGATGAGAAGGATCACTTGTAAATAAAAACATGTCAGCTGTAAAGACTGGATTGGTTAAACTGGACATGCCTGCTGTCTGAAGAGAATTCTGCTTACCTCTCCAGGGTCAGACACGTCATAGTTGTGATGGTCAATGACACCAGTCTTTTCCTCGTCAAACTCGATGCCACATTCACTGCCCAGCTCCCTCAGGGGGTCACCTGTGTAACATGAGAAGAGTATTAGTACAGGACAATATTACGGTATCTTATTTAATATTACAGCCAAAACTGTAAAGTGAAAATCCACTGACCAATATCAGAACTGGCAGCAACCAGCACGTTTCCTCCACCATCAATGAAAGATGTAATAGTCTCCACGTTGATGTTTCCTCCGAAGTCTGCAGGTGGTAACAATGAGAAATTATTTTTTTTAAGAGAGATTCATGGAGACAATGACGATGCACGCAATTACGTAGCTGACTTTGAAAAAAGTACTTGAATTTTACCCTCAACTGATGGCGCAAAGATGATTAAATGGTCATACACGAACTGGCCGTATTTGATCAGAGACAGGGAGGGATCATCAGCAGTCTTGAATGTGATGTCAAAGCCACGATCTGAAAAGAGAAATACATTACCAGCAGCACTGACACCTGTCACACATGTCATGCACTTTTGCAGTAACTTGAACAAGGTGGCAGCTCCCCATATGATTAACTCTTCATAGGATTACTTGCCTTTAAATGTCAAATTCTACAACCCAAATGGGAAAGTGTGTCACCCCAACAATGTATCTGACAGAAAATGCTTTAAAGGAATTAGCTTTAGAGGCATTAGAAAGCCCAATGAAAGCATATTAGCAAGTGAATCGTTATTAAGGATAAGATGATACATACAGCCTTATGCATATTCAACATCATTTGGTGGGCTTTAAGTTAGCCGAAATGAAGAGTGGCTCCGTATCGACTCAATACAATATAAGTGGTCGTAAATACGCACGTATACGACCATTATTAGGTTGGTAATGCATTAAACTGCCAGAGGCCTGAATTAAGTTTGGCGAGACACACCGAACATAACAGCTACATGACGTTAGCAGCCTCGCTATGCTACATGAAGACCAACTCTACACGTTTGAGTCCCAAAGACTGTATTCACAACAGGGGACCTGGTTGCAGAACAATGGGGAGCTATAACAAGACAAAAAAAGGGTAATTATGGATGAAACAAGCACGAATATCGCACTGACCTGCCAGACTGCGGAAGAAGATTGAATGGGTGTCTCTGATGTTGAGGTTGTCCAGCAGTACCAGCGTTTTACCGTCAGCCAGAGCGCAATGCAACATGGACGCTAACGACAGGAATAAAAGGACATTGTTGTCCAAAAGTCTGAACCTCCTCTGGCTCATTGCTCCGGTTCGCTTTTTGGACGATGATAAAGAACTGGACCGGTTCGTCTGCATGACCACTGTCACCGACGCCATTTTGCTGCAGAAGTCGACGTCAGCGTTAGCTGTCGACTTCACTTTGACCCCGGGATCCAGCCAATCACAGAGAGGAACGCGTCTCACTTGTGTGCCACCCCGCCAATGGGAGGCCAGCTTTATTATAAGAGTGACAACCACGGAAGAATACACATCAAGGGACTGAACCAAAGTAGCCATACTTATTGAATAATCATAATCAATATAAATAATTCATTGACTTTATCATGAGTTGAATTGCCTAAATGGCTTTAATAACCACGTTTTCTGGTTGTTTATTTTTAAAGATGCAATATGGTTCACAATAATTTGGCTGAAAACAACCAATTAAATGCAATGAATGAATGTGCAATAAAAAGTTATTATTCTATATTCCTGTTAAATGCTTAATATTGCTTATTTTATTATTTAACAAACCTGTATCACACCTTTCCCAACTCTATTGAATTCCAGGAAGTGTGCAATAGCAATGTTAACCTTTAGGGAAACAAATTAACAGCACAACACAAAGGTAGTCCGACTGCGTGATGATTCTTTATTGATGAGATGATGACAACCGGTGAGTCTAAAATGTAACTGATATTTAATAGGACATCTCAAGAGGTGTTGTTATAAACAGATACAATGTCTAAGAAAAAGGTAGCCAGTTTAATGCAATACCACGAAAAAGCTGTCTTGGTATCAATGCGAAACAGGGAATTATTGACAAGTTGTAATCACCACACGCTTCTTTAATTTCAAATCTTTTCTCAGACTTAAGACTTTTTTAGAGGCCACATAAATATACAAATATCATACATCCACAGCATTTACAGTGTTTGCCAGTACACGAATACATGACATCCCACTTCTGGGAAAAAGAGGAAGTGATAATTAAACCCAAGTTAAATCTTAGTACTCCCTTACAGTATGTTCGTGTAGATAATCTCTGTATAATGTGCTTTTCATGAAAATACTTTAACTAAGTACAATATATCACAATATTGTTGTCTTTTTAAGGAAAACGTACATATCTCATTGCAGTGAAATGGAAAAATACCACAAAGAACTTTCTTTAAGATATATTAGATAAGACAGAACTGTGATCTCAATGTTTTAAACATTTAGACAATGCACAGTCCTGCATTTCAGACTAAAAATAAGCAAACTATACTAGTGGTATAACCATCTATGACAGAATTATCTACAACATTTACTGGATCTCATGTAATTTCCTGAAATAAGGACTGCTGAAAACACATTTTATGACCTTACATACTAAGGTGTTTAAAAAGTGTCACATGTTATGAATCCAGTGTTGAACATCCTGGCAGTTTGAAACTACGATGCTTAAGCAACTCACTTCATTTCCTGTATTTCCTTCTGCTGTACAAAATAGATTTCTGTTACATTTCATATTTTTTTTACATTCATCTGTCGCACTACGCCTGACTCTCACACTCCATCTCCTCTCCCTTCTCCTCCTCTGTCTCTGCTGCAGCTTCATCGCCTCCCTCTGTGTGGAGCTCAGTGTGAGTTTCCACTTCTCCACCCTCCCCCCCCTCCTCGTGAATCACCTCCCCTGACCCTTCCTCTTCTTCTTGTGTCTCTCCTACCACCCTTCCCTCTCCCTCTCCGTCCTGGGCGCGAAAGATCAGCTCTCCTTCCTGGATGACCTGTTCAGCTGTGGGCTGCCATGTTGTAGCAGAATCCCCCTCGGCATTGGTGGCTGTGGTGTATTGGTAGAAGTCGGAATCCGCCTGGAACATGACCAAGGCCTGAGCTGTGTGGATGCGTACGTGCTGGGCTAGGGAGCTGGCGTCCAAGAATTTATCACCACATGAGTCACAAGCGTACAAGATCTGGGTGTTGGGGTCTGAGAACAGAAGAAGTAAGCGGTTCACATTTCTCACATCGTGTTCCATCTAAAGATGAAGCCTCTATATCTATGGATTTACCTGAATGAAGCTAAACACAGTTGCACATATCATACTATATATATATCATACTAACATTTGAGTGTGTCATATTTGTGTTTATGCATATTGTAGGCCATGTACTGCAATACAAATATTGCATATTTTTCATAACAATATAGTGTGGTAATCAACTTTTAGAGCGATGACAAAGGTAATCCATGACAGTAAACATCACAGACAAATCACCGTAATCACAGAATTGCTCTCTCAGATGGAACAGATGTTTCCATGGTCATGAATGAAGTCTGGACCGCACCTTTAGGTCAAAAAGTCCTTACAACCGTACGATTCAATGACAAAGTAACAAACTCTGCACAACAGCTACTACATGGACCTTAGATCTTATAGATCTTATCAAAGGCAGTACTGCAGTTACAAACATACACAAATGTTACTTAAGTGAATTATTAAATTAAATTATTTTGTTTAATAACCCGGTTCTGGCATCAAATTCACTTCAACGTGTAGTTTAACAATTTTCAGTTGTGAATCACAGTACTGACTTTATCATGGAGCAAGTCTAAGCTTCATATGTCCGTTCAAGCATGAAGAGAAAAATAAAAATATTTTGGCCTTTGAGCTGCTACAAGGATCTTGTTGATTCTGGCAGCCCCAGTAGACAAATGAGCCTCATATCATAAAGATCTTGATCTGGTAATATTTTATTATATTTATTGTGTTTTTGTTACTATTTCTCTTTTAAAAAAAAAACATTTTTTGCAAGATGCATGACAATGAAGCCAAGTATCTATTCTGGCTATGTAAGATTAATAACTGTGATATGACAATATAAGCTTGTTTGGTACTATACAACACTGCTAAAGAGTGTCTTTTTTTCTTTGGGCTGTAGTGTTAATCTCAGGACTTTTGTGAGTTGTAATCCATCCTGTGGACGGATAAGAATAACTTTAATAACTACACAGCAGTAGCCAATCTTCTTCTGACTGTCTTGTTTGCTTAAGTAGGTCATATAGAGGCATCAGAGACTGTTTCAGTTAAATGTTCCTTGTAGTATGTTTAAGTTTCTTTTAGGAGTGTTGATGATGATAATAAGTCAACCAGCACACCAATTCTGCTCCAACGCAGGTGGTGGCTCAGTATGGAATATTGCTGCTGCTCCGCTGCAGCGACCTTTACCTACCTACCTTATATATATATATATATATATATATATATATATATATATATATATATATAACCTTATGCTTTAGCCATTCCTGATCCCATTGTTTGTATGGTTTTTCCAGCAGTCTTACCTGCTTCTTGCACTTTCTCTACTGCCTTGGTGATTTCAGCTTTCAAAGCCTCCGTCTCATCTGCAGACACTGATGCAGCCACTGGAACTACTGTAAACAAACACGTGACACAAGGTCAACAAACACTCATCACTGTCTCAACCCTTTAATCCTTCATTCTTATTTTATTGTCCACAAAAGGTCACGGTAGTATATGAAGAATTTTTTACAGGACATCAACATTTCCCCATAAAATCACTGAACTCAGCCTCAAAGATGCTCTCTGACCTGTCAGCTGAGCCACAGCGCTGGCTGCCAGGGCCTCGGTCGCCAGGGTGACGATGTCCTCCGTGGTGACGGTGACGATGTTGATCTCGTCCGATGTGGACGCCCCCAAGCACCCGTCGGCCCCTTCGTCAGCGCTGCCCCCGGCTACCACCAGCCGCTTCATGCCGGCCTTGCCGTGGTGGACGGTCTTGACGTGGGAGCGCAGATTGTCGACCCGGTTGAACCCTCTGCCGCATTTATCACAGAGGAATGGTTTCTCCCCTGAGACAGCAAGACAGAGAGAAGTCATCAACTGAAGATTAAAAAGCTGAAAGCCGTGTGCTCTGCTCAGCGTGGAGCTCCAAAGCCCCATAGTTACCTGACACCCATTAAGTCCTTACCTGTGTGAATGATAATGTGCTTCGACAGGTCTCCCACATTAACAAACGCCTTGTTGCACATCTGGCACTTGTGTGGTCGGACATTGTCGTGATGCCGAATGTGATTGGCCAGTTGACTGGACTGCACAAACCTGTCCAGAGAGCATTTAAAGGGTCAGTTCACTAAATTTCAAATGAAGAAAACAAACAGATGTTCCTTCTTAGTACTTTATAGCAAAGTTCAATGGTAGTGTTTGTTTTTTTGCACATCCCCAGTCGGGCAGCTGGGTCAGACATAGACATCTACTTGTCCCAGATCGACTTTTACTTGCCCCAATAATAAAAACTGTATTTTTTATTTACGATGGTCAAATCACAAAAAAAAAAAACTTACGTTAATAAGTTAATAAGCTGTTTATTTTTGGGCCTGAGGACAATTCTTATTTGTGAACCCTCATAGTGGCAGTTTTCAATGAGAATTTCTTGTTGGTATATGACTTTTTAATGTTAGAATACATAAAACAATTCCCATTACCCTTGCACAAGATAAGACTTTGAACCAATATCTGATGTCCTCTGTTCTCTCCACACATATTTCCAAATCTCCTCATTAGAGACTCTCAGGTTATTTTCAGGTTCAAGGGAGCCTTCTGTTACAGCACTGACTTATCTGCTTGCTGACCTTTTGCCACAGCGATCGCACACGTAGGGCTTCTCTCCGGTGTGCTGGCGTACGTGAGCGATGAGTGAGCTGGCCTGGGTGAAGGCCTTGCCGCAAATCAGGCAGACACAGGGCTTCTCTCCTGTGAAACATGAATTACAGTGTCACCGTGGCTGCTGGGTGGAGATAATATTTGCGTATGCTGCCTTCAAACTCCACAGTGTGTGCAAATGTCATGGGAGAACCTGTGTGGATGCGTTCATGCCGCTGCAGAGCTCCGGGGTCACTGAAGGCTCTCTGACAGTGCATACAGATGTAGGGCTTCTCCCCACTGTGAACCCGCAGGTGTCTCTTCAGATTTCCTAAAAGGCAGACACCATCACACAAAGGTCAGGCCAAATGCCTCAAAGCAAAGACGCAACTACAGAAGTCAGACTCCTTTGAATAACATGCAGACAAACTGAAAGCAGCCGGTGTTTGCTTCGGATAAAAAATACCATTTGACTTATGTCTGTCAGAGGAAACTCGATGGAATTCTTTTGAATGCTGAAAATAACATTTAAATGTATGAAAGGGTTGGTATCAGGAGGAGATTATACAGTATCTTATATTCAGAGGATCAGTACATTTAAAGCTAAGGCTCAGACAGAGCTTTACCTTTCAATGTACTGATCCTGCCTTCCAGATGACTTTATGTTACATGTAGATTTCTGCACACAAACAAAATCTCACTCCGGTATTTGGCTGTGTTAACACCACTGTTAGCCCTTTACTAACTTCAAAAAAGATAATTTCACAATTTTTTTAATCTGGACCCTATGTTAACATATTTTGGTGTTTTTGGAATCGGTGCAGTAGATTGTCTCAGCCTGCGATGGCTGCAGCTTAATCCTTGAAAGCAACTTCCACTGTTAAATAAGTTCAGAAAAGTGCTTGTTGTTGCCTGTGACAGGCTAAGACTGTTATTCATAGTGTCTAACAACATCATGGAAAGGATCTCTACAGAGATGGAGCCAAACAGTTTTTTGGTTTAACCAGAAGGCGTCGTCTTGCTCTTGCCAAATCCACCAGACTCCATTTTCAGAAACAGTAATTTTACCATCATCTCTCCAGCAATCACCAACTCTTGTTTGGTCAAAAGCAATCTGTGCCAGAATTTTTTCACATGTAACGCACTGAATCATGGGTTTACTTTGCAGTTCAGTCGACTGTATTTGAAGGCTGATTTTTCCCAAAAGGATTTCATTGTTGCCACTGCGTAAATGATCCCACCACAATGGCTGACGTGATCTACTGGATCATTCACACACTAAAACATGTAAACACGGGGCCCAGAATTCTTGTGTTTTGGCAGTACATGGGGATTTGCAACTAACAATAATGCTCATCTTAAATGCACTTGTCAAATCAAAACCCCAAACACAAAAATGTGCTATTTATAATCATAAAGAACCAATCATCTTATTTTTGGGTAGAATTTAAATTTGTTGAGAAACAGAGCGTCGGTCATTTGTTTCAGTGAAAAACGTCAACCTCAAAACACAAGTGAAGAAGAAATCACCGTACTATCTTCTTACCCGAGGTGGTAAACTGTTTGCCACATTCTTTGCACTTGAGAGGTCCGTCTGTGATGTGGATTTTTAAGTGAGCCTTCATATTTCCTAACTACAACACAAACAAACGACAACATCAGGCAACAAGATAAAGCACTCGATATGTAAAGTATGTATATTTCGCAAACAAACTCAGGTCATCTACAATGAAATATATCATAACATTTGTCTGAAAAATGTCACAGTTTGAAATACTTTAACGTTATAATATGTTTCATATTCACAGCTGTTATGGCTCCGTTTTTTCCCCAAAAAAACCCCTCCCGGGCATGATGTTACCTGGTTGAAGCGCTTCTCGCAGTGTGGACACTTGTGGCCCTTCTCCATGTCGTGCGTCTCCAGGTGTCGCATCTTGGCCGTGGGGTCAGAGAAGGCCTTGTCACAGAAGTCGCAGTGGTATGGCTTCTCTCCGCTGTGCACCAGCTGGTGGCGCTTCAGGTTGCCAGATGTGGTGAAGAGCTTGCCGCACACCTCGCAGCTGTAGCGCGCCTCGCCCGTGTGCCGTTTGCGGTGCAGGTTGAGCAGGCTGATCTGTCGGTAGCTCTTTCCGCAGGTCGAGCAGCAGTACGGCTTCAGGGGGCTGGGAGGTGAGGGGATGCTTGATTTTAAGACACACACACGCGTGACAGCGGGCAGGCGGGAGCGCAGGTAAGCTCAATGTGTGTAACTCACCTGTGTGTTTTCTCGTGGGCTTTACAGGCTGCAGGGTCAGAGAAGGCTTTGTTGCAGTCCCGACAGCTGAACGGCTTCTCTCCGGTGTGAATGCGCATGTGTCTCTTGAAGTTACCTGTGTGGGTGAATTTCTTCCCACAGTCCTGGAGAGAGGAAAAGATGTCGAGTGAGCTGAACATTTTCATTCTAGAGCTGCAGCGGTAATCAATTTGTGGAAATTGTGGAAAATAAGACGTTTGAAGGCTTTATATCGGGTGTCTGGAAACACTGGTCAACAACTTTTACCATCCTCTGACAATTTAAGGAGAAACAAATTCACAAATTCACAAATTCGTTGTGAGAAAAAAAGAAAACAGCCTTTAATTTTGTTGCAAAGACTTGTATGTGACTCTAACCAACATTTGCACAAAACTCCCTATACCCCCAAGATTTGGATAAAACCTCCAAGCATCCCCAACAATTTTTGTTTGATGCATATGTATTAGTTGTAACACGTCTGCAGAACGCATTAGCTCAGTGTGCCTGGGGCCTTTTGTTACTACAATGATGAGCAGTGCTGTTCCACAGCTTGATTTGATAATATTAACCGTCATGCACGAGCTAAGAACGGCATTAAAATTTGGCAAAATGTAAGCACAAAAGTAAATAAGTTCCTTTGCTCATCCTCTCCTGCACCCGGACTGATATTGCTCACCTCACATTTGTGCGTCACTGAGCTGTAAGGCTTTGACTCGGACCGGTTGCTCATAGACGTCGACGCCGTTTGTCTGCCCTCTCCCTCGCTGCTTGAATCGGCTCCTCCCTCCGGCTGGCTAACCTCGCTGTCATCCTCTTCATCATTATCGGCCTCCCCGTCGTCCTCCTCCTCGTCCCCCTGCTCCCCGGCCACTTCTTCTGGCTCCACCGCCTTCTCCTCAGCTTTCTTCTTTGATGTGCCTTCATCCTCTGAGTCATTGTCTACGAGGGCGACAATAAGGCTCTTGAAAATGACACACTGTCTGGATTCTTGACTGAAAGTGGCAATTGCCATGATAGCAAAGTGTCTGCAGGTTTCAGACAGACAATTATAAAACTGTAAGTCTGTCACTGATGCCTGACTAAAACAAAAAAATTACTGACAATTTCATTTCATTTTAAAATCGTGTTCCTTGACTTCTTCCTGCCTGGAACATGTTCCAGTGTTGGTATTTCACAAGCAGGTCAAAGCTTAAAGGAAAAGGATGTTGTTTTGCTTGATAAAACAGAGCAAACCAGAGCGACCTCCTCACCAGGCGGGAAGTTCCGTCGAGGAGGTTTTCTGATTCTTCTCCCCCGAGAGCTCATGTAGGACGAGCTGCTGGCAGATTTCAACTGTGATTCTGCAAACGAGAAAATATCTCTTAATTTTTTGGTCAAATGAGAAGACCGACACTTTACGTTATAATAATGTCCTTACTGGGCGTGTAGTCAGTGTCCGACGGGTCACCCTGAGATCCAGGAGCATTTTGTGCAGCTTTCTCTTCCTCCTTCTTTACAGAAGTCTTCTTCTGAGCAGTGACAACGGTTGTTTTAGGCGGTCGCCCACGGCCCGAGGGGGTTCTGGCTGGGCTGGGTTGACAGACAGGCTGTTGTGTTTCAGGAGGGATTTCTTCCTTTAGGGTTTCCTGATTTTGTGTGGGCTCTTTATCCTCCGTCGGGGGGCTGGCATGACTAACGTCTGCTTGGGATGCCACTTCTGCCAAGTCACCCCCGAGTTCCTCCCGCTGTTCTCCGACATCTGTTTTCTCTTCTGGGATGTTAAAGACAAAAAGAGATGTTTTTTTTATTTTAGTAGAATATGGTGGACAAGTACTGGATATCGGGCTCCACATTCTATACTCAGACTGCAACGTAAAATTGTATGAAAAGGCTTTTGAACCGACAGCACAGAGTAACCAAAGTAGATTTAATTTTACCCAAAATGTTATGATAGCGAATATGACAACTGTCATATCAGAGAAAGGTTTTCTCAGAGGAAAATTCTAATAAATGGTTAATTGCAGCCTAAAACTGTTTAACATTTAAAGCTCTATCTTATTATTTCTTTATAAATCAGATATGTAATGACTGCTAATAACAGAAAAGACTTTACCACATGCAAAATACAATTGGGGAACCCCATGTAATGAAATGACAGTTACGGTCTAACAGATTACAGCGTTAAATTAATAACACACGTTGTTGTGATGTTGTTAACCTCATCCGACCCTTCAGCAACAAATGGCTGACCTCATTCAGCACTTGTGAAATTGAGGTCACGAATGATTAAAGTGAGGATAATGACTAAACTTTGAGTTAAAAGAGGATCGGTGCAGTGATTACAAAATATAATTATACCAAGTATCTACGCAGCCTGTGAAGAGGTGCACTCACCGACAGCCAAATCCAGCGTAATGAGGGACGGAGCAGGATTTGCCATTGACTGGTACGCAGAGCAGGCGTTTACAATTTCTTGCATCTGTAGAAAGTTGGCAACAGCCAGCACGTCTTCTACATTCTGCGGACTTAAACTCAGCTTGGCTGTGTACATGAACTCGAGGACCTGACCCAAACCTGCAACGACAGTCAACAATAATACAGGTCTGGTTACACAGCAGTGATGAGCACATTCATTATTATCTAAGATTGACTTCATAGTGGTTAGAGCGCTGGAAGACCCACCTGCTGCATTGCTGATGTCCAGATGCACCACATCTTTCTGGTCAAGGAAGAGGGTGCGGAAGTAGACGCTGCAGGCCGCCAGCACGGCTTTGTGGGCCTTGAAGTCCACCCCGTCCACAACAAAGGTGCAGTCACACAGCAGGCCCTGCTTGCGCTGGCGGTTAAGCTGTTCCAGTACCTTCCCGCTGTGCCACGGGAACTCCATCGTCCTGAAGGTTTGGGGACGGTGGAAGAGGCTGGCAGAAACACAAGGCACAGGTTCTGTGGAGAGCTGACAACGACAAGATGTCATATGTGGAACATGAGGAAAGGCAGATAATAAGAATAATAACTTTATTTATACACTACTTTTCTAAACAAGGTTACAAAGGGCACATAAACAGCAGGTAAAGAACAACAAGAACAGAGATAAAAATGCAGAAAAATTATGAAACATTGAGGGACAAAAGAGGGGACAGTTAGAGTGAAATGATAAAACCAAAAACTTAGCAAGAACTTGTAAATGCCTTCCTATAAAAGACGGTTTTAAGAGAAGATTTAAAAGTTGCTAATAATGTAGCCCGATTGACCTCAATGGGCAAGGACAAGATAGTCAGCTCAGTCCACAAATCAGCTGGGAAAACATTCATTGGCCTTTAATTTAACACTACCCATCAGCCAGTGCTGTCCACCGCTGATATGCCTGTCACCTCCCTGGGCACAGGGAAGCAACCTCATGTTAGGAATAATTCAGATGATTGACAACAGCTATCATTCCAAAGTGAGATGTGATTCATTAATATGAAATATTACTTTTGTCATTGAAACAAAAGGTATATGAGTAATTCAGACATTAATAAAGCTCCACAGAATTAAAATGCCAGTCAGGTAGAAATGTTGATTTTTTTATCTAGAACATTTTTTAGCATAATCATTTATATTTATTATATGACATCATCCTGCAGTTCACTCAGATCTGTACCCATAGCCAAGGCTCGGCCAGTGACTTGTGTAAACACACAGTATTTACATCTGTGCAGTTTTAAGACTCGCCGTGTGTCAATAAAAATGTCAGGCGAGTACTTCATCTTGTATAATGTGTGTCTGGTTTGTGCTGTGTTGTTAGTGAATGGCAGTAGTGTTTGCACCCATGGGTGTAACGTCAGATAACCTATCAGGCTTTTTCTGGTAAACACCCGAGATAGCTGTCACATCAAAACTGTGTTTTAGCAGCGAAACAACACGATAATACTGTACAAATACAGCTAAAGCTAGCTCATGTTTCTCTGAGCCGACCACAACGACGCCAGAATTTAGCTTCAACTGATGTCCTGATAGCCACGCTACTGCACACAACACACGAAGTCGGTGAGCTGCAGTTTGTGACGTTTTGTGACTGAAAATCCAGCTTCTGTAAAAGTTTTGACCGACGGTGCAACACATCGATTACAATTCCTCCATCCTTGCAGCTTTGTTATCAGGGATTAATTTAGCGTGCCTTGACATGCATGCAGTGAAGGGGACAAGATGGCGGAGCGTCGAGTCGGGCCTGCTTTTATCCCTTGTTGTTTTCACAGCTCGCTCGTAATTTAGCTTCACGTGAGCGCCATTTTTATATCAACTGACTCCTGAATTACCTCTTCGTTACCGCCTCCTCACTCCGGGCTGTGGTTGCTGCACCAGGCGGCGTTACGGAGTGTTTGACTCAGTTAGGAAAAACAAACCCAATCGAGTTTTTCGGTGATCGATCTTGCCCCGCTCACTCCATCCGCCACCATCTTCCTCTCTCTGATCGATTGATAGGGACCGGCCGGATGTATCACAGGAGCAGGCGCAGTGTGAGCGTGCTGCTGTGCTGCTGATGACCGCGTGGTGGCGCCATAGGGTCGACATCATGAGTGTGTTATGCCTGACACGCGCCACTGGCAGCAGCACATGATGATCTCAAACTGATTTACACACACAGCCAATTTAATAGCTGAACCTTTGTTAAACATATCCAAAGTGCGTTAAGTCACTTTTTAGGTTGTCTCAAATATTATAATATCAATGTTTACGCCATTATACATCAGCGTAGTATCAAACTAATATGGATGTGTTAAGAATAAAGATGCAGAATCAGCTTCAAATTATCCCTCAAGGGAACAATAAAAAAAACAACAACATTAATTTCAATGCTCTTTCCAGTGCGCCATTATAAATCACGTTGTGGTGTGCATTTTTAATAACGTGGCCTTCGTCAGTGAAAAACAATCAAACCGCAAAGGCCACTGCTTGGCTCAAATGCATTGGAGAACATTAGAGCCACATAACAAAGGCTCCTGGATTATTTTTGCCTGAATTGCGCCTTTCAGATTGTTTTCTTGTGAAAGCAGGACAGATGCCTCATAAATGCTTCCAAAGACAAAAGCTGAATGGAAGCACCTTCTATCCTGTATACAGAAACTGAATGCTGCTCTGTTCACTATTTATTTTAAGACTAGCCTTGCGGTGCTCACTGCTTATTCCGTCTTTGTGCATATATTTACATTTATTTGTTTTACCTTTTATGTGTCTGTATGATGAAGGAATAATGGTGTCATATCAATCAACCTTCAAAATGGATTATTGACTCCAGGCTGCAACTAATGGTCAGCCTGCTGTAATTGTTGATTAATCTGTTGGTTATTTATCAATGATGCGATTCGTAATTTGGTTGATAAAATGTCAAAAAATAGTGAAAAATCAAAATCAGTGTCCCCCAAAGCCTAAATGAACTCCTCAAATGTCAATTTATTCAGTTTACTGTCATAGAGGAGAGAAAAAAAACAATAGAATAATCACATTTGATAAGCTAGACACAATTTATAAGTGACCCTTTTCTTAAAAAAATACTCAAATTAACTGATTATCAAAATATTTCACAATTAAATGTGTGATTGCAATGCAGCCCATTTTCTATTATTCATGTAACATTTTTCTAACCCAACATTACACTAACAGAACATTTGATCAATTGAAAATTGTTTTGTTTTAATTTCCTAATTTTTCATTTTCTGTATGGAAAAATGAACTGATAAGTGTTACACAGACCCGTCAGCATGTTTAATAAAGACAGTGATAGTAACTTATGAAAACGGTTATGAATCCATATCTGTACCCAAACTCTGGGCCCACACCTTTAAAATGACATTATGTAGAAATTGGCGTTTTGTGCAGTTTGGCGCCCCCCACAGAGTGCAGCACTACTGATGTTAATACAAATCCCACATGTGTAACAATCTGTCAGGCATAATGTGGGTGCTAACTACAAACAAAACTCATTACATCATAACAATGATATGTCTTGAAAACTTGTTTAACTTAAATCAAACTGTTATTTTTAAAGGTGCCATTTGTAAGAAAAGAGGATTTCTGAGTCTCTTTCCCAACTCTGATGCTTTGGGATGGTGACGAGCTGGGAAACCCAAAACTTCTTTATGTGACGAGTTGTGAATGAGACTCAAATATCAACTTTTCTCACAAATGGCACCTTTAAAGTAAAAAAACAAACAAAAAAAGTTACAATCAATCTGTCATGCCACACCTCAATCAGAAGGCTCACACATTGCCAGATGTTTTATTGTCAAAACAGGATCATTTATTTCACACAAATCGTAATATACAATAAATTATTTTTTTTAAACGTGGCCACCATCAATTTCAAATGTTCATTTTTGGACCTGTGTTAGAGGACAGGAGGGAAGTAGTGAACTGATCTGATCATTCTCTATGTGTGTTTATGTGTTTATGTGTGTGTGTGTGTGTGTGTGTCTTCATACAAATGCTGTACATGTCCGGGCGCCTGTGTCTCAATATGTTACATGCAGGTTTAACCTATTGCTGCAGAGCATGGCGAACTAACTCAGAATATATATAAATGAGCAACAACAGGCACGTGTTGCAGTCATGGAGCGAGAAGCTGACATGTCTTATAGAGCGCACTGCCGACTTCTGAGTGTTTAAAGTAGAATGGCTTCAGTGAAGACAGGAAATAGAGGAAGTAACATAAAATCACAAAAAAACAAGAAAAGAAAAGGGTGAGAGGATTGTGATGAGAAAGTGCGTCCGTCTCTATATCTTGATCTCCGTGCGGAAGGTCTGTACGAGCTCGTGTTTGGCCGGGTGTCGCCGTGCCTTGACTGTTAGGGTCCCCTCGGCGCCCAGTGATGATGTCACCGAGGTGGGGTCCACGTCCTCAGGTAGCTGACACTTGTGTGTGAAAGTGTTCATCACCGAACCGTCCTGGGCCAGCTGTCAAAGGCAGAGTGATAGCAATGACTTAATGTGCTGTGAATGGAGAGACATTGCTTTGGTATGTTATTAATCTACTCCCATTTAGACAGCTGTTTCAAGGCTCTGGCGCATTATAATTACATTCCAACTCAAAAGCAATGGCTTCCCACCTTTTCTGCGTGAACTTCAATCTGGTTGTTGGATGTGGTGACGATGACGTCTTCGGGGGAGAAGTCTCGCACGTCAACTGTGAACTGGTACGAATCCCCAAGAGCCTTGATATTTCCAGACCCACCTACACGCAAAACACAATGAGAGAAGATGTTAGAACACAGGAGGAGACGTGGATTTCTCTCTCTGACTATTCATTTTCACTGGATTTTCAGTTATGCTGCTTGCGAAAGAGGGTGAACTCACATTTTGTGTTATTGTAAGACTTGTGATAATTACAATACCAGCGGCTGGTGCTTCTTTTGGGATTGATTACAGACATGTAATAACGTCTTTATTTAAGAAACCTCATCATGTTGGTGAAAACTTTTGTTATTTTCATTTCGTGTGCCATTACTTGAGTGCTTTGCTGCCTTGCTGAATGGTAGAATCCATAATTCAGACTCATTAGTTTTTTTGTTTACTGGGTGCTTTCATGACATGAAATAAAAATAAGCAGACTAATGGTCACTTCTCTGTTTCCTCAAAGGCAGCTGAGCTTTTTAGCTTTCTAAAGAGGCTAAGCTCGCCTGGGTCTGTGTATTTCCTGGGAACCCAGTATAGAAAGGTAAATTATTTCTTTTGTGAAACTGGCTCACTTGGATGCTTGAGTAAGACAGAGCCACTGTTAATGTTATAAGTAACCTCTGTGCTTTTGATGAGTCTCTTGTTAAAATGACATATGACACTGTGAGAGTGGCTTTGGCGTGTTTTACAAATTACTCAATTTGCACAGGAAGCTTATATATCAAAAAACATTCTGTTACAGACAGTTTTTTAATTCACGTCATCACAAACGTATATCCATGTTTCAAGTGTGTCTTCCACTGTACTCTATCTGGCTATACAGCATCACAGCCATTTGGCTGTGTAATGTGATTGTATGCACTTCTACAGAGTCATTGGAAAGCCACAGTTCAGATACAGCAATGATGGAAGTCAGGATTTGTTGTTTTTTCCTTTTGCAAATGCCAAGATCTTCTTTTTCTTCTTTTTGATAACTGTTGATAAATGTTGTTAAAGAAAGATTCATGCCTCTGTTATCTTTGTGTAGTGTGTACTTAAAGGTTCCATATTATGCCCATTTTCAGGTTCATAGTTTCGGTTTGGGTGTCTACTAGAAAATGTTTACCTGCTTTAATGTTAAAAAAAAAAGACTCTTTATTTTTCTCATGCTGTCCATTGCAGCAGCACCTCTATTCACCCTCTGTCTGAACGCTCTGTTTTAGTGCCTGTCTCTTTGAGAGCTCCTCTTGAATACCCCTGTCTGCTCTTATTGGTCAGTTCTCACAGGCCTGAGCAGACACCACACAATGTGTTTCTAGACCAGCAGTGGAAACACATTGTGTAGCAATGCCTTCCAATGCATGGCAATGGCTACAGACCCGTTGCCATGCACAGGGCATTGCTGAGAGCGGTGGTTGTACACTTGTGACATCACAACCTTAAAGGTACAGTTTCTGAAAACGTGTGTGTCTATCTCTATTTGTGTTTGGGCAGATTGTTTTTTTTATTTTTTATATACTTTGGCAGTATTCATATAGGACCAAGACTTGCCTATATAAAAAAAAGACATGGTGATCTCAATTTTTATAACAAAGGACCTTTAAAGCTGCATTCATTGAATGTTCTTTTGGCCGCTAGTGGGCAGAGGAACCATTACAATATCTTGGATGGGAAGTGAAACGTCTTCAAGGAACTGAAAAAAGTCCAGTTGCCTACGATAAAGCACTTAGAATAACAGCATCCAACAAACGGAATGTTAACCTTGTAAGGCTATGAATGCACATTTTTTGTACAAAAAATGATAGACATTTTACACAGAGCATCACTGGCATTTCTTAGAATTTGTTTCTGTCCACCTGAAGAATATGAGTCCAATATTAATTCTGCTCTCTGCTCTGTTTTTCTGGGTCTATCAACTTCTGAGGAAAATATTTGGGTCACTAGTTTACTAGATGATTGACATTCTTCCCCAAGTAGTTGTTTGTCTGCTTTTTGGTCCTGTGCAGGTAGCTAACGGATTTATCAGACGACACTGAAAAAAGATGCATGTTGCTGATTATAAAATGAGGAAAGCAGAGTTTGGAAGTCGTGCAACCCAAAAAAATAGCTAAAAGAGAGCTGTATAGCCGGACGGGACATACAAAAGTTGGATGATAATTATGTGTGGGCTTGTCACTATAAACAAGACCTTTCACATTACACATAGCAGCATATTGATTAAAGCAGCTTTAATGATCTTTAAGAGAAAACAGGTTCATGACAGCAGCGGGCAGTAACAGGATACAGTGGAGAAACATGATAATCCTGCAGTCTGATGCATTGTCTGCTCAGTGACGACAGTGATGTCCTGAGCTCAGTGAAGTAACACGTCATGACCTCACACACATATCACCAGACTGGAAATGTGCGTACGTGTGTGGTATTAGGTCTGACTTCACTTATTCGTTTGATTGTGTGACATCATTTGAAGTGTCTGCGTGTATGTATTTGGTGTGTACGCCGGTCACCGGGTAACCATCTGGTCATTCCTTATGCAGGCGTCATTCCAGATACTCAGTGTGTGAAGTCACACTGCTGGCAGTCTGTCCAGCATTCCCCTGCTTGCGTGCATGTGTGTGTGTGTGTGTGTGTGGGCCTTGCTTTCCCATTAGCTGCACCCACCCTCAGGCTCCTTTGCTGCACCTATGGTACACCAACCATGGTTCCCAGACAATTCTGCTCTGCCCCTGAGGGACGGACGACATGGACACTGAGTCCATTTAAAGTTCAGATGTCACACATTCACACGTCTGTGTGTGCCAGCAGTGAAGTGATACAGTGCAGTTCACACCAGCTCCACACATTATGTGAGTTAGAAGATGAACCGGGCACTGTGGAGTGAATTGTCTCCAGATCTAAATGCCTGAAAAGTCTGGAAGAAAAGGCCATAACAGTGCCTTGATTTTTAACAGAAATACAGCTCTGACCTAGACCGTGTCCTGTTTCTGCACATCTGTTTTCTTTTCATTTAATTTTGCACTGTTATTCCATCAGACAGCACCATGGCCGCAATCCTGCTCACAAACACATTTGTCTAAACACATCCTCCACACCAAAGTCCCTTTGCCTTTTCAACTCAGTGCTGCCTGTTACCTCTCTCCTCTGAACTGTCACCTCGGACATGTTTTATCGCCGCTTTATGGGGAAAAACACCACACTTCAAACAAATCCCTTCCAAGCACACAGACAAATCTGCTCTACAGTCGAAAGCTATCACTTCAACCTGCTCCTGCTTGCCATCTCTCAAATACTTTTGTATACAAAACGAGTTACAGAGACCCAAACGTGCTCCCAACTTACTGGAAAACCCCAAGGCGTCGCTCCCGGGCCTCATGAAGGAGCCAAAGTCCTCGGTGAACAGTCCCCGGCTCTTCTCCATGTATGGGTTACCAGAGGACGAGGATGAGGATGAAGATGAAGTCTGGTGGAAACTACGCTCCGATCGATAGGCAGAGGAGTTGGTCACACTCATGGATGGCTGAGAGTGCTGGGTGAGGTAGAGGAGGAGAGTAAAAGGGAGGGAAGAGGGAGGCGGAGAGAGCCGAGTCCTCTTCCAGAGCCTTGAATACAAGAAAAAATACACTTCTGTCTTCCTTTCTTTCCTGTTTGTTTCGTTTGTTTGAGTCAGCTAAGATCATTTGTTTTCTCACTCTCCTGCAGCCCCTCAGCCTCGGGCCTTATATACCATATGGTCCCACGCGTGGTTGGGCGGTGTGCACGTGTGTCACAGCTCATTGGGAAAGGCTAATAGTGTTCTATATTTGTCGCGAGACGCACAGAGCGATGGAGAGAAGGGCCTGTGGTTGGAAAAGTTCTGGGCATTGAGGGCCCAGAGGTTAAGAGCAGGAGAGAGAGTGGGATTTGATAGAGAGAGGTAGAGAAATAACAGTGGGTGAGGGGGGGCAACAGTTGTCAGTTCAGACGCACTGTCCCTGAAATAGCTTCCCTCTCCTCCTCCTCTTTGACTCTCCCTGCTCTCCACTGCTCCATCTGTCTGTTTCTCTTATGCTTTGTTGATGTTGAGCGTCTTGCCTTTGTTCTGAAATCGGATCCTCACGTGGTTCGGCCATTAAATGACACACTGTCCAATGTTTCCGTCTCATCAGAGAGAGTCTGCCTCCCACTTCGAGGCGTTTGTTTATTAAAGGTGCACTATGCAGTTTTGGGGAAGACATTTGGATCAGGAGAGAAAGAGCTTCATTAACTGATTATTGTTATGCCTAAAAACATCAAATCTCTTTGTTTTCATCGCTGAATAAACGGAATAAACAAACTGAGCTTAAAGGACGACACAGTTACGTACTGGTTTACTTTGTTTATATGTGGCGGACCCTGCCACCTTTCCAGCTTTAAACAGTGTTCTGGGGACCTTATATCCCTCCGGGAACAGCTTGTTTATTCAGTCATGGCAAAATAGATTGTATCATTACCTCATTAATATTGTAAATCTTAAAATTCTGAGTTTGAATTTCTTCTCGAAAACTACACATTTGAATATGTTAGACTGTGGAACACACACCATCAACACCTAATCATTCACTTGCAAATCCTGTTTTCTCCCGCTGTGCAGGCTGGACAGAGGAAAGCAAGTGGAAAAGTGAAAAATAGGGGGCTTTGCCTCTTATCGCAGAGGATAAGTTGAGAGCAAACACAAAGATGGAAAGAATGTGCATGAAAACAAAGCCGTCAGCGGGAGCGAGGGACTTAGTAGTGACATTGCTTTGTGGCTATTAATATCTGCATGCAGAGCACAGCCCATCATGATTAGAAAACACTCACAGCTCTCCTCTCCACTCATTGCTGCTGACAGCTAATCCATTAAAATCCATTTATGGGCTCATTGACATTACGTATCTGACTTCTGCCTCGTCTTTTCAGTCTTGTGCGCGTATGATGACTTGAATATGACACATTCAGCACATCGCTGGTTTGCTGACTGACACCAGAGTCCCGGACATCAGATATGTGCCACCACAGCCATCGAGGTAAAATGAAACACACCTACAGGTCTTTTGTTTTGTGGCCGTGTTTAAAAGGTTGCCCAGCATTACAAATGACACCACACAGTGACATGTGCTCCCAGTCTTATCAGTGGAGGGCTCAGAGCCCCCTGCTGAAGGTCTAAATCCAGCCCAGCAACTCACCACCACCCTGCCAGGAAGCACACACAGCCTCCTCCCCTCCCTAGTAACACTGTGGACACGACCTGGCCTTTATACACATTGACCGGAGAGTGTTTTGTGCCTCTGACGGAGTTGTCATAGAGACCACAGCTGGTGTTCATCTGCAAAATGTGTTATGAAATATCACTTATGGTCATTTGATATTTTATTTTCTTAAAAGAGCTATTTTGCTTTTTTTTGTTTTTTTCTTTCCCCTTCATTATTTTTTATAGGTTCTTGTGCCTGTAAAACATTTGGAAAGTTGAAAAGGTCTTCAAAGTCCAAGCCAGCAGACGCTCCCCTCTCCTATAGAAAACACTGCTCCTGAAACACCTCGTTAGTAGTCCACAACTTTTCAGTATTCACACTGTGTCATCATGTCACACATTTGCATTTGCATTATATACCTCTCCAGGGTTGACATATCTGAGAGGTGTACGTCACTCTTTTGTTGCATTATTTACAAATCATGAACAACCTGTGACAAGAGATCAAATAATTTCCTGCAAATCCAACAGCCCCTCGCATTCACAGTCAAATCATATCTATCTATATCCAGCTTCAATCTCTCAACGCTCAATTATGGCTCCATCGCTCACGAACCCAGCCCGACCACGCTGCTATTACAGAGAAATTTAGAGGTGAGAGTGAAAGAGGGGTGTATGCTGGGAAGCCATACTGTGGGGGAGGAATGGGATGAGCACTGATGGGTGAGAAGACAAAGATAAAAGGGTGTCAGATGGAGTGGTGATGGGAGAGACACACTGTGATAATGGGGAGACGGGTAAATTGACAAAAACACACAGTGCCAAAATAATAATCATAGATTTATAGGCGCAGAGGTTTTTATGACAATAAGGTATTGTAATTTATACGTTTACAGGAGTGATAATTTAAGTTTTACTATAAGAAGATTTGAAAACGTTGAACAATTGTACATGAACAGAGTAATTATTGTACAAGTTACAACAATGTATTACTGATTGACAAATGTATCAGCTAGTGTTGGCCTAACACAGACGTGTCAGTAACAGTGACTGTGTTGTCCAGCAGCGCACTCTGTGGCTATAAGTAGCAGTTTGCTGCTATTTCGATCCTTCAAGCAGGGTTCAATTCAGCAAATCTATATAAAACTACAGACACCATTCTTCTTTTACTGTTAATTGGCCCCGATTTTGCTGAATTTTATAACACACATTTACAAAATTATGATAGATAAGAAAACGGTAGTATCATAATAGAAATATGTGATTATTCACTGTTATAGATTTGCATTTTCATTTTATGTTAGACATATAAATTTGCAGTCTATTTTCAAATGTCTTGATATGTTTTTGTTTTAAAAAGTTTTACTGGAAAGTCTGTAAAATAAACAAGGATTTTTTTAAAAATGTACTAATGATTGTTACAGAGTGTGTAGAAGCTCTTGATGATGAGAGGCATGTGGTGGTGGAAATCGTGATGGCTAGTGGCACTTTCAGGACTTTGAAGAAATTAATGATATTATTTCCGGTAATATCGCCACCTGAAGGCATTCAAATAGGTCAAAGTTAATGGAATGTAAACACTGTTGTCTTGTGGGGCTGGAACAGGATGAATCATGTTTGTCCTCAGGTAGTTCAGCACAAAAGATGAGGACAGGTTTTCTTAAAAAAAGAGGGATAAACCCATGAATCATCGACATATAAATCAGATTTAATCTTGGAAACTTGGAAGGCCTCGAACATGGCAATAATAAGAATGACACACCCGTGACATTGAGTCACCTCTACATGTATGTTTTCGTCTGTGCATTCCTGTCTGCCCACACACACGCACACACACATACACACACACCTCTTGTGGTTGGATTGTGTGTGTGTGTGTGTGTGTGTGTGTGTGTGTGTCTCAGCTGTTACATAATGCTGCAGACAGAGGGACCAGTCCCACAGTGACAGCCTGTGGCTGAGCTGGAAGGTCATCTTGCTGCTGACTACTTATTTCCATACATACTGTAGAAGGTCAGCTTTAACGGCAAGTGTGGTTATACAGGTATTCATGAATAACAAGCCAATAAGACTGGCTACTCATTCATTCACCAGCTTCACTGACCTTCATTATAATCTAAATTCCTTCAGTGTAAAACCTGTATTGCACTTCTACTGAAAAAAATATGTTTTAAACATTAATACCAATACTTCTTTTTAAGTGTATGCCATAATCTACCTTTACTGTAATGATGCCTAACCTCTCTTCTATTCTTGTCTAGTCTAGTCAGCCACTCACAGGAAAAATGGATTGGATGGTAATGAAAAGTCTAACCTTTAAAGCTGCATTAATTCATTTCATGGCCACTTGGAGGCAGCAAAACGAGCTGAAAACATCACATCTGTCATATTATCACCTGATCGCCTCCTCATCCAGCAGACGTGGGCAACATTGCTATTGACTTGCACTTGTTTCAAGCCATGTGATAAGTGTTGCTAGCTAGGTGCTATCTGTTTCTGCTGTTTGGTGGTGGAGACCCCTTCCATATGACACCACCATTTGATCCATTAATATGAAAAATAATGAGTAGTGCAGCTTGGAGACATGAGTAAACCCCTACACTTATAATGTCAACTTAGAGTCTGGCTAAATGTTTAATCAATCTTTCCTGACATAATAATGACTATAATTATATTATATATTATATTATATATACTGTTGCCAGAATACATATTACAAGAGGAAATGTACTAACAAAATACAGAATATACAACAGAAGTATATTCAGTTTACATACTGGAAAATCAATATTGTAAAATCAGAAGACAAATTTGTAAAAAAGAAGCTATTGTTGTTTGTTTGCCTGTCAGATAAACAAATGTATAAGCTGTTAACGCTGAAACCTCAGCTAATTATAGCACAAGATGTAGTTTTGTATATATGAATAAAAAAAGGCATTTAACTGACTCCTCAGTTTGTATTTTTTGCTGTTGTAAATATTCGCAGTTTTAGAAACTGTCTTACATAATCTGATTTCAAATGATTTGCTTGAGGAGAAACTTCTCAGGCAACGATGATTGTTTATGAGAGTGAAATAACCTCCTGTGTGGCTCTCTATTCACCTCGCTTTGCTGTTCCCATGGCAACAAGTTTTTATAACCAGAACAGCAGTCTGTATGTGTGTACATTTCCACGGTGTGTGAGAGAGAGAGAGAGGGACTGATGCTCACAGCATGCAGATTTCAAATCTCTATAATAGCACAAGTGCCAATTAACAGCCTCAGGGAAATGTGGAAAAATAAACATTAACTAAGGGCTAATTCAACATGTTTTGGTCTGTGCTGATGTGTGTGCGCGCACGCGGGTGTGTTCCATTATCTGAACAATGATTGCCTTGACCTTGAGCAGGACGCTTGAATGCAGATATGACGCCTTGATTTCCTACAAAGTGTAGGACATTTAGAGGATTCAGACGAGAGTCTTTGAAGCCAATCACTGACACAGTGAAGGTCGTGGCAATGTCATGTGTTCACATTCATCTGAGCTGCGAAATGTCAATCACACTGATTCGTTCTCTCATAACAGAGGACAGATAAGAATAAAGACACTGATGATTCACCACCTTGTTTCTAAAAACATACTGAATCACATCTACAATCATGTAATTTTGTTTAAAGGTCCAATATGTACGAATCGTCCACCTGTAGAATTTGTACAAATAGACGGCGCATATCACTAGAGTTAACTGCTGTTTACTAGCTGTAAGCCGGCGGTCTGACATGACGGCTCAGAGTGGTATTAGAAGTAGTAGTTCTGGTAGTACGTAGACAAACATTCTTACCAAGAGCACCTTTAAAGGTACGCCTACAATATCAAAGCTTAAAGCTTTATGCTCAGACCAGTAATTAAGGATGTGCCTTTATTATGATGATTGAAAATAAAGTCCAGGGCATCTTGTCACGTCTAAGAGGATGCAAAATACATTCATTCAACAACTACAAACCATAATTGATGCTTTGCAGTTGGAGGAACACATCAGTCAGTGGCTAAACACCTTTTTTTCCTCAATACAACAACAGTTTGTCACTGCGTAATTTACTGCTTTGACTGTACCGAGGTTTGAGTATAAATATCTCCAACAGATCTGGTTTTACATCTATTTGAATTTGAATGACTGAATGACGATTAGGGTTGAATTGTCTCTATTCAGCCCTTTTCAACATTGTAATGTCTTTCTGCAAAGTGTCCTGTAATCTCAGTTGGCAGAAAATGATCACAACATGTAGGTAAAAAACAAAAATATTGAGCATAAATGTTCCTTCTTGACCATAGAGAACTATGATCTAATAATATATATCTATAATACATATGATGAACATATATTATCGTTAAAATCGCCTGTTGTCCACGCACAGGATTAGACTGGAACATGTGTTACGAGATTAATTATTTTCTCCAGCACTGTGGTTGATAATATCACCAAAAACCAATTGGAAAGTGTCTCTCACGCTGCATTGGTGCATTCGAAAACAGATGACGATCCCTGAGCATTGTTCCTCTCAAAGAGTTAATATAAGCTGTCCTGTGAACCATGACTGCTCTATTACTTCTATGCTAATACCTTTAACAGAGGTCACTGCCAACACACCTGCACACTACAAACACATACAACCGTACGGGAAAGATGCAGCCAGAAGGTAAGCCTACCTGTCTTCTATTTGCTTTTTGCAGTGGCTGTTGTGCGCTGATAATCTTTTCTATCATCGTTAAGCTTCACTGTTTGTTTGAGTCTGTATCAATCACACAATAACACAAACATTTCCAGACAAAATGAAATGCCCGGACCGGGCTCCTGGGAGCGAAACCGTCAGACAGACGGCCGACTGGGAGCGAGAAAATCAATCGGAGACATCCCATAATAAGAGTCTGCTCTTTGCGGATCCAATGAAACCATGCCAACGGACCCGTGCAGTTGTCAAAGGTCAGACAAAGGGGAAAAAATCATTAGGATGTGATCGATACTTATCGATACAATGTAGATTAGCTATTTTCAAATGCATCATGCCTGCGACGTCACGCGAGACGTTGAGCCTCGTTTAACCGCAAATATTGGAAGTCACAGTGTTGAGTTTAAAGACATCCACAATCAATTTAAAAGAAGACTTGTGATGATGACAATATTTAATGTTATTGAAAGATATTAAAGTTACTGGGACACAGATTGTGATTGTTTTACTCAATACTTATGCTCCGTTGGACATTATACCTCCCTATATTCAGCATCCAAAAATACAATCATTTGCTTACTTTGCACATAATGCTGTAATTTCAGTTTTGCATGTGTATCTGACCACATTCCAAATGGAGATCCTAAAAATCTTACAGCCCTTTTACACTATAAGATGTTAAAACCCGTAACATTTCACTGCATTTGCCTTCTTCATGTAATTTCAAACAGGCTATGGGACAGACAACAATGGAAGAATGTGCTGTTGATATTGATTTTCTTTCATGTGCTTTCATGCTAAAGACCCGGGCTGGGTATGTCGATTCCTGCCAGACACTGATAAATCTTCTGGTCTACTATCTCACCTTTAACGTCTGACTCCAGCTCCCTCTAAATGTCCTCCTCTTCCCCGATACTAGGATATCTTTGTTTGTCCATTGTTTAAAGTACTGATCGTCCTGGTCAGTGGTTTTTGTGTCTGTTGTAGTCATCCTCATTGAAAAGGTTCCCAAAGTACAAACAAAACCCTTGCTGTGTTCTTAGAGAAAATCTCTTTTCTGGCCTCACATGAGACAAAAATCAATCTTCAGGAAAGTTCACCCACATGTTTGTGTCCATAGAGTGGCTGTGGAAGCTCAGGTGTTGTTTGGGAGCAGTGTGTGGGATGGAGTGGTATGGGTACGTGGCACTGGGCATTTTGACTGCCATCCTCAGCTTCCTCATGGACCTGAGTGTGACAAAGCTGCTGCGAGGTAGACACACACACACACACACACACACACACACACACACACACACACACAGTTATACCTGTACGTCTATTCTTGTGAGGACCTAACCTTCAAACAGCCTGTTTATAGTTGTGAGAACCAAACAAAATGTCCTCACTTTGTTGGATAAAAAACATTTTCCCCACATGATTTATGTTTCTGTCTCGCTCCACCTGCAGCTCACCGCTGGCTTTATATGAATCTGGAGGGCAACACTCTGCTGCAGTTCTTCTGCTGGACTCTTTACCCAGCATGCCTCTGTGCTGTCGCTTCGTCGTTCTCACACAACATTTGTCCCTTCTCTACAGGTCTGTCTAGAAACACTGACAAGAGGACAAAGAAAACTCACAGATTGTATTGGTTTAAACTACAAACACAAATTTGTTTACTGGCATGTACGAATGATTCTGACGTTACTGAATTTAAGTTGCTTAAGAGCCAGATGCTTCCTTTCAGACCAAAACAGCACTGAAAGAAGAAATATCTGACCATCCATTGTCAGGGACACAAACATGACTCCAAATTATTGCAAATGTCACTATGTCACTGCTGAATGTGTAAACATGCAGCTGAGTTGTCAGTGTTGTGTGCACAGCTTGTTTCCACTGGGCACAAGTGGCTACAAAATCAGGTTTAATAGGTTATTGCTGATAAATGCAAACTCAATATTTGTCTTTTATCTTTTTGATTTACAACCATACAAGTCGCAACAGATGATAGCTGGCTAGCCTAAATGGAAAAGGGAATTCTGGCTGAATGATTAGTAACAATATTTTCATTTTTCATTGTGATTCATTTTAGTCCATATATATATCTTGGCTAGAACATCACAGGATATAGTGGTGAGTGTTTTCCACCCTCTTTGCTGCACAAATATTCTTGAAACAGACCAGATGAAGGGAATTCATTCCTCGGTTTCTTTTAGAAACAAAGGTCGTTCCTATCTGAAGTAAGTGGCATTGGGAAAAAGTCATGTGTGATGTTATCTTTCAAGTTCAGTGAGTGGTGACAGGAGATGCGCAGCAGGAAAAGTCAGCTGTGATTTTTATCAGTGTCACAGGAAATGTAGGCTTTGATGTTGGCTGTATTTTCGGGAAAGCGTGGATCTCTATGCTGTTTCTATAATATTGATGGTGGGGTTGAATGATTGGTGGGGATACGATATTCATGACAGAAAGCATGGATCTACCAGAGACCACTCCTCCCGAGCCTTTCCACCTCATCTATCACAGCATCATGTTTATGTTTAAGGCCTATGCATGCCACTGTTTAATAGCCTCCTAGTGACACTGCCCTCTAACTACCAAATTAAAATGACATTAGCTGGACCCTTCAAGGGAAAGTGATTTGATTAATGTGACCAAATTCCCCAAAGATGCATCATCAGGCTTGGAAACATGTTATGACTTTAACAATCAGAAACTAAGTTAAGCTTCATATTAAACTCGTGTGTTGTGTGCCGATTGCCCTTAAAATTCAACAGTCCTTTCCAGCCCCTTGCCTTCTATTTTAATATTCTGAAATCAGTCCTGTGTATTTTACATCTTCTGCTTTTAAAAATACTTCTTGATTGCCTTATTAACTCCAGGTTGCAAAATTCATGTCCGGTCGCTTCATTTCTCGTCAGGCTCTGGGATACCAGAGGTGAGGACCATGCTGGCCGGTATTGAAATGCCCCATTACTTGTCGCTCACTAATATGTTTACCAAGTTCCTGGGCCTTATCTGTACACTGGCAGCCGGCAGCACTGTTTTCCTGGGCAAAGTGGTGAGAGACTTCTCAGTACATCTGTTTGTTATTCAAACTGTGCAATCCTTCTATTACATTGCGCGTTGTCTGCGTCATTATGAGCAGTGACAGGTTTTTCTGTGATTGTCAAAGGGTCCGTTTGTGCATCTCTCCACCATGGTCGGCGCCTACCTGAGCAACCTCTGCTCTCTTATGCAAGAACATAAGAAGGTAAATGCACAGTGAAGTCATTCAAACATAGTGAACACTCACTCACATTGCCCACGTTGTTGTTGTACAGTTATTTAAGTATAGACCATATATTTGTACATACCGTGGATCAAATGACTGTGTGAGGTGTTTTTGGTAAAACCCACAGAGAATTATTATCAGACTACGCAGTTCCCCCTCACAGCCGGCCGACACTGACAGACAAAATAAACGACTGGTTGGCGAACATAGCAGAGCAGTTAGCAATTAAAGAAACAGCTATTTCCCTCAGGAGTTGGTGAAAAACAATCCAAAGAGTGAATCTGAGGAGGGTTTTAAAACATTTATTCAGCTTAAACTGGAAATAATTTAAGGAATTTTTTGGTACATACACTCACTTTTACTCCGTTGTTTTTTCTGAGGCTGATCACATTTCGCAGGAAAAATAAAGACTGGCGGGTGATCCATTGAGCCTGGCACCATTTCTATCTGCTTGCTTTTCTCCATTGGAGACCAAATGAATGAATAAACTCACATTTTCTCCTGTTGCTACTCCAAGGAAAAATGGAAAGCAATGCAGCTGTCTTTGCAAACAGGGGCATCAACAAAAATAAACATTTTCCGTTTCCACTTTAAGAAGTAGGAGAATTTTCTCAACCCTTAAATGAACAGCTGGGTCCTTGAATTTCATGAAAACTTGAATCATGAAAGTGGTGATCTGAAAAAGTAATCTGAAACTAAAGCTGTCAGAAAGAAATACACATACATACAAACACGTACACATACTGTGTACCTCTAATTTGTACTTGTACAGACACAGTAACTGAATTAAGATACATTTTAAATCCATGATAATACTTGGAACAACATGAATTAAAATCAGTGACTTCATAACTCAAATTAGAATATGAAATATTATGTCATAATGCATGTTACTGTTACCTTTCTGTAGAATATAACGATCTCAAAAGAGAGTTTACAGCTGACTTTGTATGTGGCTGCTGAAATTCACGTCTGAGTCCATGATTACACCGAAAAAGAATGAAGTCCTTTCTTTTAGGAAAAAGCTGCAGGAGAAATGATGGTTGTAGCTGCTGCGGTCGGGGTAGCCAGCTGCTTCGGAGCTCCCATCAGCGGTGAGAGAGCCTGTAAAGCTTCAGCATCATGAATCAATGATTTCATTTATCTGCTTGTGCTATATATGTCCTTCTCACACTTGCTGGGTAATGTGTTGCCACCTTTGATTCCCCCCCCCTGCATGCTTCACACGTTCGGTCTTCCCTTTTATCCGACCTCGCTGCTCTGCTCCTCCACCAGGTTTATATGTTCATCCCTCCCTCACACCTTCCTGCTTTGATCACCCCCCTGCCTAATATTTTGATCCTCTCACCTCGCTATTTATTTTTCTTCTGCCACCCCGTTGGGGTTCAGCACCTTGGGTTCTTACGTCAAACACTCGCACAGTGGGGTGAATTTAAGATGTCATTATTGTAATTTACATAAAACATAAAACTGTTGATTAATAGCTGAAATACATGCATATTTTTAAATGTCTTTTTGCAAGACTTTTACCACCCATGCAGGCAAAATGATATATTGAAAGAGTTGATATATATATGTGTATATATATATATATATATATATATATATATATATATATATATAATAAAGATATAATAAAAGAGTTGTCTTTTGTGGAATGCTTTAGTTGAGAATATGTGCTGCTGTTATTTCCTCACACTCACAGCCTTGTCTGCTCCTGTAGGTGTTTTGTTCAGTGTGGAGGTGATGTGCTCTCACTTTTCCCTGAGGCATTACTGCCCGTGTTTTTTCTCAGCCGCCTGCGGGGCCTTGACCTTCCGCTTGTTCTCAGTGTGGAGTGGAGATGGAGGTAATGTAGGCCCTGGTCAGCAGTCACCCACTCCCCCATGGTCAGCAAAGAAGACCCACTTCAGAGTCACAAACGTCCTGAACTCAGGAAAAGGGCCCCCAACCCAAAATACATTTTACTTAAGAAATGTGGATTCACGTGTGTCAGTTTTGTGTCGCTTGAGTTAGGATTCCTTCATACAAGCATACAATGATAACAAATAAGTGCGAACTTAAGTAACACAATTTGATGGAAATCCCTCCCCAGAAGAAAGGGAGCTGTTGTGGCATCCATGGTTTTGGAATTAAAATGTTCATATACCACAAAGCAAGGCTGAAATGTTTGGGTGTCCAAATATGTTCTGGCCATATAGTGTATGTGCTGAAATGAACAGACAGCCTTAACAGTTCGTAAAAAATGTGTCAAATGTTATCTTTTATTCTGTGTATAATGTTTGCAAAAAGCATGGTCACATCAAAACGCTCATTTTTTAAATTGACTTTGGCGCAAGCATTTCCTACCAATGAGAGGGTCACAGACTCACACAATGCTTTATATTTCAGTGTAAATGTAACACTTCTTTAGTCGTCAGAGATGGTGACAACTGTCTATGTGTCGTGACAGTGGCCGAGACAAAACAGCAACCGACAAAATTAGCCAAAACATTTCCAGACAGACTGTAAATTTCAATAAAAATCCCAATGCAATAATGTGAGGGAAGATTAGATTCTGAAAGGCCATGGGAGAAATTGGAGGGATGACTCCAATTTGTTTTGTGTCCGCAGAGACTCTTCAGGCCTTGTTCAAAACTAATTTCCCCACTGCTTTACCTTTCTACCCTCTGGAGATCCT
Source organism: Diplodus sargus (assembly GCA_903131615.1). Lineage (NCBI taxonomy): Eukaryota > Metazoa > Chordata > Actinopteri > Spariformes > Sparidae > Diplodus > Diplodus sargus. The sequence continues at coordinate 2,088,807 of CAEMYA010000117.1, forward strand.
ATTGTTCGCTTGCCTGGGGTAAGTTTATTTTTTGACAGAATCTGCATAGTTAAAAAAAGTCATCTATTTGTCTGTGTCTAATAAATAAATTCTGACATTTGGTATTCATTCTCATGTCAGTCACAATGAAAAGTCCCTGACCTGTTCTGCTGTGTTTCCCTGTCCTAATTAGCATTCAGAGTATTTTTCTCATACTGATCATTTCCTGGCCTCGTCACCGTCACCACCGCGTCCCTGAGTCTAATGACCTCCGTCCACTGAGTTAAAATAAGCCTCTTGTCTGTGTGGTCTGAGTCAGCTCTCTGTCTGCAAACAGGCTGCTGTGTGGAGCCATGGGCTGCTGCTATCTCTTCTGCCATCGGTGGATCCTGCGATTCACCAAAACAAACGGGATCTTCGTCATGATGCTGACGACAGAGTGAGATGCTCTTTTACAATATGAAAGCCAGATTGTGATGCAGTGATGAGTCATCTGCTGTGTAAGGCAGACTGTGTGAGACACTGTTGATTCTAGGTGGAGCATCACGCCCAAAACATGGTGTGTTTCTTCAAGGACAATCCATTTTACCATACTGTTATTCAACAGTAAAAACAAGATTCTGACTAAATTTTAATGCCGATAGCCTCCAAAACCACGTTTAAATGGTTTTAAAATGCCCTTGTGGTTTTTGTCTAGACTCCTTAAAATATTGGAAAATCTTTTTCTCATTAAACACTTGTTTATGTAACTGTAAACCTTTAGAGATCACCGCAACTTGAGTGCTCATGTGGTCTCAGAGGGCAGTCAACTGATTATCTAATTATAGACCTAAATGAGCCACATGATTATAATGACGTCTGTTTATGTGAATATCTCTCTGCAGGAAGGCTCTATACTCAGCCACGGTGGCCTTCCTCCTGGCAACTCTGACGTTTCCTCACTCTGCCGGTCAATATATGGCTTCTCAGGTGGGAATGAACAGAACTTAAAGGCTCAATCCATAAACTTTTGGGATATACATGGATAATCTATGAGTTTTAGCCGCATCATATGGTGGAAATTTTGTGTTTCACTCAACTGATCATAATTACCTCCGTCAAGGAGGTATTGTTTTCACCTGTGTCTGTTTGTTAGTATGTCGGTTGGTTGGTTTGTCAGCAGGATTACACAAAAACTACTAAACAACATTTTCACAATGACTGGATGGAGGATGGCTCCTGGCCCAGAGCAGACTCCATTAACTTTTGAGTTGTTCCCCAGTAAAGGCACGGATCCAAAGAAAATGATTCACTTCCTTTAACATTAGTAAGATTGGGTGTTTTCCAAGACTATTGTTAATTTCCAAGGGAATAATGCATTGATCTTGGTGGAAGGGTGACTGGTATGAGTAAGTACAGTTGAGCTTAAGCAGTTATAAGTGGTTTAAAATTAGAGTGATACATTGCTGCAGGGCTGTCGAGTATGATATGGTTTAGACTTGATTGAATTAAAAATTAGAAGGGACTGTTTGGTCTTGGTGGATGTATGCGCTCTACTAAGGGCTACTAAATTAATCTTAATCAGTATCATTACAACATTTAACTAAGGTTAGGAACTAAGCTGAAAAGAAAAATATCAATAAAGCCATACTAGCAAATTGACTTCATGAATGGCAATGACAAGTTGTTGGTTGACTGAACAGGTGTTCCATATATAAAGTATGATAGGAGAGCAGAGCTTCACTGTCTGAAAAGTGAAGCTGCATTCTTTCTAATGGCCAGCAGGGGGCAACGCCTTTGGCGGCAGGAAGAAGTCTGAATGTATGCAAGTTTACAAGAAAATGACCCTAGTGCTTACTTGATTTATTAGCTCGCTAAACCATTTGCTAATGAGTTTAAGGTCGCAGTTTCTTGTTTCAAGTCTTCTTCATTACAGCATGATGTTCATTTAGTAATTATTATACCATTTAGAGTAAAACAGACGACCAGCCAAGTTCCACCCTGTTGTCCAAATGTGTTCATAAGTAGACGTGCTAAGCTAAAATGTTGAACATAACCTTCAAAACATCACCGTGTTAGCCTTGTCATTGTGATCACGTTGACATGCACCAATAGGTTCATCCTCACAGGGCTGCAAAGTAATGCAAGACTCTTAGTATGAAAGATACAGGGAAATGCCATCTTGTCCTTTCATATTACATTCTAGTTTGTTTGTTTTTTCAGTGTGTGCTCAGACAGAGATGTAAATGCCAGTCATTTCTTTCACAGCACACCATGAAGCAGCTCCTCACCACATTACTGGACAGCCGGCAGTGGAGCGCTCAATCCCACAATGCCTCTGTTGAGCCTTTGTTGGAGTGGAGCTCATCGGGGAGTCCAGCGTACCTTTCTTTGGCTGTCTTTCTGCTCATGAAGGTAGTCTTTTATCTCTGCCACTGATAACCATCAGGAAAAATAGCGAAGGCACAAGGCTCTCGTTCCCCTGGGTCACGGTGGCCCATTATCAGCGGTCACTAATTGACATTTCGTAGTAGAGTAAGCAGGCTAAAGATTGTTTAACCTTTCCGGCTGAAATGTCTTGTGGTACTTGATGCTCACTCAGAGCAACACAGCGGGTGGAAGGATGGGTATTCAACTGCTGGAAATCTCAGCAGCCAGCCCAGTAATGGCTGAGTCCCTGGTATTGATCAAGAACCCATCAACCTCCCGCAGATCTATTATTCTCACTCGTACTCCGAGCAGAGAGAATGGCTCGCCAACTGTTGCAGGAGAAAACAGCTGCCTATGTGCGGACGCTTCATTGAATACAGCTTCTTATACCAGTGGGTCTCTGTAATGCATGAAGATCTATGAGCCGCTCAGTAAGATCCCATTGCTATGACAGCTTTTATTCCATCACCACATGCAAACGTGACATGTAAATGGGCATGATTCAATATTTATTTGTGACAAAATTGATTCGAGAGCACTGCACACAGATCGACAGTGACTCATCTGCTGTGCTGCATGTGCTGGCCAGGTGACTTGTTGCGGTTGCTTAGACGCCGAGGAGAGATTTAAGGAGATTTAACAGTGTGTGTGTGTGTGTGTGTGTGTGTGTGTGTGTCTGCGTGGTTCGGAGATGTGGATGTTGGTCCTCGCCTGCACTCTGCCTCTGCCAGCTGGATACTTCATGCCAGTGTTTATCTATGGTGAGTGAAGATAAGGACCCTTGGGCGAGTTTGTCCTGCAGAATACCTGGATGGCGAAGGACGAATTTGTTTCCCTCTGATCAGAAAGTGTCAACTCGAGGTTAAACCGAAATACAAATGTCTGTTTCCCAGGGGCAGCTTTGGGGCGTTTGCTTGGAGAAGGAGTAGCTCAACTGTCCTCCACTGGACTGATTTCAGACCAGCAGTGGGCTTCTTTAAATCCTGGGGGCTACGCACTTGCTGGTAAAAAAAAAAAGTCAACAAAAAAAAAAATGTGTTAATATTTTATAAGCCATTATAAGCCAATTCCTACTTTTACATCAGATCATGATGCTCATATGGTTCCTGCCTTGTAGGTGCAGCAGCTTTCTCTGGGGCTGTGACACACACCTTGTCCCCAGTTCTCCTTGCGATAGAGTTAACCGGTCAGTTCAGTCACGCTGTGCCCATCCTCCTCGCCACTCTGACAGCCAATGCCGTGGCTCGCTCCGGGAACCGCCCATCTTTCTACGATGCACTCTCTGTTAGCAAGAGGCTCCCACACCTGCCCTCTCTGATGAAAGCACAGCCCCGGTAAGTAGAAACAAAGAGTAAGCGTGATTCAAGGAATACGCCAAGTTGTTGGGACGATCAGGTCTGTGGTCAGCTGCTGAGAGCTAAGAGCTCTGCCCTCGTCTGTTAACTGCTCAGAATTACATCACAACCCGCTGTTACTCTGGGTGTTTATTCCTCCAGATGGTCTGGCTCTGCACCTGGGGTGGCCAGCTCTGAGCGTTTGAGCAGCGGCCATGCCCTCCACCCGGCCCTCCCAACACAACACTCAGCAAACATCTTTTGTTTTGAGAGAGAGCCCCGTAGCGGTCTAAATGACTTATTGTACATTTAAATCATAGCTGAGTCTAATTACAGCTGAGACCTCTGTAAAACGAGACAAATCTAAGAGCTGAGTGTGAGCCACAGGAATGTAAACCATTTGAATTGTTTGAGTCATTATTAGTAAGGGAATTAGAAACTGATTCCCTTAACTACGTGACTAATATTTGACCTACAGTAATAGAATTAGCAGCATGAAGACTGTTCAACCTTGCAGGCTAAACTGTCTTGTGGTACCTGATTACACTCGGCCCACACTGCAGGTACAGGGATGGATTTTAGTGATTTTCAGCAGCCAGAAGTCTGAGCAGCCTGACATGTATTGGCGCACTGCAGTGGTATTGGTATTGATAAAGATCCCATCAACCACCCACAAAGTCGTTATTTGTGCTCTGAAGGAGGGAACTATTGCTGCACAATAAGTGACTCCATATGTAGACATTTCTGTGCAGACAACATTTTCTGGTGCCTGTTAAATTCAACCAGTTCAAATCTAGAAAATTGTGAGACAGGAGTTAATGTCAAGGAAAACATTTCTCCGTACATCCTTGGTGACAACAGTTAGCAGGAGGTTGTTTCCTCCCCGTCTGTCTCTCACCCGACTGGATTTCAGCCCCTAATAATATGTCTAGATAGAAATCAAGACATCTTTACCAACAGGTTCTTGTCGGCAGCATCCAGGCTGAGACAGCTTCAAGTATCCCTCTGACAAACTCACCCATCATATTGTCCGCTGGACACCTTAAACTGATAAACACTTTTCCTGAGTCTCAAAGAATAACAAAAAATGTCACTGCTGATTTAAAGCTTTACTCTGTGGATGTGTTGTAAGCAGGAACTGCACTCCAAGAGCTTGTGACATGGATTACACAACAGACTGCAGCATCCAGAGGACTGCAGTGTTGCTGTTATTTGCCTCTGTTTCAAATGTGCCATATTATCTTTTGTTACCAATGACAAATTAAACCATATATATTATGAGACCTTTCAACCTGAGATTGAATTGAAGATAAAGGTCATACGGATAACATTGGTATGAAGAAAAATCTTTAAAAAATAAAAAGAATACATCTACAGAGAAGAAAAAAAATATCTCTTTTCCTTATAACATTATTATGACTGTGAATTAATAAAACATATTGTTGGGTCCAAATATTGTTTGGTATAGTATAACACCATTGGTATCACATGGTATCTGTGGTTTTTCAGTCTTGGTAGGTACCAGTTTGCATCCAGCATACTGTAGTGCCCTAACGATGGCTAGCTAGCGTTAGCGATATTAATGTTAGCTAGCGTTACAGAAGTTAACATTAGCTAGCGTTCACAACTTAATGTTAGCTAGCTAGGATTGGCAATGTTAACGTTAGCAAGGGTAAGCGATGTTAATGTTAGCTAGCTAGGGTTAGCAACAATTGGGCGTTGAGATGGGACGTCACGTTTAATAGCTGAATGTTGTCAACAACACATTCAAAAGTTTATCATTTCATTTAACATACTGCTTTTGCTCGATGTGTGACACGATTCATCTCTTTTGCAGACTTCCTTCCACACCAGTCGGACAAGTTTTGAGAGCGAATGCGGTGAGGCTTCAGAAAGCAGCTGGGCCTGCGGAGGTTCAGCATGCTGTCAACACCAGCACTGACCCACAGATCCCTGTGGTGGACTCCCTCGGTGTGTTGTCAAAGATATTTAAAATTATTTTAGCATATTTCCCTCTGGCTAAGGAGACATATTTTGTGTAAATCTCAGAAAACAATATATTTAAGGATATGGGTAATTTGAGCAAACTCTGCAGGATCCTGAAGAAACATTAGATCCTTGTTGGTCAAGCACATAATTATAACTGCACTGCATGAAAAGCCTCTGAAAAGAAGGGATGAGAAGGACGAGAGAGGTGATGAAAAATAGTAACCGCTGTGAAAGCGGGGGCAATTCAGGAGTGAGAAAGTGCCTCGATAAGGAGCTGACAAGTGTGAGAAAATAGTCAATTGGCCAGCTGAGCCTTTCAGTGTCTGAGCGGCAATCACAATCACATGAAATGTGGTGTTTGCACACAACTCACAGCCCACAAGAGAGCTGCACACATGCTAAACTGTAGCACCGACTGTGGCGAAGAAAATTGATTTCCTCTCTCTCTTCTTTTGAAGAGTCGCAGATTTTACTGGGGTTTGTTCTCCGACCACACCTGCTGATGTTCCTGCGTCACAGCGAGGCCGAGGTAAAAAAAAAAGCTGGCAGGAGTCAGACAGTTAGCTGCAGAGTTCAGTTCAGAAGAAAGTGGAAGAGGGAAGCGCCTGGTGCTGTTTAGAAATCAGGCCATGTCTTTACAATCCATCAGACAGTGACTGCATGTTAAACAGCTGCATAAAAGAGGACTGGCGCAGGATGTACAGACAGGGCTGCTGGCTGACGTAAAAGCTCAGTTTGTGACAGCTCACATCCATTTTATAGCATTATCTGGTAATAGAAAAATGCTTCATTATAATACAGAGCTCCTTATTCAAAAACGGAAATGGAAATTTGGGGAAATGGATTTATGGGATTGCAGTAACCAAGATACACTAGAGGAAGTATGAATGTTTTTTAAACTCAGCATAGAACCAACTGTGAATCATAGATTCTCAAATAAGAACAATGTCACTCTGACGGCCGATACATGCAAATGTGAAGATTGTTGTGCTGTTCTGTTCAGACTCTGGATAAACATCTGGATGAGCTCTGCTGCATTCATCCCACCTCGGCCCTGCTATCACCACACAGCACCATTCAGGAGGTAGGAAGACTTTGGGAAATGTCATCAGTCTCGCTGAAAATGTATAGTTCAATAGTCTTGAGGGAAGTTAAAGTGCACTATTCCCAGTACAACTGCAAAAAAAAGCATGCAGATGCATTAATACAGAGCTTCAGAGGTGTTATCAGGTGTATTTTTGTTTCACTGACAGGCAGGCTGGATGTTTTCCCATGTTTCCACTTCTCTGCTAAGCTAGGCTAACCTGGTCCTGACTACAGCTCTGTCAAAGTAGCTATAGCCTAAGTGATATTTGTGTAAGCAATGTGTCAAAAGATGTGACAGTATGAAAGCAGTAATGAGGATGATGAAGTGAATCCGCGGCGCTCCTCGGTTTTACAAAGCTTTACGAGGAGTTTCATCTCAACTGTTTTGTTTCGCTCTCTCCACTCTCATAGCATTGTTTTTGGCCACGGATAAAAACTCCTAAATCAACGGGATGCTACCCGCTCAGCACCAAACAGCAGTTAGTCACCAGCAAGGGAACACGGTGGAGCGCTGAGCAGCTAAAAAGCCACCCGTTATTTTCTTTATGAGCTGGTGGAGACAAAATGGAAGAGATACAGTAATTCCGTAACTTCTGAATGTGTTTTCAGGTGACTGCCAACTAGTCTGCCATATGAGCTCAAAGACAGCGGTAATGTGTTACATAACTACATTAAAATATCTAAAAGGGACTCAACCTATTTTAGTTAAGTACTTATATTTTCTTCATGTTTCGAGCAATAGTCAAACTCAGAATAAATCCACAATTTGTTCAAGTTAACACCGTTTTTCATTTGGTTGCCTGTTGCTATATCTTCCTGGAGAGCGTCAAAGATGGGAGAGACAGTGAACGGGACTAAACATGGCTTGAATCAAGCTTTAAAACGTTACCTTAACCTGTGTACATTTCTGCCTGAGTCACAGCAATAGTGGTTGCTCAACAACGAAGACAACTGCAACTCCCATGATCCCACACTTTCTTGTTTCTACTGGGGGACGCGTGGTGGCAGAAATGACATACTGTGCCTTTAAAAGGGGATGATATGTCAGTGTTGTGTTCCCAACCTATGTGTAGCTAATGGAGGAGGTTTAGATTTGTATCAATCTTCTCGCCTAACACTCAGAAAGACACAGCACATTTCCCAAAAGCGATGAGCAATTCTTTTTGAATCCTGTTTTTCCTGCCAGGCGCACAGCATCCTGAGTCTGGTTGGAGCAGAGACATTGTTTGTGGCAGACAGAGGGAGACTGGTGGGGCTCATCACATGGCCAGAGGTAATGAGTGTTCACCATATAATGTGTGTTTACACTCACCAACGCTCACAAACACAACATGCAATATTTTCTCAATGACACACACAGCTCGAGTCTGTTACATTCCTCGGTGGGAGTGGTCACTTTGCAAACGAGAACATGTCCCTGTATGGATTTGTTAACATTATGCTCGGTGTAGGAGCAAAATGGCTACTTACGAATTCAAAGCAGTCTCTTTCACGTCTTCCCTCCCTCCCTATTTCCCTCTCTGTTTTCTCCTCCAGATGAAGAGAATAATCGAGGACTTGGCCAAAGAAATCTAAGCAGTGTCTCACAGGAGTACATCCCTTGACCCTTTTTTCTCAAAAAACAAAAACAAAATGCGAATCCATCTCTGTCTGATTAAGTGCAACACAAGCCTGGCTCTCATAATGATATCACGTCTTCATTTCCCAGACGTAATCGTATTTGCACACAAACACAACTGTAATCAGCCGGAGGCTCCTATAATAAACATTTATCGGCTTATTGTCTTGCCCCTCATTGTAATTAGCGGGATCTCGGCCACTGAGGAGATTAGACACTATCTCATCCACTGATCTGCACTTTGTGATACAGCATCGTTGAAAGTGTTTATATTCAGAATAACATCCAGTGGGGATGAAAACAAAAGCCTGTCAAACAGTGTGTGTACACCAGTTAACACGATGTAACCCTGCTGGTGTGCGTCATGTATTAACTGAAGTGCCCTTGAGATAAGTGATCGTCACATATTGTTCTCACCCGTGTTGCCTGGTTTGACAAATCTGTATCAGCAGCTTGTGATGATGCGGCTGGCTCCGTAGTTTCTCTTTGGAAATGTATTTAAAGGCAAAGAGATGTCAAATGTAGTCCAACGTTAAAGGATAAGTTCACCCAAAAGTTAAAATTCAGGTATTATCTACTTACCCTCATGTAGATGAAAAGTCGTGGGAAGTCCAGAGAAGCCCGAAAATCCCAGATAAAATTTGAAAAGACGTGATTACACCCCTTTAAAGTCAAAATCGTCATTATAGTTGCATAGCTAAAAGTGTTAGCGCCCACCCGTCTGAAGTAAGAGCACAAGCTCGACTGTGCATCAAGGGTGTGAATAGAATCTTTTCCAAATTAATCTGCAAACTCTGCTCTTCCAAATACTTGGATTACGCTGGATTCGATGCATTTTTTTAAATTTTAAAACAAATACTCATTTACGTTTTTACGTTTTTTCTGAGAATGCTGCAGCTCCAGAAATGTTTTGTGGACTACCCTGCTGGAAAAACCAGCACAGACCAGCACCAAAACCTGCTGTTTTTTCCAGCAGGGTACACAACGTCACCTGACTTTCCACCAACATGGAGCTGAGAAGATAATGACTGAATTTTCATTTTTGGACATGACTCAGTTTCCCCCAAATGCACCATCAGATTAGATGCATTAATATAATACTCATAGTGGCTTTCAGGTAAAATGTGAATGTGTGAGTGTGAGTGTTTACTCACACCAGGAAGTAATCAAATTGATTGCAGTTCAAATTGTTAAGTGCTTTTCTGGTGTGATCGTTAAAAAGGTGAAATGTGAATCACTAAAAAAACAACACAAATAAAAATGAATGTTCCAATAATAACTTGTGTGAGATGGATCTGCTAACTTACAAAGAACAAACAGATCAAGTCTGACGCAACAAAGCATCCATCCATCCATCCAACTAATCCCACCAAAAGTTCAGAACTTTGGATGTGCCCCGATGTGCCCCGAAAACCTCAAAAAGGAGACACCCAGGATTCATCCTCATCAGATGCCTGAAACACTTCAGCTAGCTCTTTCCACTGTGAAGGAGACTGCCCTGGATGTCCAGGCTCTGCACCCGATGGAGGAGACCAGTCTGAACCATTTGTATCTACAATCTCATTCTTCCAGTCTCTACCCAGAGCTTGTGACCGTAAGTGTTAGATCGACTGCTAAATCAAACGTTTTTCTCAGCTCCCTCTTTTCCACAGAGGTCTAGTATAATACCGTCACGAGACATTGCAGAGAAAAAGTTAAGTACACACAGGGCTTCTTTGTCAAAAAAGAAAAAGCTTCTTTATGCTTCCAAAGGAACTTTTCATATTTTTGGTCACATGGATTTAAAATAAGAGTTATTATAACGTCACTCACCAGAGTAAGTGTTGAAATCTTGAGTTGAGTTTTGATAAGATGGAATAATACTTTAAGGAGTTCCTGGATAAGTCACACTCATTCTCAAATTTAAATTTAAGTTCAACTAAAAAGGAAAATTATGTAATTCATGCAGCAGGGCTCTGGACTCTAATCTAGCCCCACATCTGGAGAGCAGCTCTGGTCCCTGATTAGCTGCTGGTTTTCTGTTGTTTCTTGTTATCTTCAGACACTGCGCTGATTTCGGCGAATCAATCATTCTGCCTTTATACGACTGCAGTATTTCTCTGCCGCCTCAAAACTTTAGAGCAACGTGACACAACAATAACTTGCAGCTTGTCAGATGGTAACTGTCCGATCTGATTCTGTGATCTGTCAGTTTTCTACTGAGTCACAGTGTCTTCGCGGGGCAGAGCTTTGCAGCCCTTGTTGTGCTGTAAAACTAATCCGACCTCAAACCATCTGGCTGTTCTGCCGAGGGGTCTTTTTCTGACGATGGATGTGACCATTCATCAGCGTACACAGCCTTTTGTTCTGTTTTCAGTCACACCGAGGGAACCAGCGCTAAAACAACACCATGACAGGTAACGCTGACACGTCCAACCAAACCGTAATCTCAAACACACAGCTGACAGACATGGATGTAGAAAATAACAGCGACCACGTGCACGCTGGCGGGTTCCGTGCTCTTCTCCCGCTCTGTTTCTCCGCCTTCGTCTCTTCTCTGCATCGCCTCCCTGCACCCGTCGCTCCGTCAGAAAAAGTGCGAATAAAAGCTAATCATGGATGAGACTCTGACAGATAATTGGTTCTTTGCAACCGACTTCTTCCTCTCTCCGGATTCAGATGAGAAATCTCAACGCAGACACATTTTCCATTTTCCTTTCGCGGTATTTTCTTAATCGGGGCCGGCTGCATAATGTCAAAGAAGGTGGGATCAGAAATAGAACGGGACAAAGTTCTTCAGCACGTGTATTAAGACTGATGTTTTATAACAAGATATTTACACTGGTGTCATTTGACTCTTCACAGTTCAGTTCTACACATGATATGAAAGAGTTTCATTTACATTGAATAAAAATAAATAAATGTAACGGGGGAGCTCTGTACATTCACAAAACTATATGCCTCAACCAGGGAGAAAATACAATTTGGAGTCTTGTATCTGAAGAGCAGACCTTAGACATTTCCAGACAAGCCATCAGAGGCTCCCTCTCAAGTTATCACACACGTCTGCCTTTAGTTTCAGTCATTGCTGGTGGTTGAGGCTCAAGTCCTCTCAGTGAGGCTCGTTCTAAAGATTGCCATCAAGATTGTTTTCCCCTTAAGTCTAGTTATAAAAAACGTCATCCTCTGACAGCGAGCTGCTGTCTACGTGACGGACAGGCGCCTCTGCAGTCGCAGTGCTTCCATCCGCAAGGTGATGACGTCGGTCCTGCTGAGCGTTGGACGTCGTGGAAATGGAGTCCACCATGGGCTGAGGGACCAGGGCCACCCTGTTGATGCCATAAGCCTGGGCGTGGATGTTGTACAGGTGCTGGGGCACGCTGACACTTCCACCGTCCAGCAGGAACTGAGACAAGAATTGGCTTTGTGCAGCTGAGGATGGATAATAACATCATCAGTCAAAGAATGATTTGAACCACACAAAGACAGCGACATCTGAGTCCTCTCAGAAGACTTTAGCTGTAGCTCTTCACGCTGGCATATTATAGAAACACCACAGATGCATTCAGAGGGTGAACTGGATCAAAAGAAAGGTGAGATTACTTTGAACCAGCCGCTGCACGCTGCATATCTTTTATCTGAGATCACCCGTGACTGTAAATCCCACGTGAAAGCTCCATTATTTTTTTGTTAATCCACGAGGAACATATGTGCAAAGATGTATTAAAATAATGAAATACAGGGACTTTCCCTCCCAGCTAGAAATGTAATGTACTATATATAAAAAGGCTTTAATTTTGTTACACAAATACAATCATGTAAGTATGGTATTAATAAAATCAGTAAAAACTACAGCTATACAGTCAGGCTGGACCTTTATTGATTGGAGACCATTAAACCTCGCGACAGTAAAGAGCTGAGGGTGTGATGAGTGAAATGACATGTTACCTGTTGTCATCTCTTCTGTAGGGTGGCCAATTTATGAAATAAAAATCAGCTGCGCTGCTGTGTTGACCTTGTGCGGGGTGAAGGGCAAACCATGGGAAACGAAGACAACATAAGAAACCTCAGCATGATGATTGGCTGTGTTGCCATTTTACACCTGATTTCAATGAGCGGTTCGTTAGGCTCCAGCAGAGCATCAGACATGCTGATTGTTTGAATCAGGTGTGTCGGCGCAGGTAAACGTCTACGGCCTTGTCCACACTAATATAGATATTTTGCAAAACAAACATTTCCCTGTCCATTTTTGGCTCTCGTCCAAACAAATGTAGAACTCTCTTTCCTGTGTATCCATGTGCACATGTAAGATGTGTGATGTCACACCTCCACATAAATGAATCACCCTTTGGATTTCGGTTTCTCCCTAGCACCTTAGGCGTTGTACCAGAAAGGGGTTAAATCCAAGGTGACGGAGTATGTGTGAAATATATGTGAAGAAAGGAATAATGAGCTGCTACTGCAAATTCTTTTTTAGTAGTTTAGCAGTTTTGAAGTCACTCTCGGGGGAAAAGGTTCACTGCACATGCTCAGTATGCTCTTTGGTGAAGTAGACTTTATCACCACCTTCTGGTCCGGCATGCCTGTTTCAGTGTTTAGAATCGTTTTAGCGTTCCTGTGTGTATTTTGTCAAACAAAAGTTGTGTGGACAGATGTTTTTTTGTTTTTTTGTTTTTAACAGAGGGGCATATTAGTGTGGTCAAGGCCTTAAACATGCAGGTCAGGGGGCCAAGATTGAAAAACAGTGGGCTACTTTCTGGACACCAACTGTCTGATGGCAGAGATGATAATGTTGGAGTTAAAATAGCGCATTTATTAAACTGGCTTACACTTAACTAGAATTCAGTTGTAAGACTGTATTACAATATTATATTTTATTATGAATGTGATCATCATTTATAAAAATCAATCATTTTGTGAAACAGGAATTAATTCTGTTATCTGTCACATCTCCATTCGTCTCCATAATTCATCACCAACATTAAAGATAAGACTTTGAGATCATAATCAGTCCAACCAAGACAGAGAGTATTGCCTGACTGCATTATAGTTTTAATCTGTTGGCTCATTTGTACTCCGACAAAGCGTTTGCAAAGTTAGCATTACTGCAGGAAATGCATGTGTGACACGTGTTCGTCTCTCGTGATCAAACCTTGTAAGCTGGTGGAGGGCTCATCAAAGCTGTCGTTCATGGACCACACATTCATGGCCGCCTCAGCCAGGGCAAACTGCTCCGCCACTCCTGCGAAACAAAAGGCACACGTACACATTTTATGTCACTTTTGATGGGAGCTGTTGTTTTTTCACCCTGTCTACCACAGTCTCAAACAAAGGGAAATCGAATAAGTGCACTTGATTTGAGTCATTGTCGTGGAGAGCGTCACTTCATCTCCACTGACCACAGCTTGTTTTTTCTCAAAGTAAATTCTCCGTTCTGTCTCACCTGCAGCGAAGCGAGCTTCTTTGATCTCGTCCGTCATTTGGGAGTAGAACTGTTCATCCTCCTGCAGCTCGGCCCCGATCCCCCCCCAGCCTCCACCTCCCTTACCCCGGGTCCCGTTCCAACCTCCCCTGGCCTCGCCGCCTCCACCCCAGCCCTTCCACTCGATGAGGTGAGCAACGCGCCCCTGGGCCATCGCCGTCGGCTTGGTGATGTGCTCCTTAATCGTGGCTACCAGACCTTAATAGGGGAGGGAGAAAGAGAGATACATCTTGATAACGTGGATTAGATGAAAAGGTAGCCGGGCTGCAAAGATGAGATAGCCCGCAGTACGTGTGGCAGCAGAGGAAGGAAGATAATTTGAGGAAAAGGTAAAATGATCAGTGCTGTACAGGTGATAGTACGGAAGAAGAAGAATAATTGCCACGGCAATGGACAGGCAGGGACATGGATATGGAAAAAGACACATACCCGGAGGGGAGACATGAGGTGGTTATACTTGAGACAAAACTCTACATCTAGTCAGTCTCTGAAGGTGAACATTTACTCCAGATTAGCATAGCCTGAAGCATGAAAGAGGCATTTCTGCTCTTGGAGAAGATTGGAAATGAGGTGCAACAGTACCCAGGGTGATTTTCGAGAGAATTGTACAAAATTGCCGTTCATTACTGGCACTTTCACAGCCCCCCTTTAAAGCTCACTTGGGTAGAAATTGTAAGAAAAATCATGTTGTAACTTGATTTTAAACAAAGGAATGTTTTTTTATTTTATTTTTATGATTTCTACCAATAACAATTAAATTTCCGTCCAAGGCGAACACAACACCCTGATCAAAAACACGCACACTTTGCAAGATGATAACATCGTGGCACATGGCACTCTACAGGTGACGTCATTTTACCAGAGGGAGCAATGCACCACGTGATCACATGGGGAAGCAGACATATACAAAGTGGGCTGTTAGAAACAAACAAAAGCAGAAGGTTAAACAAGTCTGGATAAGTGGGGAGACGTGGTCAACACCGGTTTTCATTCTTCAGCAAGCGGTGGAGTGAGATTAGCCTCAGGGCTACAATGTTTATTATTGCTTGGCTTATTGGTTGTTTTGGTCTGGTCCAGAAAGCACTGATGTATTCATCCAGATCTTCAATCATAAATATCAAACAGTGACTCCAGAGCAATTCAAGGAGCTTAAGATTGGATCTGTAAACCCTTCACATTACCAGATAATCTGTGCCAAACAGCATGTTTTGAACGGGCGCCGCGCTAGTCAGCTGTAAAAGCACAGCAATCGCAGTTTGTCTGAACGCACCTTTGGAGTTTTGGAGGCCAGCATCCACCGTGTGACCTTTTGTCTTGGACACAAGGTGACCGACGTGTAAGATATGTGGTGATATCTTTGGCTGTGGCTCTGAAACGGCAGGCCTACATTGCACTGTGAGATAAGTTCAAAGACGGCTGTTGTCAAAGATAGGTTGAAATAAAATGCTGACATCGTCTGAAATTTAGGATTTAGGATTGCCATCTCACAGTGTGACAACCAATAGGAATGCAGCATTAGACTAAATTGTTACCAGTATAGCAGCGCAGATGGATTACACACATGCTAATTACATTTATTTTTTACTTGCTTAATAGCACAATTCAGTGAAATATCATAGTCTATAGGCTCCATTATATAAGTCTCACAGCAGTGAAGTCATTCCTCATCACTGTGACTTTTTTCTGACGTAAATCCAAGGCTCAGATCCACAGCTCTCTCACTCTTGCCTCTGTACCCCTGCAGTAATATGTTATTCATAACCCGTACAGTCACTTGGCAAAACTACAAAGAATCCATCATTTATTTTAATAACATGAGACAAAGGAGGAAAAGGTCCAGGGAAATAAAAAAGCTGAAGTAAAATTGACAGCAAACCGAGGTCATTTCGCAGAACAGGTACATTAAAGAGATGTAAAAGGACAGAAAAGGGAAAGGAGGAAAAGACAAGGGTGGAGATGGCGAACCAGTTGGAAAGGTTAAAGACAAAAGCCAGAACAATGTCGAGACAAATACTGCGTATGAGCTGAGAGATGAGACAAACATGGAGCAGAAGCAGAGAAATGGATACAGTTCAATTATAGGAGGGAGCCAGAAGAGATAGCAGCCTGCGCTAATTGAAACCGAGAAAAACATCACGACATGTTATTTTCATTTGAGCTCCACACCCAGAGACTCTTGTTGTGTTGTGCACTGTAACACCCACTGCCGCCTCACCCTCCGTTCACACTGTGACGACTCTGTTAGGAGGCTCTGTTCTGGCTCACTGTCGGTGGGGAGGAGGCTATGTTTGCATCTATTTGAGTTATTTGCAAACAGCAGGAAAATCCCATTTGTTTTTCAATTTGGATATTTTGGGCTTGCGGTCCTTACCGAGGTGTGAACAGGACCTAGTTAGATTAGATTACCATCACAGAATTAAAGACAGTGACAGCTCATGATGCGGCTGAAAAACACTGCACTGTCTGGAGCTACTGACTGTGTGTGACTGACATGTTTTTATGCAGGTCTGATGGGGCTCTTCTGTTGGATTTCTTTTCTAAATCAAGAAAGTGATTTAAAAAATAACTGATTTGCATCGTCTGTATGACGCCATTAGGTTACTGGTGGACCCGAGCCACCAACCCAATGAGTCAGTATTTGATGACCTAGAAAATGAAATAGGACGAGAGAAACTAAAGAGATCAGGACTGAGAGCTGAACACACTGAATTTTAAAAATGCCTTTTTCTCAGTTGTCCTGGGCAGACATGATTTGAGTATTCGATTCGCAACACAAAATTGTTTGAGGGGGAGTTTGAGGGGGTGCTTGTTCCGGGTTTGCCACAGTTCGGAGATGTCGCCACAGCGCATTTGGAGGCCGGGCGGTCGCGGCTTGGCCCCTCTCTGGAGCAGTTCCATTGTAGGCATGGCTCGATTCAACACGGTGCAGTATAACTGGTGATGGAAAAGCAAAACCTATGCGACTCCCTTTGACTCAGAGCGGCCAAATATGCTGGTGGAAAACGGCATAAAATGCTCCCTAGAGCTTAAGGGAACTTAAGAGTTTGTTAAAATTCACTGTTGGCTCTGCTCTACATGACATCAAACATATGATTATTATTCATATGAATTATTTATTATATCAGCTTTAAAGCAGGGGTTTTATGGAAAACCAGTTAGTTTGTAGGCCTACTGCTTACTGACAGCATATTGAAATGTAGCCTTAAACAAGGCTGAGAACTAAAAAATTTTAGCCAACTTTAAAGGGTTCTGACTGGATTACGTTAGCACAACTGACAACCGATGTAACAAATCCTCGTCCATGAATGACTAGACATCAGCAAATTAATCAACATCTCGATGTCATTAATCAGCTCATTGTAGAAGGAGCTGGAGATAACTTGGCTTTTTTCTCTGTTTTGATTGACGTTAGCTTAGCTTAGCTTATTTTTGCTACCGTCAGCTAAAACTCAGCCCCTGGCTGCATCGGAAATTCCCTTACTAACATAATGTTTAGTATGCTAAAACAGTATTTGAGGTTTTTTAGAATGTCTGAAACCTTTGTATGAAACCACAATGCGGCAATTGCATTCTATTTACGAGGATATACGACCGGATCCAAGTATTGCTGTAATGCCAATAACAACGTGAAAGAAATGCCGGTGTTTCGTGTTCTTTGGATCAGGTAAACCAGATGCTGGAACAACGTTTTGCTGCCCTCTACTGGTTGTTATTGATGCTTGTATTGAAAGTTAGTAACATTATATCTATTTGGTAAAGTGCCAAAAAAGGTACCATTAGGTACAAATGTGGATTTTACCCAACTCTACCGCCCTCTACTGTTTGTTATTAATGTTCCTTTTGACAATTATTTATATTTCTTATATACTCCAGTTCAGTGCTGATATTCCATCACTTTCTTAATTTTAGTAGGCTGAGTTTAACAAACAGATTCCTCAGCTGATTCCACATCTTTGACTGCTTCCTCCTCTGTAGCAATGCTGCTCTTATTCGGTGGCTTTTTTTCTTTCTTTCTTTTTTTTTACAATTAAAATGATTTTTCTTTAAAGAAAACTGAACCGATGCTGGCACTGGTTCAAGTGTGAATGTTACCCAAGCCTAGTGTAAAACTGAATCAATTTGTGACAGCAAGATGGCTTTAAAGTCATTTTTGCTAAAATGTTTTTATATCAATTAAACAAATTTTTGTTGAAAGAGAAACTGAGATGTGAAGAAATCCGATGAATGACAACTGTGAGAGTCATTTCTGAGCCAACAAGCTTGTCAACACATTACCTGAGTGTACTCGGTCTCTGCGAGAAATGATTGGGTTTCTGCGATTTGTTTATGGTGTTGCCACAGTAAACACAGAGGTACATGTTTAATGAGGTAACCAGAGTCAGTGAGGAACCCGTCACTTCATAAAAATAGACGTATATTGCATTATGTGAAGCGTGACTCCCTGCTGTATGTTGTGAGGAAACAGAGCGGATGAACTAACACAGACAGATGAACAAACACGGGGTGTTATAAAACCCGTAGGAGCTGGATTCAGGGCTTTGTTATTTTAAAGCACAATGTAGGATTTTTATGGTTGACAGTTTCCAAAAGATACACACTTTTTTTTCAGTGTTTATTCTTATCGATGTGCCAAGGCAGGTGATGCATCCTCTAGACAACACCATTAAACAAGAGTCTACAGCCTATGGCACAAAGCGTGAGTTTGTTCATTCATTGGCTTTCTAAAGGAGTCAGCTTTCATTTTCCCTGGAAGATTGCGTGTGCGAGGGTAATGGAGAAGCAATCCACAAGTGTCATTATTCTACAGCCATTACATTTACTTCATGATGACACACTACTATAGCCAGTTTGACAAAATGACAATAATGAAGGTGGTAATAGAATTTGTGTTCTGTGTCTATTCAGTATTCCTCTTCAGGGGGTCATCAACCTCGAGGAGAGAGAGAAGCATGCGGCAGCAACTTCTTTTATAGCATACAGCAATATGTTTTATAAAGTCGCCCGAAAGACACACCTCGTGCTTATGATTTTTCCCCCGTGATTCCATTGTCATAACAGCAGGTGAGCTGTGTGTGGATGAAGACTTGAAACTCGAAAGCAACAAACACCATCGTAACAATCAGGTGCACTTACAAGTGAAAGAAAACGACTGCATGACCAGTCCTACATTAACTAGGAGAGGTTGCATCACAATCAGTGTGTTTACAGGAGGGATGTACAATATTTCCATTGTTATTAGAGGGTCTCTCTCTCTCTCTTTCTCTCTCTCTCTGCAAAGCATGTGTGATTGATAGTTCACGGAAGGGGAGGAGCGAGGGCTGATTGTCACTAGGTAACCCATCACAGATGGCTTTGTTCTCTCGAACGGATTGAAAAAAATTAAAGATATAATTGAAAGATGTAAAATGCTAAAAGGGGGTCTGCAAATACACTTGTGCCGCCCAAGTAAAGTATATGTGTGGGAAACACTGTTTGATTTGATAATTACATGTATTAAAAGATAGTCTCACCCCAACCAGGCACCCTGATCAATAAAAAAAAACCACTGCCATCAACACAATTGCTTCATAGTGATTTTATGAAGCACTATCAAGCAGGTATATTGTTTACCATGTTCATCATCTTAGTTTAGTGTGTTTAATTTGTCTAACATTAGCTGATTAACACTTAACAAAAGGCACAGCTGGCACTGTAGGTATTTTGGTCATTAACCAAAATGTTGGACAAAGTGAAATTACGACCTGTTGTTATAATTCATTCCGATGGGGGCATTAACCTCAGGATCACATATCATGGCAATGAAATCCAACAGCTGTTGAGACATTTTACTCAAGGCCACGAACTTCTGGGCAAAGCTGAAGGATCATCAAGCCATCAGGCTCAGTGGTCGGCAAAGGACCGACTGTGCTGTCCCTGGAGCTAACATAACTAAACACAAATCGAATACGCAAAAGTTATTATTCAACAGCTACTGGGGCAGATAACTATTAAATTCACTGCTGACATTCATGGTCTCCAGATGTTGAATACAATTGACCAACTGCAACATATCCTATTTTAATCTGTCATGAAATGCAGTGAGCACATTCATTGTCCCCAGAAGATGCTTTGCATGTCAAGTCACATGCTGTCATTTACTTATTTGTTCGGTCCAACACGTTTGCATTTGTTGAATTTGATGAACCTTTTCAGTTTTTTAGGTGCGTCAGGGCTTTTAGCCATAAAAAAAACACATCAGCCTAATGTAGAATCTATAAAACAGCATCGTACAGGAAGAATAAAAGTCTGCAATAATGTCTCCATGGTAATTCTTTTAAATATAATTACATTTGAACAGCAATATTTGAGTGTGCACAATGAAATCTGATTTGAGCAGTTAGGTTGTCAGCTTCATTTTGTGACTGCCCGACTGTACAGAACGTGCCTCGCCAGTATTAAGTGATGACTGACACGTGATTAAGTCTCAGGCAATGCTCAAGACCTTTTTTATTTTTTTTTCACCGGACTGATTCTGTCACTCCCGAAGCAGGTGTCAGCCTCTCACCCGTCTGCCTTGAATGTCTGTGTTTGTCTAACATATTCATAATTATACTGTCAGGGTCGTGGATGAGAATTTCACTGGGAAAGTTCAGCGAGGCATAACACATTAACTCAGATAATTAACCTCCCGCGGATCGAGGGAAGCGGTGGAGATGAGGCAGACAGACACAGGATGGGGAGGGAAACGAGTCAGAAGGCACCGGCATGAAGAGAAGAGGAAGCCAGACTATAAAGCAGAGATTCAAATCAAGTGGGAGAAGGAAATACAGTATGTGTGTACCTGATCATTAAGTCGTGTCTGTCTGGGTGTTACAGAGAAAGGGCACGGAGGAGGAGTGAAATTACATTACTAACCTCCCATGGTTACTAATGCAATACCCCAGCCTCAAACGTCAGATCCATAATGACACGCGACATGACCGGGACCTGTTTGTATTTCTATGATTGTGTGCCTGACTCACCCATCAGAGAGGAGGTGGCCAGCTCGCCGATGTCATAGTCGTTGGTTTTATCTGCAACACTGCCATTGGAAGGATTCTGGCCATCCTGCACAATATGGTGCACAAGGAGATGGGAGAATATTACATCTTCATCGCTGATGTGAGGTGAAACGGTTGTAATTCCTGCGGGGACTGAAAAGAATAGTTCCATTTTAGCTTGTCAACACTGCATTTATGATATTTCCTCTGGGGTTTGAATAGGTTTCACACGCCAAAGAGACATTATTCATCACATAGAGGAGCTAGTAACCCTTCGTATGACGTTCTCAGCCAGGCAAAACACCAGAGCATGAGGTTTCCATGTGAAAAAACAAAACAAAAACAAAAACAGCACATACACACTACAGCTGCACACACACAAGCACATTTGCATACATCCTCCTCTGGCAATCACTTCTTGGCTGTGATGACTGTGAATCCACACATTTGCTGTTTTCTTCTCTCAAGGAAAAAATGGCGATAATGACAATATCAGCCCGTATTTATGGAAATCCTGCAGCATGCACATTCAGACTGAATGAACCGAACTAAAGTAGGGTTTTTTAGACTCAAAGCCGCATGTTATTTACATCCAAGTAGCTTCAATCAGACTGTGGAAAACTGTGAAACTGCACTTCAGATGGACTGGCCTTGGTTTGGTATTCTTGATCTTTCAAATACGTTCCAATCACAATGGGATAACAAGGAAGTATATGATTACACATAAGTGCATGGGGACATGGTTTCAATTCAAATTGTTGGAAACCAGTCTAAATTAAGTTTTACGGACAATAAAATTCTGTGTAAAAGTCACTTGAATGTTAAATGAGCAAAGTGGGAAAACCGAGCGTTCTCTTTATGGCAAATGTATGCTGTTTCTGTTTTTCACATCAACACACTGCTGCTCCGCTGCCAGATGTGTGGTCACTGCAAAACCAAGGAGGTCTTTTAAATTCATGGGTCCTTCCATCTGAGAAACTGCTGTTATTTAAAAACAGTCTAAATCATTCTTCAATAAATGTTTTACAATAGCTGTTACCCTTGAATTTGTAGATGTATCTTTGAGTAATAAAAGTGGGACACTGTTTGGCCATTTATTTTGCTGTAAAAGCAGCTTGTGTAAGCAAATAAAACATGTGTAAAAAGGTTAGATGTAAATGTAGGCTAGTGCTCATGAAATAGGGGGTGGAAAATAGTTCTATATTCTTACATTTCCAAACATTTCTTACATTAGTAAAAGTCAATAATTCTCAACTAAAAATGTCTCAATAACTCAGTGGCAGATTCACATTTCATGTTTAATAGGCGGAGAGGATGTTGGATCAGGACACTGATGCAATGTGAGACTGCATTTTCACGTAGTGTGCCACCAGCAGGTATTTTTGATGAGGGACCACTGCATTTCAGATTTGGAGATGTGGGGCCTCTGAACATTTTAAAGGTAACCCAGGGGGAGTTTGCTGCTGTGCTTGTGGCGACAAAAACTGATGTTTTTAGCAGGACCTTCGGACGCATCCAGCTGTTTGTTGCAGCCAATAGTGGTATTTTAAGACTAAACCTAACCGCGTGGTTTCTGTGCTTAAACCTAACCAGAGCATAAGCACACTATTGCTAACACCAATGTGCCAAAACAGACCAGAACACCAAAGACACACAATTTAATCATAAGAAACATAAAGTTGCAACATAGAGAAACTTATAGGTTGAAACTTAAACTTGTTAAGTTTCAACCTATCTGTGATTTTGCAGAAACGAACATTGGTGACATTTATTCAGACGACTGGGTTGTGTACACATTTGGCCAGTCTATTATACAATAATGATAGGCCTCAGTAAAAATGGCTGACATCAAAATTCTATCCGCCATACTAAATGTTTATCAATATTTGAGGGTTTGTAATCTACTGGTGACATTTATGTCAACATTTACAGTACTGAGCTTCTTGCTTATTGATCATCTTTGGTAAAAAGCAGGACATTTCACTCCAGACAGCTGCACTGAGAGTGTGATTGGAGCCTGGCTGTGGAGCAGACTGAACATGTCATGTGTGAAAGAGATATTAACCATAATATGGAGCCGTTCTTCCTGCACGTGGCCACAGTTATCTCAACGTGCAATGAACATATCATAGGCGGATAATTAGCTAAATTACGAGCCAAATCCGAGCCGTGCTGTGTGGTAAAAGTTTCCGGATAATTTTCAAGCGTGAAAATATGCATAATGTGGACTATTACATCACTCTATGAAACATTGTGCTGATTTCACTCTTATTCAATCAGCAGAACTGGGGAGACAAACACTTAAAGGGACAATCACCGAAATCACAAAAAAATAACTCTGATACAATTAATAAGGCATAAATATATCAGGATATTTATTTTGGGGGGGGGTTGGCTAAAAGCCAGTGCAAGTCTGTGTGCATGAGGTAGACACATGTCAATATCAGGCCAAAGCCTACAGGGCAAAGGTGAGGGCTTTTTTACTCGCCTTGGCAGAGGACGGCTGACCCTCCTCGGTCTGGTCCTGCAGTACTGTCATGGGATGGTGGAGCTCTGAGGGGAATCACACACACACGTTAACACTTGTGTTCGATTCATGCCCAATGTGCGTGTGTGTGTGTCTAAAAAGCCAAAACCCAGTTGGCTCTCGTGGCACGGGGTCAAGGCTTATATATAATGGATGAGACAGAGAGAAAGAGGGCGCTGAATCCTTATACCCTCATTTAACCCGAGCCTCTCTGCACATTTGCTCTCTAATTGATGGTGATGAGGTTCATGTGAATGACAAGAGGAAATGAAGTGCAGTTCAGACCGATGGATAATTAAGGTCAGTGGACGCACACACACACACTACACACGCAGGGCTGCCAACACACACTTTGGGGTTTCCCCCGGGAGGTGTCGTCAAGACAATTGGCTGTCGCTATAGAAACGCCAAAGCAACAGGAGGCGGGTGATACCCCTTCTATTTACATAAGACACACATACACACGCACACACACGCACACACATAACTGGTGTCTGGCTTCATCACTCACTATTAGCAGGTCAAGAAACCCATCATGGTTCCTGAACCAATCCACGGTCCTTGTGGGGTTAAATCCCACCTGCCTCTCTCTCTCTCTCTCTCTCTCTCTCTCTCTCTCTCTCTCTCTCTCTCTCTCTCTCTC